>CM024624.1:49313088-49756263 GCA_014182585.1 Eucalyptus coolabah
TATATATAGAGTTTGTTTATGAAGTATGTTTCGTGTTGATTGACTATCCTGCTTTTCTATCCCATGTTTGTTTGTTGTCTGAAAATTGTTTATTTCTCTTCTGCATGCATATAAAATGAATGGGCCGGCGACGCATCCTGAGAACATCACAATTTGATCAAGCGCCAAGGGATGTGCGTGCGCTTGAGGTTCATGGCATGACACAGATCCATCAAGGAGACTGTGTTACTTCATATTTTGAATGCCGGGTGTCCGTTTACGGGAGCATTAGATAGGTGGTAGCTGATGTTCTAATAAATAATGATTCAATGATTCAGAATCATTATCTCTTCAGATCACTTTAGGATTGGATTGGGGAAGAGAGTTCCGCTTTGTAATTCTGGACGATGTGGGAGTTACAAGATCAAGGGCGCTGGTGGACAGAAAGTGCCCGTTCGTCAATCTTGAAAAGTAAGCGCACCGCACCTTGCGGCCTCGATTGTGATTTCTGCGAGTGTTATTCCAAGTTCTGTTAGATCGTTTTCGTCTTGATGCTGTGTAAAAAGTTCTTTTTAGTCGATGGAAGAAAGTCCCGTCCGTCATTCTGTTCATGTAGGACATGTGTGAAGTGCAGATTTTGTTTTTCTCCATGTTGTATAATACTGCTGTACATTATCTTCTATATTTCTAGACCCGGCCCTCTTTGTTAGTCTGTTGTCATTCATCACTCTTCTGTGTCTTGCTGCAAAGCGGAGACCATCAATTGTGATTTCAGAAGGTTTATCTTACGATTGTAGGAAGCATGATGAATAACTGGTTATCGGGATATACTTGAGTCGAATGGACTAAACATTTAGTTATGCAGTTGCAGGTTGTTTCAAGCAGTTTGTTATTGAGTTCATATTGATTTGGCAGATTCCGAATATTCTGTTTGCCAAAAATGGAATGCTGCTTTGTTGAAAATAAATATGTAATGTCGGTGGTAGATTTGAAATATTGATGGCAAGTAAAAAATGATATGTAACTTGTCAGTCCGGTTATTCATTTGCAAATTACTAATGAAATAACAATTTTAACATCAACAAATCCAATAGTAGATTACTATTATTTGTCAGTTTGGTAAAAAATTTGAAATATTGATGATAAATTACCATCGACAAACCAAATAGTATATAATTTTAGATTTTGTAACTAGGCATGTGACTATCTGTTAATTACCAATGAGAAAAGAATTTTACCATTGACAAGCCCGATAGTAAATTATCCACTGCCACTGTAATTTAGTTTTGAGTAGTGAATGGATAACATAGTTCGTAAGTTATTAGGGCACTGGCAGTCGTAAAACGCTAATGCTTTTGGTAAGTTCCGTCAATATATTTGATTAATATGTAGGAGGTTGCAGGATTTGTACCATCGTTATGTAGAATTTACAAATAATGTTATAAATATAATGCGGAACAGAACATTGTCGAAGGACTTTCTCAAGAAATTGATAAAATTTGAGTATATCACATGTCATGATAAAATCTGGCTATCTTGGGATTGACTACCAGGTGTTTGATTAAAGTTCATGCATGTTGTCCCTGCTTTTTGGATTTACTTTATTTAATCATGGAGTTGGTCTTGTTGAATGAGCATATTTCTCATCTTCAGGAGACTGAAGACTTTCCTTCAATTTAGTTTTGTATTTTGGGGGTTTCAAATTGAATTATTTTCACTGATTACACAGAAGGAAGCTGTGGATGAAAAAATGTTATCGTAAATAATTGTCTTGACCCATAATTTAGCTCGGAATGTGACTTATTTTTAGTACCAAATTTAGATTGAATTTTGATAACCTTACCATATTTCTAAAGGTCCTATGACCCCATTCGGTTCAGCTTTTCCAAGAGACTTTGAGCCTTGGGGAAAAATATATAGTGTTTAGTGAGTATTTTTGGAACCCCATTAGCCAAATGACAGCATTGGAAAAGCTGATAACTCAAAGCAAGTCATAGGGTGCTCTGAGCTTTCAACATTTTGAGAATGCAAGTCCCATGGACATTGTTCATCTCTTCACCATCATTGTTCATCTTCTCCAATTTGCACTCAAGAGCAGCTAGAGGTCAACGACTGTTGTTGATGGGTGGCATGCCCCTAACGACTGTCACTCGAGGGGTCACTCATCCCCAGGAATTGCCTCCTAGGGGATGCACATCGTGGGTGACCACTACCTAAAGGTAAAGTGACCTAGGCGACGTCAGGCAACCATCACGTGGTGACACTGCCTGGGGTTGAGCGACCCCTGCGGCGTCCAGTGACTGCCACTGTTGCTTGGTCACGCGACCTAGGGCATTGCCCGAGGTCAGGTGACCTCAATCAGTGGCGCTTGGTCACGCAACCTCAGGTGAGGGTACCCAACAGCAGAGATTCTCTTGGAATAATTTTTTATTTTTTTATAAAAATTTTATAAAAGCCCTTTGCGAATGTAAGTTTTACTAAACGGTATTTAAGCCAAAATTATTTTCTAATACACTTTAGAGTTACAATTATCCAAACATGATAGCAATTCGAAAAACCCCTTTAGTCCAAAGGTATATGCATTTTCTCAAAGTCATTTCCCCAAAATTAAACCTAATGGGGACTGTGTCCCGAGTACTTGTTAAGTATATTTTATTTAGAGGATTCAATTTTCAAGTACTAATGTGCGTGATGCCAAAAGAGAAACCGATGCATTGAAAATTGCAAAGTTTCCTTAATTATTTACTTAAGGAAAATTGTCCATAAAGCATTAAACGTATTATAAGGTAGTAATTCAATCTTAATCTTTTGGTCAAGTTAATCTTAAATCTTTTAATGATTTGTCAATTTAGTCTCTTTAATTAATTTTGGTTAAAAAACAATGACGCGAATGCCTAATGTCCTATGTGGTACAAGATAATCAGTACTAATGTAGACAATTTTTCATAATTTAAAAAAATTCGATTTTTTTCTTTCTTTTATTTTTCACTATTTTTCTTTCAAGCCAACCACCCAGACTTGCCAAATCTATGCATGGTGAGGACCCCAACGGCTTTCTCCTCATTTGATCTGTGCGAAGTGAGGGCTATCGCAACCCTTGCTAGCACACAAACTTGGTGCAGGCTAGGACAACCCTTGCCTCGTCAGTGATCGCTAAAACCCCACCGACTCATCAAGAAAGAAGAACAGTAAAAAAGAAAGAAAAGAAAAGATTACGATTAAATATTATATAAAAATTCATAAAATAACAAAATTACAAAATTTGTTGACAACCGATCATATCACGTAGGCACAGTCAATGTCCATGTCATCGATTTTCCATCAAAGTTAGTCGGAATAACTAAAATTGGCCAACTATCAAAAGGTTATGATTAAATTAGTCAAATTAAAGTATGTATGACCGAATTGACCATTGTGCAATAAATTTAGGACTTTTGAACAATTATTCCAATTACTTAACGAGTGCCTATTAGCATTATCTTTTTTCTAATGGTGTTGATCTATGTCTGTGACCAATAAGGATTGGGGAGGACAAAATAGAAATTTTGGATTACCAAGGATGCCGAAACTTGGGTTAAGCGTAAAAATAAAGGTATTTAAACTAAATTTTACACCGACTTACGCTCTGAAGCACACTTGGTGTATCTTCCAGCTTCTTCGTTATAAATGAAATGAACTGGTTTTTCGATCCCTACAAAAAACGTGATTGCTAAAAACATCGACCATTGATGGCAGGAGTAAGATGGCCCTCAACAACTCTTTTGAAACGAAAGCAACGGTCCACAACCAATTTACATATTTAAGTGAATTTATTTTTGGATAGTTACATCTATTAATTGCCTCATTATCGAGGCGGGTGAAAAACAAATAATGAAAAATACCAAGAGCATGTCTCACTTTTCGCCCAATTATCACTTACATTTCTCCACTTGTGAAAACACCAAATACAAACCCAAATTTTACTCATCAATATCATTTTGTACATTCACACAAATTATTTTTTTTTTTGGTTAAGGTAAGAAAAAATATTTACACAAATTATTTACCCAAATTTTACTCATCAATATCATTTTGTACATTCACACAAATTATTTTTGTATCCCTATTTATGAAAATATCTTCTTCTTTTCTCAAAATTGCAAATTATCTAATCATAAAATTTTCTCACACCACTCAAAATGAGCAAAATCAATTAAAAACCAAATAACAAAAACTCAAAGCAATAAGCTAGAATGAGTTTGCATGAAGGGACAATTTGTCTTGTTAAATACGAAGTTTTGTTTAGACATATGCAAATAGTATTTGTAAAAATAGAGGTATGTAAATGGTCATTGTTCCAAAGTGAAGTATGTTCAATATATTTCTTAAGAAATTGAAAATCATAAAGCAATGTCTGCGACTATAAATTGAGAAACTCTTACGGGACCGAATCCAATTTATGGCACAACAACCTGCCAAATATGGGGAAAATCACCAAAAAGTCATAGACTTATTGCAATTGTGCCAATTCAGTCTTTTTTTTTTTTTTTTTTTTTTTTACAATTCAACCATAAATCTTTTGCATTTGTGACAATTCACTATATCTCGGCTAAACTTGAAGGTAATGTGGATGCTGGCCAGCACCGATTGTTCAATCGACGCTAATGTGACAATTTTTTAAATAATGCATTATTTTTTTGAAATTTTTTAATTGTTTATTTTTCTATATTTTTTTTTTTTCTTCCTCTTGTTCTCCCCTCCCCCGAGAGCAATTGCTAATGAGTGCTTCGTGGCCCTCACCCCACCACGCCTAGATTGGGCGAGGCTTGAGGGTGGGTGAGGGTAGCCTTTCCATGGCCTCGCCGGTCACAATGAAGGTAGTCTTGCCCGCAATTGGGAGGCCATCGCCGCCTTCACTCGTAGCTAGCGAGGCCCTCGTGGTCCCCAGGCCTTCATGAGGTGCCTCATGGTCCTCCCCCTTCATCTCAAGTGCACTCTCTCACTCTCTACCACTAGTCTTAGAGCCCAATTATGCCTCACCACCGCACTTTGAACTCAATCTAGAGGTGGAGCGGGAGCCTCACCGGGGTGAGTGCTGGGGGGGGAGAAGAATAGTAGGAAGCAAAGAAAAAGGAAAAGGAAAAAAAAATAAATAGGAAAGAAAAAATAATAATAAACTCAAAAAATAAAATATTTATTTAAAAATTTGCCACATCAGTGTCGGTCGAACGATCGGTTTTGGCCAATGTGCATGTCACACTCGACCGGCCAAATTTAGTCAGATGGATTACATTGACATAAATACAAAAGGTTTAGAATTAAATTGGCATAATTACAATAAGTCTAGAACTTTTCTAGTAATTTTTTCGCTTGATATGGGCGACGAAAGAAAAGCGAAGTCCTGATATGATTGAAGGAGTAGTAGTTAGCTTTTGAACTTCTCATTTCGGACTGCTTGATACTATAGTTACTAAAGATGAATCTATAGTTGGCCGTTGGCTTAAATATCAATTTCTTTGAACAAATCTAGGATTGGAAAGAGATTTTGAGGAATTTGTTGAAGATGGTATGACACCTGTCACACCCCAAAACTACAAAGAATGGGAATGACATGGCGGTCCTTTAACCCGAAGGACGTAGCCTTAGACACAACCAACAACCTGATATCAACTTATCTATATCAAACCATATATATAAATATTAGATAAATCATCAAATTGGTTGCAACATCAGAGTTTCTATAATCCACCAAAAAGGGATATGCATTTAAAACTCAGACAATCCAACCACTAGCAAGGATCATGTGCACCACTTCTTTAAACCATACCAAAAGAAAATAAAAATAGAACTCCCCAAAAGTTTCCCACCGACGACACTCTCGCTCTATTCATTGCTAACTGAGGAACCTGAAAAGATCAAAGGAGAACTGGGATGAGCGACTACAGCTCAGTGAGTAGTACATATCTTCTAAGTAGATCAAACAACCACTATGCATGTATATAAAACAATACCAAATTTCATAATGCCAATTCAATATATAAAATACACATCGAATCATATAAAAGTTATTTCCCATCATCAAAGCTTTATACAAATATGGAAAACTCATTTAAATCGCCATCAAAAGTCAAGTATCAATGGTCGAATCTACTGAATAATATCCATCAAAAACACATATCTATGCTTTATTCATTGATCAATCTTTTGCTCAATAACTAACCATGGTCACGACACAACGTCTTGTGACAAGGCGACCAAGATTCTTCCCTTGGCAAGGTCTCCACCTCTAAAGCCGATGGCTGGACCAGAAGGATATCCTAAACCTGGTATGCATACCGCAAAAACCCTTCACTAGGTTAACAGTCATATTGAGCATAAATAACCATTCTCCAATACAAAAATCCAATCCAGAAATCAATATATTAAACCAAACAAATAACATTTTGCAACATAGCCCATCATCCATTTCATATCTGTTTCTCAAATCATCATAAACGTTTCCATAAATCAGTCACAAAGCAATTTCATATATGTTTCTGTTGGAATTTTGTTTGTTAAAACAAAATGAACGCTTTTTACTTTGTCCCACATAGAAAATGTGGGAGCAAGTTGGTCAGTTTAAATATGTGGGATTTCCTTTTGTAGTTAAATGAGTGATTAGGTGGGGCTAGACCCCAGCATACCCGCGTGCGGGTGCACGAGTAATTGTGCGATTATTTGGCGCGATTAGCACTTTGCACGCCTGGGCGCCCGCGGTTTAATTAGCATTAATCCTTTGCTATTTATTTTTTATTTTTTATTTTTAGTTCAAAGCTTGCCTTTTAATTTGAGAATTCCGGAAATGAAATATAAATGAAAATTTGAAATTCTATTTTAAAAAAATTATTAAAAAAAATATTCCAAATTTTGTTTGTGTCTTTTCAAGACAACCTTTGGAAAATTACCTATTCGGTTTTTAACTTTCCCGAAGGATTGCAATTGTTCATTTCTTCGACTTCTTCCGAAGAGTCGCATTTGTTTATCCAAACAATTTTCTAAAGACGTGTTGTTCGTAATTTTCACGAAGAGTTGCAAGACTGTTTCATATATATACTTGTCATTTTTCGGAAAAAAAAAGTGTGGTCATTTTTTAGTCTTCTTTTGAAAAAACAGCAGCCAAAATTTTCGGTTGTTTCTTAGAGAGACCCTAGAGAAATACTAGAATTGCTATTTAGTATTCTCATCCGAAACTTTGTTGTATCTTGAAGGATTTTTGCCGGTGACCATTAGCAACGTTGTGGGGCAAATAAATCCTTAAAGAAAGTGATATCACGCCTCAAAGTCCGAGTTGTTTTACTCGATCTGATTTCATTGTTCAACCCATTTCGAAGCAATTTTTACACAAGAGTTTCTCCACAAACCTTCTATAACATGTTTTTCAAACATTCACAATCAACCAAAAAATAGCAATTGCTCGATCGGGCTTTTATGCAATAAAAATGCCCTTCTTGATTCAATATATATACATACATACTTCAAAACATGATTGTATAAAATCAAAGAAGATATACCACTCACCTCGTTGTCTACGACCAAACGACGAACGATACATGTATCGTCGAACTCATGGCCCTATCAAATAACCGAAGAATAATATTAAAATCTAATAAAATTCTATCTCGACTACAAAATGACTAAATTACTCTTTAACTCTAACAAAAGGACTTCTATGAGCTAACAAATCGCATAACCAAAGCAATTGTTCAAGACATTCGCAACACGGAATTTAAGCGCAAAACTTGATTGCGCCATAAATTTCTCCTCCGAACCCCGATCGGAACGTATTTATAGTCAATAGAGAGCCCTTGACACATATTACAAGAATCCCAACTTGACCATCCCAAAATCAAGCTGAAAAAAGACAAAATACGAGCCCAAAGCTTCTGGACGCGTACTGTTCATTGCGCGCAGGAAACTTTGAAATTATGTTTCGGACAAACCATAAGCTCAAAACATGATCTATAAAATCCCATAGCTCCACAACACCCTAAACTACCATTCCTACAGAAATACGCGGCTCAACGACTCCAAAATCGGACTTCACTGCTCGATTTTCCAAAAATCCGAATTTGAGTCCTAAATCCAAAAATTACTTCAATCGGACGAACAAGGGTCTCGATCTCTTACCAGGTGCTGCATTATGGAGTTGAGTCGGCTTCATGAGGCATCCGAGGCATGCACGTGCCAAAACCCCTTTCCTTTCTTCCCTTTTCTCTTCTTCTTCTTCTTCTTCTTCTTCTTCTTCTTCTTCTTCTTCTTTTCTTTCTTTTCTTTCTGGTCGAGGACCCCTCAGCTTCTATTTAACCGAACCCTCTCCCCTCTCCTTTTTGCTTCAGTTTCTTTTTCAGTTTCTTTTTTTGGGGCCCACTAACATTATATTACAGACACAGTTGACACAATAATGTTGTTCTATGGTACACATAATGGTTTAAGTGTTTCTCATGAGAGGACAAAACATATAGAGATTCACTGTCATTTTATTCAAGAAAACTACAATCTCTGGATATCATGACTATATTTGTTTAAACTAATGATCAGTTAGTTGATGCTTTCACTAATGCAGTCAGTGGTCCCCAAATCAAGTACATATGTAACAAGCTGAAGAGCAAGTGTTAGAGTGCTAAATGGCATCGTAGTAAATGTGTGTTGGTTGTGTAATAAACTGCAATTGTGGATTTCTTGTTCCGTAATATGTTGAACATAGCATAAATATGTGTCTGCGGTTTCTGTTACAAACTATTTTTTTCTTCAATCCTTTATCTGAAACTGCTGTACAATCAATCTAGCGTGGTTGACCTGCTTTGTCTAGTCTTGACTAGTTGGCTAGGACAACCTTCTTTATCATTTGTCCTTGATTGCTTTAATCAAGCCTCAAAGAAGTTAACCGCTCGGGTATTGCTTGCACCTTAAAGGTAGTATTTATTTGTGAAGAGACACTAGAACTTTAAGTTGATTGCTGGAGGTCAGACGAAACAGATCATACATTGGTATTGGCAGTTGGGGCTTGCATGATATAACTGGAAGACTAGTCCTGAAAATATAAGTTCTAAAGGTTAAGTGTTGGCGTTTTTAAGTTTTGAGAACTAAAAAAAAAAAATATATTATTTGATGATAACTGAATTTTTATCACTTGATATTATAGTGAGGGTCAATATGACAAAAAAATCCCAGATTGATACATGTGTGATAAGTTTACTCCAAATTATAATTTGATCACCCAAATCCCAAAATTAGTATATTTATGATAAGTTTACCCTTCATTAGTTTCCATTAAATTGGATTAAACTACGAAACCACAAACAAATACATTTATGACAAAGAAAAGGTAAAGCTATAAATTGGTATACCTATTACCTGCTACATGTTATTTAACTCAATAATTTGACGGTAAAATTTAATGAAAATTAATATATAGTAAATTTATCCTAGGCATACTCATTTGGTTAAATTAATTTGTGATAAATTTATCACGTGTATACTAGTTTGTGATTTTTCATTATATTAACCCATATCATTATTAAAAGGTTTTAGCATACAATTCTTATCATTCATTACTTTTTATAAATTGAAAGAATTACTCTACCCATTGCTTACTTAACACGTGAAGGGACTTTTCACTTAACTAAATCCTTTAAGTCAATGCTAATTAAGATTATCAAACAAACTCAATTTCATTAATTGCTGACCCTTTTTTTTTCTTAAGCACTCAATTGGGTAATCAAATTAGACCTTAGTGTTTTTTATTATTATTATTATTTAACGAAATATTATTTATTTGAAACTATTTCTTCCTAAAGCTGTCGCGTGCCTCTTCCCAGTTCATAGGAACGATTAGATTCTTATTCTAAGCTGGAAAGTGGTTTGGAGAGGAGTTGCTTTTAAGGAACGGAAGTTGTTTCAGTCTGGCAATCTTGGCATGCCCCTTTTTGTCCTCTTGATAAAGCGGTTTCTTAAGGTTCTCAAACTCGGCAAATGCTAAGGGCTTAGTTGGGCTTATACCAAAAATTAACCCATCGCAATCGATGTGCAATTGGGGTTAGTTGATTAAGTGAGAATTGATCAATGACGGAGCCACTGGATAATTGACAATTATATAGCATGAATATCGACATCTATGATATAGCAATTGACAGCAAAGTAACGTCAACGTCGTCAAGTACTCCAAAGTTGAAGGGCAAAATATTACTAGGAAGCGCACAAGAAGTTGGCCATCGTAATTTTGGCCAAGTGTTGGATAGAGAAGAGAACATGAGGATTGAGATGCCGAGACAAAGATATCGAGCGAACGTTGAGTACTATTATAGCCCCGGCAGTTGTAATCGCTTGTGAATGGAAGTGACGCCCGAATAGGGAGCCTGGAATCTTGGAAATACATGTGTAATAGCACTATGTAGTAGTAACCGTGAGCAATGATTGCCTTCTTGAAAGAAGAAGCTTGCATGAAATTCAATTGGCCATGGGGGTGGTGGTGCCACTCGGCGGCGAGAGAGAGAGAGAGAGAATCGGTCACCTTGGGGGGTTCGGGTTCGAATCGCGTCTAATTTTCACGTGAAATGATTACTACAGATCGAAAACTAAGTCTATAACGCCTCTATTAAATCCTAAAAAATCCTTGGCTAATAAATGGGCCAAGTTCTGTTCTACTGGAATTCTAAAATTAGCACCTCGTAAAAATGACAAGTAATCTATCTAATTGCCAACGCTTATATCACTAATTAGGTAAGCAAAAACCTGGATATCACAGATAGTTTTAGTTAGCAGGATATTTAAGTGACAAGATGCCATCAGCATAGAGGATACCCGATCATCAGGCGCACAAGTTAAATGCATTATTATCATTTTGTTAATGCCATGTCCTATTCTTACTCTCATCCTCTACTTTGCAGTAGTTTACTTGTAGAATTGCTATCCATTTCCAATTAGAACTCTTGCTTTGAATCACCATGGGACCTGATTTCAATCGTAAAACCAAATATCAACTTTTGGTGATAGGTTTTTCACCGTTTTGCGTAACACACTATTTCCAGTGAAACAATTTCTTTTCTTGATCCCGCAAGGGATCAACTGTGGCACCTCCCGAATGGCCCCCAATCTGTTGGGGTTGCCACAGTTCACTTACCTTTCTCTTACTTGACCTAAAGGTTTATCAATCCTTATACCATAGAAATTTAACTATTCCACGAATTCTGGGGGTTTATATTCTTTTTATAGGTCCCTGCGCAATTTATATAGCGGAAGCATATCCAACATCTCCCTATCCCATATTCAGAAACAATGCACACCAACTACACATTTTATAAGTTAAAGGCGGACACTTTTATTTACATAACTTGATGGACATCACGGTGATATGGCTAATAAAAGTACCTAGAGGGGGTGAATAGGTACAAAGAGTAATTTTTCACGATAATCGCACAATACTAGACAATTGATAGAATTGAGACAATTGTTTCTCGTCAAACAACAATCAAAATAAGACTAAGAGTAGGGAAGAGAAAATTGAACGCAAGGTTTATAGTGGTTCGACTTATTTCAAGCCTACGTCCACTCTTTCGCACCGACAGCCCACCGGCTGGATTCCACTATGAGCAAAGAGATGTTACAGCCTTTGTTCTCCCTTGATTTCACGGTGTAGAAGATCTACCACACTCCCTCAAGGTATCACTAAGTATAGACTCTCTTTTGTGAATACGGTTTTGCTCAATATGAATCGACTAATAATCAAGGAGCTTCAGACTCTGGAATTTCTCTATCGTGCATCTTCTAGAACAGCTGGAACGTCTTCCTTTTATATTCCTTTATGCCATCATACCCGTTGGCACTTACCAAAGGAATTCTTCCAATCTTTCGGTTGGACAGAATCAATTAAGAAGATCATTCGAGCTATTAAAAGAACATATCGATAGCCCATCAATCATGTTCGCACATACAATCAGGATCTTGGTTTCCAATAATAGAACCTTCCAAGAGTATTTCATCAATCATCGGATCTTCAAACGATATTGATTTCGAATAAAAGAATCCGTTATATCATATCCAGCCAAGAGATCTTCTCCAGTGGATAAGACCAAATCCTCAACCAAACACTTTAGCTCTGGATCGTCTTTGTCATTTGGATTAGAAAGCTGTCAATGAGAATTGTCTTGAGTCTTGAGTCTTGAGTCTTGAGTCTGGTGATTTGAAAGTCTTCAGACTCTAAATAGAAGGGTCTGCAATGTTCAAGACTAGACTGATAGAAACGTTTTGTCAGCTTCAAAATATTTTGGAAAGATTTCTCCAGCACACGGGTCATTACATCAAAAGGCAAAGACTTTTCTAAGCTCGGCTATTCTCAAAAGTACTCGACTCTACAACAACAGTGTACATAGGCCCATCAGTTAGTGTCAGCAGCCCAAAAATGCTTCATCTACTAACCATCACTCTTGGTCACACCCAGCTCGGTCCATCAGCTAGCGGCAATGGCAACATCCCCAGCATGATCCCATCACGGCAAACGGACACAGTCAAAAACTCCTGAATCACTGGGCCGGTGAGCGAATCAATGTCATACAAGACCAATACCCGTACTTGAACAAAGACTAACCCTCAAATCTCAGAATAGTAGTGCTCCGTACACTCATACTCAATGTTAACCGGTATACCATAGAATGTGCCGAGGGTGACTGGTTGTGGCATCCGGGAATTTAGACAACCTGAAATATTAATTTTAAGGAAATGAGATTTGTCTTTGAAATGGCCATAAGGACAATAATATCATCAGCCACGATATTTTGGACCAAATCCCCTATGTGAAATTTGTTATGGGAATATTGATTCCTATATATTAAAAAAAAAAAAAAAAAGAGAGAGAGAGAGAGAATTAAATGCCCTAAAGTGGTGCCGGAATTATGGGCTTATTATTGATATTTTCTATGGGCTATTTAAATTAGACATAGGACAACTTGGCCCAAAACTTTCAGGCCCAAAGCAGCCCATGTTTCCCCCTTGTTCAATTGACCAAGCCTGGCCCATTGAGGCCCATCACCCTTGCATGGAGATTTACAAGTGGCGTGAGGGCTTCTCCATGTGTCACTAGCATGCAAAGACAATGATTACTAGCTAATCAAGAGGTTAAGAGAGAGAGAGGGGGAGGCGGATTGCACGAGGAGTCGCCGAGTGAGAGAGAGAAAGAGCGTGAACCGAGAGAGGGAGAGTTTGGGTGAGCAAGCAAGAGAGAGAGGAGGCGAGTGCGGCCAGCGAAGGGGAAGAGGAAGGCTATCTTCCGCCATGTCCCAGCTGCTGCCATCGACGCCGCCTAGTTTTGTCATCGATCAAGCCGTGTCCGGAGCCCCAAGTTGCCATATTTTGCTTGTTGCGATTGCTTTGAACTTGAGGCAAGTAGAAGTTCTTTGATCTATGTTTTGCTTGCTGTTTTATCTAGTGAAGAGTGGGTAGATGTGAGGAAATGTGAGATTTGGAGCTGCATGTTGTTTGTGATGAAGGAGATGAGGATGGCTGAGGTAATGGGGCAAAGATAGAGCAAGTTTTGGTGGATTTTGCTTTTAAATTGAAATGAGAATTCAAGGATTTAGCGATGGTGGATTTTTGAGAAGTAAAGAGGTTGTATTGTGGTGTAATGTGTTTGAAAATCTCGGCTGTGGACGTTGGATACCCAAACTGAAAGTATAGGCATAGTTCTCTTTAGGCTAGTGAACTGTTTTCGCAGGAACAGCATGACCACCGGTGATTTATCGATTTTTCTGGAATTTTCTAGCCAAAATTTGACTTTGAGTTCTTAATGAAAGTTAGAGAGCACATCTGTAAAAGTAACATATAAATAATTTAGCATAAATGGACAAGATTTGGTCGATGAAATGATTTTTTATATGGAAATGCTAAATCTGGAAATTTTACAGAAATTGTAGCAAGAAATACTAAGGTTTTTACTCTCAATATGTATGGAATTTTACCTGGTGTTCTTCATGAAATTTGTTTATTTAGGACTCATTGATAACTTGTCAAAATTTCTTAATTTTCTGAGTCCATTCAGTATTTATTTCAAAAAAAATTTCAGAACTGTGCATGGTAGAATCGAGTGCTCTATTTTCGAATTTTCACAAAGTGTCCGAAGGTGAATGTGTTTTCCGAATGGCTATGTGATATGATGGCATTGGCTGTGGATAATTGTGTAATATTGAGATGTGTTAGAAGGTCCATGAGATGTCTTGTTTTAGCATTTGAAAGTGTTTTGTAAATTAAAATGCTAAATTGTTACCGTTGAACCCTTGGGTCGACGATACCCCGGGAGTCGGGATGCCCAAAGGATCGAGTGAGTCGATGCCTTGTGGATGCCTGGTGCCCTTAAATGGCTGAATGTTGGAGGTTTTTCCCCGGGAGCTTCAGGATGCCCAGTAGTATGCTTGTTGGTATGTAATTCCGGATGGCTAGGGTAACCATTTTCATGGGAGTGTCTCAAGGTTCCTCGTGATGCCAAGTGGGGTACAAGATGCACGGAGGCATGATTCACTCCAGATGCCCGGTGGCCCTAAGTGGCTGAATGCCAGAGGGTTTCGTGATACTTGGAGGGATGGGAATGCCGAAGAGATGCAAACACTGATCCTCCAGGGATGAAAGCCTTTTTGAATAATAAAGTGAATGATGCTACTATAAAAAGGGTGTGAGTTATGGATATGAGACTAAGTGTAGGGCATGGAATAGAATGTGATATTTCAATTTGGCCCTATGATTGAAATTCGTCTATCTTGGATATGTTGTCATCACATGGAAGGATTTCATGATTCTGACGCATACCTATTCTCTATTTCTTGTCTTGTCTACTATACTTGAATATGGATATTAATAGTAATGCTTGATATAGCTTGATGAATCTTTTATCTGAGTGGCTGTACTCAGCCCTTTTGGGGATTAACATTTCAGATTAGAGATGCCTCTATTATCAGTCACACGTGGTACCTTTTATGGCTTACCATCCGACGTCGAGGTTAAGTGTTCAGAGCACTCCTATATTGGTGTTCATGGATTGGTATTCATCCGTGTTCGAGTTTTAGTTAAGTATGACGTGGGTCTACCTAATGGCCCCGTACTCCAGGAGTTCCTGTCTGTCCATATTCGTCGCTACGGGATCATGATGGGGATGCTACTGCCGCCACCAGCCGATGGACCGGGCTGGGTGTGATGGTGCATGTGACGGGTAGCAAATGACACTTTTTGGATAGCCGACACTGGATGATGGATCGATGTACATGACTGTTGTGGGGTCGGGTACTTTTGGTTATAGCCGAGCTTAGTAAAGCCTTGGCCTTTTCATGTACCGACTCTTGACGTCTGATCAAAGTATGTAAATAAAAGTGGTTTGGCACTAACTTATATATATGAAATGTGTAGTTGGTGTGTATTGCATTGTATTATTTACTGTGAGTTTGGGTTAGGGAGATGTCGAATATGCTTCCGTTATATGAATTACACTGGGATGGACTGAGATAATATAAACCCCCAGGATATATGGACCCACTATAATTAAATGGTATTAGAGTGGCATGTTGTTAGGACAAGTATAAGGTAAGCTAACCTGTGGCAACCCTAATGGATTGTGGGCCGTGATGGGGGTGCCACCTGGGTAGCGAGAGGCATATCTTCTAATCTGAAATATTAGTCCCCAAAATGGGTGAGTACAACCACTCAGCAATAAAAGATTCATTAAGCTATATCATGCAGTACCATCAATATCTAGATTTATGGAAGATAGACAAAAACAAGTAATCCAGGAATAAATATGCATCAAAATCAGGAAATTCATTAATGCAATGGCAAATGCAATTTCAAAGGATTAATATGCATCATGTCCAGTTACACAAGTCCCGATCATAGGGCCAAACGTAATGACACATCCCATTCCATGCCATTCAATTTAGTCCATAACCAGACCACACTCACATTTAATATAATCATCAGTTTTAATCATTCAAACGGTTTTATCCCCCCGGAGGACCAGTGTTTGCATCCTTATGAGATTTCACATCCAATCTTGGCATCACAAAAGCCTCCGGCATTCAGCCACTAGGGCCATCGGGCATTCAGAGCGTGTTCCGTTATACCCCTAGGCATCTTATATCCCACCTGGCATCATGAGGAACCTCCGGGGTTTGCCATGAAAATGGTTACCCCGGCCCTCTAGATTTACGTATCGACAAGCATACAACCGGGCATTCCAAAGCTCCCGGGGAAAAAGCCTCTGGCATTTAGCCACTAGGGCCATCGGGCATCCACAAGGCATCGACTCATTCGATCCTTTGGACCTCTTGACTCCTGGGGTATTGTTGACCCAAGGGTCCAACGACAACAATTAATATCTTAATTTCCAAAAACATGCTCAATGCTATGACATTGGAAATCACTTGAGTTTCATTGAAATCTTTGGTGTTGAATGATATGCCGAATGCCAAAATCCATCACGTCCAACAACAACTCAAGATGCAATTACTCTTTTGGAACAAGTTGAGCAAACTCGGAGTAAAACAGCTCAAAAAACCAGAATGTACAGTTTTAATGAAAATTTCGGAATAACCCCTAAATAAATTCAGAAAATTCCAAAACTTTGATATGTTATAGATGAGACCTAGAGGAAAGAATTTCATGCAGGACACGAAGCCAGATTCCTCATGTATAAAGAGTAATAGTTTTCTGTTTCTTTAAAAATTCTGCAGTAAACTTTCAAATTCAGTACTTACAGAAAATAATTCGTTTCACCACCTAAATCCTATCCGTTTACTCTCAAATTTTGATATGTTATTCCTAAGGATGTGTCCTACAACTTTCATTAAGAGTTTTGAGGTCCAATTCTATCTAAAAATTACAGAAAATTCGTGGAATCATTAAAGATCATGTTGTCTTCTACAATACAGCTTACTGGTTCAAGGTTGATGGAATTCAAGTCGGCGGAAGACGACTGACCTGATTCCAATGCGCAAACAATAATTAACCCTGGAATGATTTTTGAATTGTGGATGAATCACAAACAACAATACCTCACGTTGGTCTGGATGCAATCACAAGGAAAGTATCCGATTTCCACGGCATAAATGCCGATTGTTCTTGCAAAATTGAAATGGAATGCCTTATTCTTCTTTGATGGAAAGTGAGTACACCTGCACTTGGGAGCTCAAATTATGCACCTATTAGGGATGATATAATGGCTACAATCCCGAAAAGAAATATACAATCGATGTCTCACAATGCCCCATATATATTTTGTTACATCAGTCCAAGTATACATATCCCTTAAAGGTTATACTTGATTATTCTCAAAACATCATATATTTACAATTATATCTGCAACCACATAAGGGCGATATAATTGGTCGACCAATAAATACATGTGATAGATGTAAAACAACAATAATCTTCATTTGCACTCGTGTCTCTCTCCATTTTAGAACAACTGCTTTCCTATACCCGTCCCATAAGGCCATACCCATTCATGATTGCCGATAACATGCTAAAGTAGCAACATTGATCTTTCACTTCAAGAACATACTCAGAAGTAACATAGGCCACAAAAATGAGGTAAATCATAAATTACCTCAAGGACTCATACGATGAGTAAATAGGGATCATTTTACTCATCTTCCCTTGTCGGTCGTACAATGTACATGTAGTATGAATTACATGCTATAGTGGATTTCTCTTTCTATAAGAACGTATGTCATTTATTAACTATATCCACTATGCAGATCTTAGCCTAAACATAGTCACGTGCTTCTCACGTACTCATGTTTAGCTCGAGTGCTATATCGGCTCACTTTCTAAAGCGCCCAATTAAATACTTACATCTGGCATCTTATAGGCATACATAATTATAGAACTATCATGTTCGGTCTTATTATAAATAAATCATAGACCTCATCTTGACACCAATCAAGGCGACATATCATTTTATGTACTAAACTTGCTCCTCAGCATGTATTTGTACATAACGTCTCATCTCAACATGCTATCTATAGCACTTGAGGCGATTGTTTGTGTGAATGAGCCAATCATTGCCTACTAACATACTCTTCAATAATATATGTGTGTAATGCTAGTCTCATACTGTATTCGTACTTATTGATAAAATATTAATTCACTAATAAACAAACAAGTACAATACATATGTTCACAAATACATAAACCAATGATCCTCTACAATAACACATATCACATTCTACACAATCCTAGTAACATCCTATGGGTCAAAAATATGTCTCTAGGAATAATCTTTGTAAATGGATCAACAACCATTCTATTGGTTAAAATGTATTGTAGGATCACTTCTTTATGCACTGTTATATCTCTTATGAAGTTGTTCTTTATGTCAATGTGCTTCGTCCTTCCATGATACTTGGAATCCTTTACATAGGCAATGGCTACTTGACTATCATAATAAACTATCACCTGTCTTGGAACTCGGTGACGGTGTCTAAATTTTCTAAGAAACGTTTTAGCCATACTTGCTTCTTGCACTACTGACAGAACATGCAATAACTTTTGCCTCCATCATAGATAAGGCCGTGCATGTCTGTTTCTTGCTATTCCAAGAAATCGCACTTTGCCATTGAGCAAGAACACATATCCATAAGTCGATTTACTCTCATCTAGGTCTCCACCCCAATTAACTTCTAAATAGCATAATAGGTGCAAATCACTCTCTTGGTAACAAAGTCAATAGTCCATAGTGCCTTTCAAGTATTTCAGGATCATCTTCACTACTTTCCAGTGTGCTTTAATTGATATCAACTCACCAATCCCACGACATAACATATGTCGGGTCGAGTACACATCATAGCATACATCAAACTTCCGATCGCACTAATGTAAGGAACAATTTTCATCATTTTAATTTTTTCTAGAGTCTTAGGACACATCTCAGTACTTAGGCCTTCATCTTACATGACAGGGGTATTAATGTGATTACAATGTTGCATATTGAAACGTTCAAGAATCTTCATTATATAAGACTCTTGTGATAAAGTAAGGAGTTTCGTTAATCAATCTCTTTCGATCTTAACTCCTAATATATAAGCAGCTTCTCCCATGTTTTTCATTACAAAATTAGAGGACATCTATTCTTTTATGGTGATAATCAAAACCTTGTCATTTCTAGCCAATAGAATATCGTCCACATAAAGTGATAAAATCACAAATTTATCTTCAGACCGCTTGACATATACACAATGATCTTCTTCGATCATCATGAAACCAAAAGTTGTTATAGCTCGATGAAAATGAAAATACCACTGTCTAGATGATTGCTTAAGACCATATATTGAGCGATGAAACTTGCAAACTTGATCCTCTTGACCTTTAGCTATGAAACCTATTGGCTTCTTCATATAGATTTCCTCATCTAGATCTCCATTGAGAAATGCCGTCTTTACATCAATTTGATGTAATTCAAGGTCCAAATGTGCAACGATGACTAGGATAAGGCATATTGAGGCAAACCTTACAATTGGTGAAAAATTTTCCTCATAATCTATATCCTCTTGTTGAGTATAACCTTTCGCCACAAGACGAGCCTTATACTTTTCAATGGATCCATCCGCCCTTCGCTTAATCTTAAAGACCCACTTGTTTCCAATGGCCTTGTGATTGGGTGGTAGATCAACCAAGTCTTAGACATGATTTGCTCTTATTTACTCCATTTCATCTCCCAAAGCTTTTCTCCATTCTTTCTCATCGAGAGGATGAGAGAGCCTCTTGAATAGTCTTAGGCTCGGCATCATCTTTTTGAACAATTATAAATACTTCCTCTTCAATCTCAAAACGACGACAGAGAATATTTTTACGATTACTTTTACGCAATTGAATTTCTCTTGAATTGTGGCACCCCCAATTTGGCTAAGGTCGCCACAGATACCTATCGCTCCACCTAATGAATACTAGTTACGTATCTTTGATATAAAGAGGTTTAAAGAAGGACCGAGGTCCATAGGCATTTTTTTTTTTTTGAAAAGAGTTTAGCATAGCTCATAGCGAAATTAAAGACGAGTCTCACCATCCCTCTACTCTCTTAATGATGGTACAATGCACACTTACTACACATCGAAGGAAAAACATAAGCCAAGCCACTTTTATTTACATTTTTAAGATTGACAACTTTTGGGTCGGTACAACCAAAAAGCCAAGACTTTTAGCTAAACTTAGCTACAGCTCAAAAAGAGATCTCGACCCCCTATATCGATCATGTATAACCCTCCATCTACAAGTGTCGCTATCCCCAAAAGATCATCTTCCTCTCCTCACGCAGGCCATCACACCCATCCAGGTGCATTGGGCGATGGCAGCGGCAACATCCCCCGCATCACTCCGTCATGAGGAACGTGGATAGACAAGAACTCCTGGATGAGAAGGCTCCCAGCTAGGCCCCCATCATACATACCAGCACCCAAACTCGTACGAACGTCAAACCAGGGATGGTGACACAATCAAGCTCCATACAATCGACCTCCACATTAGATGGAATGCTGTAAAAGGTACCTCGCGTGATCGGAGTAAGAGGCATCTGTCTAATTTGAAATGTTGGTCCCCAAAGGGGTGAGTACAACTACTCAGCAGATAAAAGATCCATTAAACTACTCAATGCATCAAACAAACAATCATAACATCATAATAGAGTACATATCATTCATGCATTTAAACATAACTTACCTTGCTGCTATGCATATGTTATCACACCATATGTGCATACACCATCATGCACTCATCGTCAAGCATTCATGCATATACCATCATGCCATAGGTGCATATACAACCATGCATTAATCCATATTCTATCATACAGCCATGCATACATGTCACCATACCATGCATGATTGAATTTCAATTTTTTATCTTTCAATTGGATCACCACATTTTTCTTTCCCGAGATCAGTAATTTGCATCCCACATTTTATTGCTCGCACCCAACCTGGTGTCACGAGGAACCTCCGACACACACCTCTGAGCATCCTGAAACTCCCGAGGACATCCAGCACACACACTTCGGGCATCCGGCACCCACCTCCGAGCATCCCGACACTCTCGGGGCATCGTCGACTCTCACATTCCACGGTATCCTCACTTATCATAATTCATATTCACATTTATGTCTCGATATCAACATGGCACATGATGTAATGGCAACAAGGTCAATTTCAGCTTTTGAAATTCGCACAATCCAGCTTGCACAGTTTTAGAAAACATTTTAATTAAATACCCTAATGACCTTAAAAAATTTTGAAATTCAAACACGTGATAGTCAAGACATAAAGGCAGATACTTCATGAAGAACACTACACCAAACGATCCCTGTATAGTTCAATACAGAACATGCATCACAGCACTACTAATTATGTCTGTTCCACTTGCACAGTTTTTGAAACATTTTTAGTTAAATAGGCAAATGAACTTAAAAAATTACGAAATTTGAATATGTTGTAGGCAAGACATAAGAAAAGATATTTTATTCAGAACACTTTTCCAAAAGAATCTCATACAAAACGGTATAGACTACGCATTGCAACATTACCAAGACCGATCACATCAGATTACCCAGTTTTAGACACATTTTCGATTAAATACCCAACTGACATTCAAAAATTATGAAATTCAGATATGTGATAGCTAAGACCATAAGGTAAATAATTCATGAAGACATCAAAGTCAGATTCGTCCTAGGCAATGAAATATAGGCGGTTGAAACCCCTGTTCCTAGTACCGAAATTTCCAGATCCAGTCTTTCCAAAGAATAACAATTTTACCCACTTATACTTGTTTTTTTTGTCCCAAATTTGAATATATAATACTCCAAGAAGTCCTTAACAACTTTTATTTAGAATTCAAAGCCAAAATCCAACTCAAACATCACATGCAAGTCACTAGAACATCCAAGGTCGAGCTGTTTTCTCAAGAAGAGTACACTAGGTTAGAGTACCACCCTTATAACTTCAATTTTCCACATTCTAAACCTCCGAAATTTTTATCATTCAATCACACACACTAAGCACAGTATGCAAGAGTAGATCAAGGGATCCCACTTGCCTCTAGACCGAGCAAACACAGCAAACACGAATGGAGGGCGAGGCGGACTCGACGACGGTGAACGGACGACGGTGGACTGCCCTTCTCCTTCCTCCCACACACTCACAGCCCCCTTCTTCTTCCTTTCTTCCTTCTCTTTCTCTCCTCTCTCTCTCTCTCTTGGACGAACTCCCTCTCTCTTTCTCTCTCTTTCTCGCTTAAGCCGGTCACTTTCCCCTCTAATTTTCCTTCCCTCCATCTTTAGCCATCATTAGTTGTGCATGGGTGACACTTGGCTAACTTCAAAGGACAAATGGGGGAAGCATGCAAACCGGTCTCTTCCCCTCCCTTCTTCGTGCAATTGACGGCCCCTCATGGGCTCTATGGGCTGGCCATCTCGGCCCATCTTAGGCCCAAGAAGACCCAAGCTTAAATAACCTAAGATTAACCCTTTTAAAAACTAACTAAATCCCTATTAAATCAAAGTACTAAATTGCAAATTAAATGGCTATACACTTGCAATCCATAAGTTCCAATTTATAATACATATGGCCAAAGATAGAACTTTCTTTCCCAAAATTTATCTATTAAAAGCTTGGCCATAAATCTCATTTCGAATCATGGATCAAAAGGCTACAAAAATACAATAACGGTGTTTCCATCGCCTATCCATGGCTCATGGCATATTTAGGGCTTTTCATGAAATTCTAGGATGCCACATGAATTCAATTCGTCAGGTGATGAAGCACTCTCACGAGGTCTTGTATGTTGAGGTAAATCTTCATTTTCATCTACAACATTAGTGGGTGTGTTATTAGGATCTTCCTTCTCATATAATTGGAAATCATTATCAATCTCACATCTATTAGGAAAATCGTTCTCCAAGAACGTGACATCTCGTGACTCCATTTCGGTCACACTTCCATTAGCTTGTTCACCTATGAACATGTACCCTTTGGACTGTTCAGAATATCTAATAAAAATACATTTCTTCCCTTTATGACCTAATTTGTCATATTTATGGGAAAAATCATGAACATAAGCTGCATATCTCCATGGACGTAGACTACTTAAGTCTGGTTTCCTATTAGTCCATAATTCATAAGGGGTGGAAGTAACTGATTTTGAAGGCACTCGATTAAGTACATAAGCGGCAGTCAATAACACATCTCCCCAATATGAGATAGGTAAATTTGATTGCACCATCATAGACCTAACCATTTCTAATAGGGTTCTATTCCTTCTCTCAGCTACCAATTTTGTTGTGGAGTACCAGGAATAGTCAATTGACGTACAATTCCATTTTCATCACAAAGAGCCTTGAATTGCTCCGATAGACACTCACGTCCGTGATCGGTTCTCAATGCCTTTATTGCTTTGTTCAACTGATTATCTACCATTGTTATATATCGTCTAAAGCAACCTAATGCTTCTGACTTGTGGGAGATCAGAAAGACATAACCGAAACACATGAAGTTATTTATGAAAGTGATGAAATATGAGGCTCATGCCATGCCCTCACATTCAAAGGACCACAAATGTCAGAATCAATGGAAATTCAACTCTAGTCCTTTTACCGAATGGTTTTCTAGTTGCTTTTCCTGCTAGACAATGTTCACATACGGGTAGATCAACATTAGTGAGTGACCTAAAAGGCATTTTCTAGCTAATCTTTGCATTCTTTCCAACCCAATGTGACATAATCTAGCAGCCAAGTACTTCGATCAATCTCAACATTATTAGAAGATACAATTAAAGAAAAACAACCATCGACATTAATATTGTACTGATCATAGTCTATGTCTAATATCATAAAACCATTCGATATATGACCCGAACCATAATAAATTATTACATACAAAATGTCAACACAATCACCATGGAAATTCAATACATAACCAAAGTTAAGAAGAATAACTACGGAGACCAAGTTTCATCGAATATCTTAAGCATAAAAGACATCAAATAGGAATAGGTTTCAACTACCACGTAAGATTAATTTACATGTGCCGATACTCTTTATTTCAACTCTTGAGTTATTCCTAACATATATCCATCTTCTTCCAGGCTGTATCCAACAATACTATACAAATGCTTCTCGGTCTCTAACTACATGATCTGTTGCTTCTGAGTCTACAATCCACATTGGATGAGATTCAGCAAGCATTACAGTAATAGAAACAAAAGCATTACTTAAAGTAATTGAGTAATAGGGTACCTTTTTCGACTCAATGCATTCACGAGCAAAATGACCCATCTTGCCACAATTGTAGCACTTCATCTTGGCCTTGTTCTTCTTCCCACCACGCTTCTTGCGTTAAAAGGTCTTAGCCTTCTTAGGTGCCTGATCAATCTTCTTCCCTTTGTTGTTAAATTGAGAATTCCTTTTGCGCTTGAAGCCCGAATCTTTGTGCGAATTTAATTCAGCAACATAAGCATGGGTAGAGAATCTCGAGCCTCTAGGCGCACATCCTCTAATTCTAAATGACGAGCAATATCATCAAAAGTGACAATATTCTCATTATGCGTCATATTGATCTCCATATGCTCCCAATTATCAAGAAGAGACCTTATAACAACCTGAACTTGCTGTTCATCACTAAGGGAGTAACCTATCGACTTCAGCTCATGAATCATGTTTGACATCTCCTGAAGATGTTGCCTCATCGTTACATTTGGGTGCTTTCGAAATATGTCAAATTTGATGGTGAGTCTTCTCAGCTTAGTGGCATATGTACCCCCAAACTTATCCTTCAAGGCAACCCATATAGCTTGAGCTTTTTCATAACTTTCAAACTCACACATAAGATCATCTTGCATACAGCTCTACAACGTGATGCGAGCAATACTATTTTTCTTTTTCCAAGCTTGATAAGCTTCTAGATCTCTCCTGTGTTGAGCTAAAATTTCATGCTTAGGTTCATTCATGGCGTGGTTGAGGGTTTCTAAAACCTCCTGCTCCTCAAGAATGTTCTGAACCTTTCGGTGCCAAATATCATAATTGTCACCGTTCAGCTTCTCACCGTTATTGAGGTCAACCACAGTGGTCTTGGATGCCGAAGTTATGATCAATTGTTATAACACATTGACATAATAAATGCATAATTAATACTAGCACACTTTTCAAAGTAACAGACATACTTAATTTGCAGCAAAGACAAACTAAATTAATGATAATTCAACAAAAGACACAGAAGCAAAAGTTAACTATGTTCCCAATCAACTTCTATGTACGATTATCCTATTATCATTAATTAGTTTAATTTGCGCAAATTTTAAGTTCTAGGTGAGAACTTCCTTGAATTCTACCAACCTACAAACTCCCACTACGAAAAATAATTACATGACCTCATGTAATTTCTACATTTTTCATTTACTCAAAAACATAGCATGATGTGAAATGACGTACAAAAATAATCATATTGTAACTATAATCAAAGTCGCAATTCAACATGTAACGAAAAAACTAGGATTTCCTACCATTGTTCGAATTTTCTTGGAACTAGAAAAAATGCAAGTATATTAAACTATATACATGCTATCATTGAACCAAGCTCTCCACAGCATATTTGATATCATTTTCATACAAGTCAGCTACTATATTTCCTAAAACTTAAAAAAATACCCGCTGAAAATGAATAAACTATGCATTAAACCCCCAAAAATACAGGTACTTAGCGTTTCCTACGCATTTTTATACATTTATAAAATTCAAAAGTATAAAATAATTATACCATAGTGTATAGCACATTCATACGAACCAAACGCGGTTGACCACGCTCCAATCGGAGCTCCAAGGCGCCTACACGTGCCGCTGAGTGCGCAGCGCGTATGGTACACGCGCCAGCAAGCCAAACGGCCCCTAACCGGTCCGACTAGTTCGACCGATTTGATCGCTGGACCGGTTGATCGATCTGACCCATTGACCGGTCAACGGTCGGGTTGGGTCAACCTCGAGTCGGGTCGAGTCGACAGCCGGTGACCGGCCAGCCAACTACTGGCTGGCGGTGACGTAATCAATGGCATCAGCCAGCGATCGACCGTTGGATGACATCACAGTGACGTCATCACATGCCGGTTCGCCAACCGATGCATGTTGATTTGCCAGCCGGCACGCATCACGCATGTGCCGATTCGCCGACCGATGCATGTCGATTCGCCAGCCGGCGCGCATCGCGCATGTGCCGATTCGCCGACTGGTGCATGTTGCACACACGCTGGCTCTCTTAGCGCTTCAGGTGCGTGATGCCTACGCGCAAAGGCTTCTGGCCACGCATGTGGGTGCGTCCGACATCCTCTAGCGGTGCTCGACCCATCACCAGATTCTTCTCGACGAACACTTTCACCTTGTATATTTTAAAATTGATTTTAGCCAAAAAATTATTTCGAAAATTGGCCAAAACCGTGCGGATGCATGTGACCCCAAGCCCGTTCCTTTGCTTCGGTTAGATTTCGAGTTTTCAAATGGCAATTCCAACCATTAGACATCCAAACAATGTAGATTTCATACTCTTGATCTCGATATCAAATGGTAAACGAAAAAATTCAAAGAAAAACAAGGCAGAAATCACAACCTGGCTCTAATACCAATAATGGAATTCAAGTTGGCGGAAGACAACTTACCTAATTTTGATGCGCAAACAACAATTAACCCTGGAACGATCTTTGAATTACAGATGAATCACGAACAACAATACCTCATGTTGGTCTGGTTGCAATCACAAGGAATGCATCCGATTTCCACGGCATAAATGCCGATTGTTCTTGCAAAACTGAAATGAAATACCTTCTTCTTCTTTAATGGAAAGGGAGAGAAATTTGGTGCGTATGTTTTGCCAATTGCAACAACCAACGGTTGTCTTCGAAAGCCTTTTATACATCTCCCTTCATACCCTTTCATCATAGAATATCAAGACGATATGGTGCGATCCAATCACACCCCATCATAGAGGTACTAGCTAAAGTACAACAAAGCTTACCAACACATTTCCTCATTTACCTTGCTATAACTAGATGTCAAACTTGTTCTTTTCCTTACCTTCATCATTAGAATTCAAGGCGACACAAAACAAAGGTTTTCTTCCTATATTTCCCTAGAACAGAAACACCTTATACCGTCTTATTCGTTTCTAGCTCAACGGTTCTAGCTCAATCAAACCGTTGGTTTCTGTACCAATTTCTTTTACAGCAACTTAAAACTCTTTCACAGCATCTAAGGTTAATCACAATAGGTTTTTACTCTTATAGAAACCTTCCACAGTTCAGTACAAAGCAAATATTTACACTTCGGCTCACCTACTGCAACATACCTCGCTCTATCTCACTCGACAACCACCACCACAGCTTGCTCAACCAACACAGCCATCTTACACTCAATTTTCGAGACATGCAAGACCCTAAAGCAACGTGCAATGACTGATAGCTTCAATCTAGGACTCATCTAACTCAATCCAACACAAAACAGTAACATCACATTCAATCCTCCACAGATCGGCATTCAATTTTCATCTCAACCTTTCCTCAAGTCTATTGCACTACACTAGACAGCAACAACACTACACCACATAGATTAATGAACTTTCACTTGCCTCTAGTTCCTTAGTTTGACAGCAAGCAAAAACAGAGGGCTTGTGGGTCTTGGGCACGGCTCAACAGCGACGAAAATGAGCGGTGTCGATGGTGGCAGCACAATCGAGCACGGACAGAGGAGCGGTCTTCTTCCTTTCCCCCTCACTCTCGCTCGCTGCATGCTCACGGATCTCTCTTGCTTGCCCGCTGCACTCACTTTCTCTTCCTGCTCAGGTTTTACTCGGTTCTTTCTCTCTCTTTTCCTCCAATCCGAACTTTTAATTCTTTGATTAACTAATTAATCAATCTTTGCATGCAGGTGATCTGGTGGCTTCAAGGGAGAGAGACAGGAGGAGAGTGGCGTGGCAAGCAGCGGCCCCCTTTTCCGGTTGCCAGCTCAACGGCTTCGCTGGCCTCCTCCTCCTCCATGTGTCCAATGATGAAGGCTCCTTGGTCAACAAAGCTGAAGAAAAATTTGAGGTGTGTTGACCCCAAATTGTCGAGCAAATGGGGAGGAGTGTGGGGCGGCTTGTACCTGGATGTTCCCCCTCTCCATGTTTGTACAAACATCTCCATGCATGGCCAAATTTTCCTTCTTTCGGCTCTCTAGGAAATCACTTAAATCAATGTCCAAATTCCCTTCTCATTTCATATAAACTTAGATGGTACCGACGATGATGAGTTCCACTAATAATTTAATCAATCCGTGACATGTCATTTTTTCCAAGATCGGCAGAAAATAATCGGATGATGTCGGTCTCACTCAAACATGAAAAAGGTTTCTGACAAGACTCTAGTTTACTCTACGATCAAGCCATTACAATACGTAGCGCATCGGCCCAATGATGAAAATAAAACAATATTCATTACTCAAAATTTCTCAAATATCTAAGGATTGTCTCAAAATTTCTCGGATGCCACATGAACAATGCTAGAACCCACCCACCCGTGGGCCACGCAGTTGGTTGAGATCTCTCCTCCAGCGCATGAAGGTCAAGGGTTCGAAACCTTGCGTTGTTAGCGATTGAAGCAGGGGGGCCCAGCGGTGGGTTGCTGAGTCAATTTCCCCTGAGATATAGTTGCTGTTGGTCCTCCACCTTGGAAGCCCGTGAGACCCCAAATTGGTGTAAGCCGACAATGACATACTCTGGCGAATCCTTGGTCACCAAAAAAAAAAAAAAAAAGCAATGTTAGAATGCACACTTTCTTGCATGAGGAGGTTTGGAAAGTCATTACGCTTGGGTGCTCAAGCACACTCCATTGCTACCTCTATTATGCGTGGACGTTGGTTGCCGAATGGTCCGCAACACAAGGAACACTCTATCAAGTCCACATTCTACTTTCTCCCAATTACATACGCTCAATTCAGTGCTGACATGGACACCAGGGTGCGAAACTACGTCGTTTCGCTTTAAACAATATTTAAAAAAAAAAAAAAGGACTTTTTACACCCAAAACCAGCCTTTCATTTACCCTGAAGACGCGTTTACCCTGAAGATGCTTTGGGTGTAAAAAGTCACATAAACCCCATTTTGAAGATGCCCAAACTGAAGACGCTTTCCCCCAAAATTCTTAGCAACTTGCTCTAGATTCAATCTCGTCTTTCCAATTTCTTGAAGCCAAATCGTTCTTCCACCAATCGCCTCCATCTGGATCGTGGTTGAAGCTAGAATTGTCTTTGCGAAATCGTCAAGAAGGGTTCTCGATGCATCTCGAAGAACTCCCGAGATGGCCCCTACCATTGCTCCTTTCATAAACGCTCCGTCGATGTTGATTTTTAAAGGTAAGAGGCTTCGGTGGGATCCAATCTTTGAGTCAATTGAGTCGTTTCCATGTAAAGTTTCGAACTTTGCTTGTTCCACTTGCTGAAATTGCTGAGTAATGCTTGTGCTGAGTCAATTAGGGTTTCTCAAATTTGGGGTTTAACCTTTGGAATACAAGTCATTCCTTGCTTTCAAAATGAATCGCAAAAGGTTGCAATTTCTTTGAAAGTCGGTGAATTTTCTGGCTGTTCAATTATGTGTTGGAGCTAAACCTCAATTCGCAAAACGTTTTGATGTGAAATTTGGATTTTTACTTCATGATCCAACCAAATTGAGTCCATCCATGGACAAAGCAAGAATAGATGTTCCATTGATTCTGCTTCTTGATCACAGATTGGGTATCCTGGCTGAGGTAAAATTCCTACTAATAGAGATTTTCTGTTGTGGGAAGAGCATTTTGACATATACTCGAAAGAAAAATCCTAATTTTAGAGGGGGTCTTCATGTTCCAAATATGGTACCATAGTTTGCAACTGGTTGCTTGCATGCTGTGTTTGCGGATTTTGATCTCCCCCAAGAACTTCGAGTTGAAACCCATTTGCCTAAACTTTGCAGTCGATGTTGACATTTGCTTAGTTTTTAGGAAATAAAGATCCATATCATGCATACAATTTGGGAGGAAAATTACTCAGATGTTGGCTTTGGCCAAGCATGAATATATATGCTATGATGTAGTCTATTCAGCATTTGTCTTAGAAGCATGAAGCAAATTTTTGAAGTTCTTATTTGCATTTTCTTTTGGTAAGCTTGTTGCATCCTAATAGGGACAGGAATTTTAGGTCAGCATTATGAGGTGCATTTAGGACCTGATTTCTTGCTATTGAGACTAATTTCAAGATGGGATGAGTTATGTTGTTGCTATTGAGGTTAAGCCATGTAAACATATGCTAAGGTGCTGTTGTTCAACTTTTTTACAGGTTAAAAATGCTTTGACTGGTGTTGATTCTGAAAGCATACATAACAATTACTCTACAATCATCACAATTGATGAAGACATCGATGAATTCATCACAATCGAGGACATCGGTTCCTCTAATCAACAAGGATACATTTATGTTTTGCTATTGTGGCCTCAAATGTTCTTTACAAATAGCAAAGACGAAGGAGAATCAAGGAAGAAGATATCACGGCTGTCCGAAATATAAAATCGGAGAAAGTTGTGATTTTTTTATTTGGGTTGATGCTGAAATGTGTCCATCAACAAAAAGTGTGTCAACAAAATTTCACTAGAGCAATGTTGAAGAAAAACAAGTGTCGACATTGAAGACCATGTTGATTGTGTAGTGGGTCTTTATAGTAATTCTAGGAAACATGCTATTTGGAAATTCAAAGATGAATGATGTACTAAGCTTGCCATAGGGTGTATTAATGCTGATCTTGTTATATAATCTATTTTTGTACATTTTTGCAATATATTTTGTATTTGTCCACATGTTGGAATGTGAACATGAACAAAGTGAGTTGTTTGCACCCTCTTGTGTCATATGCAATTTGTTTCTCAATCTCCACACCAAAGACATATTGTTCTTGATGTCACGACCTGCTATTATGATTAATGAAGTACAATATGACAAAAACGCAATACAATCTCACTACTTCATGAACAAATAACCACAAAACAATAAACAAGCAAACAACGTACACACAATATTACATCCAAATGGCTACCAAAAAGTAAAAGAAGGCAATTTCTTATTAAAGGTTCAAACAACCAGTTACATGTGGGACATTATTATCCAAGTTGTTGTATGGTTATTAAGGAAGTACAAAGGGAAAAAAAAAACACCAATGCAAAACACATGCCCATAACTTACAACAAATATATTGAAACAAGACAATTGGATAAATATATGAACCCGTGTCAAACAACAAGACGCTAAAATTGAAGTATTACTGTCTTAGTTGAACTCAATCAAGTCTAGAAGATAGTGCAACATGGGCATCTTGTATCTTCAAAAGGCAAGAACCGAGAGTGTGCTGATGAAAAAGTTACATTATAAGAAAAACTTCACTTGACCTATCTTCACAAAAAGTTACAGCTAAAACATATCACTACTAAATCCACCCCACATCTTGTCACTTATGCCTCTTTGAGCAACTTTTGGCTTTTGCACCTTTGACCGTAGGATTCACACCGGTAAGGTTGCCACCACTACCACTCGTCACTTTACTAGTACATCTCTGTACGTGCAAAAGTATATTAAGTTTTATTGACAAAACAAGCATAACACAATGAAAATAGAGATATTAACCAAAATGTTTTGCCTTGAAAATTGTGTTTGTGGTGATGTAGACCTAGTCTTCTTAGCTGGACATGTCAAACTGTTGTGTCCTGTCTTCAAGCAAGTTTGACATGTCCTTTTCATTCCGATCCTTGATATCCTAGTTCCAATTGCCACCTCACCTTCCTCCCTCGATCTTTTCAGTTTACGTCTACCGGGTTTGACCTTGGCTAGAATTGGTTCAAGTGGCTCTCTATGAGTCTGTTTCCAAAATTTCTGCGCTCGAATTGGCATTATCATATTTTTATGTGCATCTAAAAACTTAGCCTTCATGTAACATTCATCAAGATAATCATATGCATCATCTTGCCTATGATTTAAAGCAGAAATGGCATGGGGACAAGGGATGCTAGTAAGCTGCCATCTTCAACAAGAACAATCTCTCTTAAACACATCTACCACATATTTCTCACCCTTATCCATTACCTCATATCCATTCTCACCATTCCAGATCACTTCGCAATATGTCGCACTAGCTCTATTTTCTTCTAAATTTCTTACAATTCTTGGACCACAATCCTTTCTCCATCTAGCACATGCATCCCTCTATGTATGCATCCTTGTCATTATTATTATTCAAATTTCCTCTAACATACTGTAAATGGACTTACACCTAGCATGTATAATTCTTACATTGAACGCCTCGCATAAATTGTTGTTAACGATGTCACATTTTACATCAGTGGTAAAAAGGCCCTAAACTAGTACTTTGACTTTGTTTGAATTAAGTCATGATATGCGGTAGGACTAACTTTCTTCAATGCTTGAGAGTGTTCATCAAACTCTATCATTGAACTACTTTTAGCACACTTCCAAAACAATCTTTGCATTTGTATCCCTTTATACTTCTTGCCCCAATTGACATAGATGTGTCTCGCACACATTCTATGCTCAGCTACAAGAAACAAATGAGCCACAACTTGTACAAGGCCCTGCAAAACATGATTGTAATGTGAAACACATATTACAAGCGTGACTATGATGGCAAAAATAAATGAATAAATAAATAAGGAACTTACATTTTGTTTATCACTGATTATGACCCAACCTTGTCCATATGAAGATGAAATGTTGAGATCATACATTAAATTTGTCAAGAACCATGTCTAGGTGTCATGACTCTCGATTTGAACAATTGCCCAAGCAATTGAGAACATCTTATCATTTGCATCTCTTCCAACAACACATCAGATTTGGCCTTGACAAATTCTTTTTAAGAAGCAACCATCTAATCCCACGACTTTCCTACATCCATCAATGAATCCTTTCTTACAAGCAGCAAAACATATGTACATTCTCTAAAATAACGTCTTAGATTGCATATCAGACTTTTCAACTTTCAATGTAATAGTACTCCCAGCATTTCTCTCCCTAAGCTCCTCTGCATAATCCCACAACTTTGCATATTCCTCTTTATAGTTTCCCATCAATACTTGATAAGCCAATAACTTAGCCTTCTTGCATTGTATTATACTCACATCTAAGCCCAATTGCTCCTTTATAAGCTCCTTGAAAGCAATAGTCTTGATAGTTGGCATTGCTCTTATGGTAGGAAGATAGTGTTTAGCCAACAAAGAACCTGTCACCCTCTGATTCTTGAAACATATGCTACAGGTATGTTCTAAATTATAAGTCTTTACATGAAATGATTCGGTACGACTATCAACAAATCCAGAAATCTTCCAAGGACAATTTTCATGTGCACATTTTGCTCGACAAATTTCTTGTCATTCTTTGCAAATTTTATCTCTCTACGCTCAGCCGGTGAATACTTTATCGAGCATCTTTGAATGGCCTACTACTTTCAAATGTCATAGACACAATAAACACGGGCACAGCACAATTAGGATCATGCTTTGGAAACCTACTTCTCCTCCTAGTAAAATTATCATCTTCTTCTCCTTCATTAGATTCCAAACTCTCATTGCCATCCATTTCATAGTACTGTTTCATAACCCGCTTCAGCATCAATAACATTATTCACATCCAATCCTTGGGATGGCACCAACCCCGTGGATGATTCCCTTGTAATGAAAACATTTATGGCCCTCCCATGGAACTTTGTCATGTTCCTCCTTGCTTCTAGAAGCTCCTCATTATCATAATAATCATTATCAGTCAAGAATCTTACATCGACAAGGAAGTTTGCCTCATCATCATCGTCATCATCCACGATATAGTCATCTTCATCAACTAAATCATCAGGATCTAAACCACTCTCATGCTCAATCATGGTCTCATTACTTAAACCAACACTAGTGCCAACGCCCTCACCAACCCTTTGACCAGCATCCTCACTAACCCTCTGACCAATACCCTCATCCACACCCACATCCACACCTTGACCATAACCCTCAACCGCCTCATTGGTCGTAAAATTTTCTCCATATACCTCAATTAACCCACGATGCAAATAACTAAAAACTAAATCGACTACTCTATTCTCATTCCATATGTATGTGAACCCCTCTTCTAGTGACTTTCCAAGAATCTTAAAATAAAGCTTTTCAAATGTACTATTTACCCCATTCTTGATGTCTCTAATGAAGTTTTCGTAGCTTGTTGAACTAATATCAACTTTTATCAAGTCAAACTTGCCTCCAACATATTCAAGCATTGGGCAACGAGATAAAGTTCCACTATGGAAAAGGTAGATCCATGCTGATTTTTCACTCATCTTGACCCTACACAAAAAAAAAAAAAAAAAAAATGTAACCTATGTTATAAGCAAAGCAACACATAGAACCTGTAAGTCCCATACTATGTAGCACTCTATACATCATGTTTCTTGAAGAAAAGGTAGTGATCATCTACTCGGATTTAGAGGTGATCAACATCTAAAAATTCAAAATAAAAATAAAAAAATCCAAAGATTCAAAACCAAAACTTCCAAAGCAAATGTGTTAATGGATTCCAAAAAATTAGAGTACAAGTGAACAGTGTGGATTTGATCAATAAAACTAACTTTTACAATATGTGGAATTGTAGTCTCTCTCTTTTGTTATCAAACATTAGAACCCAAAGCTAGACTATGAACCCCTCTTTCTTTATTTTTCTTTTGTTGAAAAAACCACCATGAACCTTTACTTGTTTGGTAAAATAATCATCATTTGGACACAATTAACAATGGGGTTTGCAAGTGCCCCGATTGATAAATCTATGGCTACTCCACAAAAGAGACCCTCGGTGAATCAAGACACCAAATACATGTGCGCTCAAGTCAATTACTTAATTGTGATTGTGCATGCCTCAAGTAATAAAAAGCTTGTACAAGAATAGGAAAAAGTGCATGGAAACAAAGGCTTTCTCTTCATATTGTGCATAAGAACACAGGAATCTAGCAACCATATGATTGTACACGCAAAGAATTTGGCCGGACGCGAGCATACATAAGCTTTCTCTTCCTATCATGCTTTATTAGAAATTGATTTGGCCAGACTTGAGTGTTATATTCCCTACTACACATAGGTACTTGACAGTAAATGCGAAGAATTTCTCTCTTCCAACCAACAACAACACACGTGGAGAAATCAAGGCAAATTGATTATATAAAATAAAAAAGAGGACAACACACTCAATTTGGGAGCACAACAAGATACTTTTCACGTTCTCCGCTAACTTCAAGATGCCACGTCAAGTTGTCGTTCAACACGCCAACAAAACAATCAAGCCGGGGCCACAACACCTACTCGTGTTCGCTTTGGATCGTGACGAACGAGTCCAGTCATGATGGATGAGTCAGGTTTCAACTGGTTTGTGGGTGAATCGGGACTTCGCCCATAAAGATGGGTGAGTCCGGGATTGTGACGATGAAGCCCTTAGCCAAAAGGGGCTTGATTAATGAAGGCAATTGGTGGAAGAACGACTTGCTTCAAGAAATTGGAAAGACGAGATTCAATCTAGAGCAAGTTGCTGAGAATTTTGGGGAAAGCGTCTTTAATTTGGGTGTCTTCAGAATAGGGTTTGGGCGTGACTTTTTTACACCCAAAGCATCTTTAGGGTAAACGAAAGGCTGGTTTTGGGTGTAAAAAAGTCTCTCTTTTTTTGTTATTATTGTTTAAATCAAAACGACGTAGTTTCGCACTGGCGTCCATGTCGGCGTCAGCAACGCCGGCTGGCACTAACTTGGAGTCCACATCGGCCTTTTTGGTAGAGAATGACCAGATGAACTAAATCGGTACCAAATGCAAAAGGTTCGCCCGGCGATCGAGAAGAAGATGTTCTTCCCGGTGCGTTGCGCCGAAATGAGGACGAGAGAGAAGGAGTCGGGAATTGGTCCAATTGAAAAGTTTAAGACTGAATTGGTACCAATGTAAAAGCTTTATGACTTTTTTGGTACTTTTCCCATCCTATTTCTAATGAGTAGGTTTATTGTCATAGCATCTACTAAACGACTAACGAAAGACTAACTCGTTTTAATTCTTATCAAAAGCGAGAGAAAAATCAATCGATTGTTTTGTTCGACAATTTGCTAGCTTTGCAACACTCCCTTGTTTATCGCTAGCCTTAACAATGGAAGTGAAGCAATTATTAGCCATCTATGCCTGAGCTATAGTAATCATGTTGATAAAGCACTATCAACTTGATACTACTGTTATTGAGATTCTATTTTTAGTATTATCGAGATCACAAGTTGATATATACTTACATAGGTCTATTGTAGGATTTATAAAGACCAAAAAGATGGGATAAGTACACTAATGGTGCCATAAGTTGTGTACGGCGCTCACTTTGGTGCCAAAAGTTTCCGTTGGATCACTTAAGTGCCAAAAAATTTGAAAAACGCTCACTTTGGTGTCAACGCCGATTTGATCGGCCAAAAATCTGACGTGGCATTTTTTTTATTAATTTTTTAGGCTGATGTGGCTTGTCGGAGAGCACAATCAGCATCTAAACCACAAAAACGACGTCGTTTGACTTCTTTCCCCCAAATCGAAACCCTAAATCCCCAAATTGAAAGAGGAGAGAGAGAGAGAGAGAGAGAGAGAGAGAGAGAGAGAGAGAGAGAGGAGGCACGTCATCTTCTTCCTTAAAGAGTGACACCAGCAGCGAATGGCACCAGCAGCAACACCAGCAGCGCACCGTAGCAGCACCAACAACGCCATCGGCGGTGGCGCGGCACACCGGTTGCGGCATCTTCAACCCCTCTTCTTCCTCCTCTTCCTCTCGCCTCGCCTCCTATTTTTCTGCCACTTTTTGTTTGAGCAACAATCTCATTCCCTCCTTGCTCACCTGGTCGAGCATCTACAATGGTGGCCAAGCGACGGTGGCCCAGCCTTGGTAGGCGAACAACGGTGGCCGAGCGGCAAGGAGAAACCCTAACCCTAATTTCAACCCATGTACGAGCTAAATGGCGTCATTTTTATGAGGGTGTCCATGTATAAGAGCAAAACGACATCGTTTCTTGAAGAGGATGGAAGACGACATCATTTAAAAGCCAAGCAATTTTTTTTTCAAATAAAAATGCCACGTAATCATTTTGGCCGGAATTTCTCGCCAGTGGCACCAAAGTGATCATTTTTTCTCCGATTTGGCACTTAAGTGATCCGACGGAAACTTTTGGCACCAAAGCGAGCGTCGTACATAACTTATGGCACCATTAGTGTACTTATCCCCCAAAAAGATAAAAGGAATATTTATGTTGATTAAAGAAATAGATTGAAATAAAAAAAAATATTCCAAAATTTGGGTAATAGTGTAATTATGAAATTTGTGTAAAGTGTTGAAGGATTAATTTGACTTTATTATGGAAAGTTGAGAGAATAGATTGAAAATATTGAAAATTTAAGAGCTAAATTGAATATCTATGAATAATTTAAGGACCACATTACCCGTATTAAAAGTCCAAGGATGACATTGTATATCAGATTAAAGTTTAGAAATTACTAGTGTCATTTTTCTCTTTTAAAAAGGGATTCTCTAAGACACGATAATTAGAGTTGTATACACGTCTTATTTCTATTATGAGATGATGAGGTATAGCAATACCAATCTATGGATACTATCACAAAAGTTTACATGCTAATGGCTGACCTAGGTACCGTCAAAGTTAACAGACACATAAGCTCCTGAGTTACCAGTGAGATGGGTCCAAAGTGAGGCTGTATTAGGAATTTTCGCCTCGGTCATTAAGGAAATATGTAGATAGGTATTATACATCATGCATATACACAGTTATAAAGTTCAGAAAGCAACTTTGCGAACTACATAAAAGCACTTCTTCTTGGTGATGTCCATATTCAAATTTGGAACGACAACATGTAAGTAAATGGAGAGGCCATAATTTCTCCAGGGTCCCCAAAACCTAGTCTTCATAACTGTGGCATGGCTTTCCTAGCTATGGCAAAGGTGACAGAAACTTAAGGAAAATTGTAATTCTGTCTCATTATATTCCTTGTACATGTATACATCTATATATATAACAAAAAGAAATCAAGGAAAGGATATACATGATTACAATTTCCTACTTTATCTTTGAATATCTTCTACTGAATCAAATAAGATCAGAATCTACAATAAAATCGCAACCTTCTCTAACGCTTCCTCTCAAACTGGCAGCTTATATAGGTCAAAGACGCCCAGCTTGTTTAGCAGATAAGTATGTTGTCTTTGGCATAAAGGCTTAGTGAAAAGGTCCATAGGCTGCTCTACCGTTCCAATTCCTCGAGTTGTGATGATTCCTTCTTGAATTTTTTTTCTCGAGTAAAGTGACAATCAACCTCTATATGTTTTCTCCTTTTATGAAAGACCGGATTTGCTACTAATTTAAGTGCAGCATCATTATCACAGAATAACTCAATTGCTCCATCAACTTCTACTCCAAGATCCAAAAGAGGCCTCGTATCCAAATTATTTCACATACCGTTTTTGCTATACCCCGATATTCTGATTCGGCTGATGATAAGGAAACGGTTGATTGCTTTTTAGTTTTCCATGAAATCAGGGATCTCCCTAAATTGATGCGAAGCACTGTGACAGATCTTCTAGTCATTGGACAAGTTGCATAATCGGTATCACAATAAGCCTTCAACTTCATGTCACAATCTCGGGACAACAATATTCCAAGTCCTGGGCAGCCCTTCAAGTATTTTACAACTTTCAGTGTTGCATTCATGTGAGACTGCTTCGGATTATGCATAAATTGACTAAGTATTTGCACTACATAGCATATATCAGGTCTGGTTATAGTAAGATAGATCAATTTCCTAACGAGTCGTTGGTAACCTGATGGATCTTGAAGCAGTGGGTCTTCATCAAATGATGAGGTAGCCTTGTCATATTCAAATGTTGTAAACTTGACATTTTGTTCAATAGGAATGACAACTGGCCTGCATCCTGATAGCCTTGCTTCTAATATAATTACCAAGACAAATTTCCGCTGACTGAGACATCCCTTTATCAAATCTAGCTATTTCAATACCAAGAAAATATTTTGGAAGCCCCAAGACTTTGATATGGAAATTGAAATGCAGATACTCTTTAAATTTTCTAATGGCAGAGTCCATATAGGGACTTGCGTAGACAACATACCCAAGACTCCCCCCGTCTGCAAAGTCCCTATGGAAGTTCCATATAGATTTCTTCGTCAAGATCACCATGAAGGAAAGCATTATGGACATCTATCTTATGTAAGTCCCAATTGCGAAGTGCAGCAACAGAGAGGAAGGAACGAACAGTGACCTCCTTGGCAACGGGGAAAATGTCTCATGATAGTCAAAACCTTCCCGTTGAGTGAATCCTTTGCCAACCAATCGAGCTTTGTAGTGTTCAATAGAGCCATCTGCCTTATATTTAATTTTATATACCCATTTGCACCCAATCAGTTTTCTATATTTAGGCAATGAGACTACATCCGAGGTATGATTATCCATAAGTGCATGTAACTCGGATTCCATGGCCTCTTGCCATCTTGGATCACATGCTGCTTCTTCATAGGAGGAAGGTTCATGTTCTTCATGACAATGGTTGTCTTCACAGATTTTGGACACTGATATGAGATTGAATTCAAAATTAAGAATGTATAAGACATTCTTAAGGATAATGTGCTCACTAAGATGGACAATTTAAATTTTGGAAACATGAGTAGTGGTGCCATTAGGGAGTCTAACAGACACAGGAGGGTGGATTTTTCAATTGTAGGAAAATAAATCCTCATCACATACTATATGGTCACTAGCAGTCAAATCGATTATCTATGCATCAATTGAAATATTACTATTTTTGGAAATGGAAGTACCGAGAATCCCACAATCTTGTTTGTAGTTTTCAATTGATGCAATGCCCTCATGATGTTCTGGTATTGATCATCAGAAATTAGCTGATTTGCCTTCTCATTGCCTTGAGTCATAACCTGATAGGCAAAATAATCCCTTTCTCTTTTCTCCTTATCGGTCGGTTTCCCATGTAATTTCCAACAAGTATCTATAGTGTGATGTGGCCTTTTACAATAATCACAATATTTACCTTTAATTTTGGAATTTTGCTCATTTCCCCTTGATGACGTGGCACTTCATGGACCATAGGATTGTTTAAAATTGAGGGCTGAAGTGGCCGAATGAGGCGCGTTCGATTGAGCCGCATGGATCGCCAAATCTCCACCGTTAGATCCATAATTGTAATGTGAGCCGTCCGATCCCCCTTTGTAATCTTCACCGTCCATTTTAAGGTTTGTTTCTTCTTCCTCCCAGCTGCCATTTCTCCCTGTTCGTGCTTCTCTCACCCTAGCAAGCTGCCCGAGGGTCCTTGGCGTTCGAGGCAGTGGCCTGGACCAAGCGCCAGCTGCTCGTTGTGACGGCCCCACCGGAACTGCGAGTGTCACGGCCTCCCCCATCTTCACGTAGTTTGCCGTTGCAAGCCTTTGATTCTCTTCTTGAACTGCTAGTTGGTAGATCCAGCTGAGAGAGGGAACGGGATCCATCGCTAGGATCGGGATCGAAAAGAGGAAAACTTTCGTTCAAGATCAAGAGGAACTGGGTAACTTTCTCTCTTTCTCTGATTTTTCTGTACTGTGCAAGTGTGGTTTCAGGGCCCTCGAGCTCCTCCTTGCCAACTCGAGCTCATTCCACAGAGTCGAGAGCCGGTTGAAGCAAGCGGTAACCGAGAGGTTCCCTTGCTTCAACTCGGTCATTGCTTGAGTGAGCGAGAAGAGTTTCGCCCAATCCAACTTCCCATACATTTCGTGTATGTCCTCCCACATCTTCTTTGGGTCTTTAGTTGGTGGCAAGCCGGCGGCGACATCAGGAGCTATGTAGTTCCCGATCCAAGTGCGAACGAGTTGGTTGCACTTGCGCCAAACTCGTCGCATTCAGTTGTCGGTCGGAAGGGGGATGGTACCATTAATAAAACCATCCTTCTCTTTGGTCACAAGGGCTCGTCGGAAATCCCGAGCCCATGCATTGTAGTTGTCAAGGCCGGTGAGTTGCAAGGAAATAAGACGGAGTTCCGGTCTGTCGGCCGTCGAAGTGTACAGCGGATCTCCAAGTTCTAAATGGGAGCCGGTAGCCGGAATCACCCACGGGTAATGACCAGGTTTGCAGTCTCGGGTAGGGATTGACCCGCCGAGCTTGTTTCGGGTTGGTGCCATCCGGATCCATTGGGTTGGAATCCGGTGCTGGAATTCTCTCCTGATTGGCTGTGTTGCGTCCATTGCTGATTTTGTCCAACAACCCATGGATTTTGAACAGGAATCCATTGCACCGGTGGCCACTGAGTTGGGCCAGATTGTTGGACTGTAGTTGGAATTAGTGGGTGCTGATTATGAGCGCGTTCATCTTGCGGTAGATCAGTCTGCTTTGGGGCTTGATTTTGTGGTAAGTCGTTAGGTGAGTTCTCCATTGTAGGTAGGTTCTTTTCTCGATTTTTGCTGGTGCTTGACTTCTGGAAATGCGAGGGCAATTCACAAGAGTTCGCGGAGGTTGCTGGTGCTTGACTTCTGGCTGTTTGAACTAATGAATTCCTAACCGGTGTGTCAATTTGTTTTGCAGAAAGAAGTCTGCAACAACAATTGAAAGAGGACTACCGAAGGCAATTCATGGTGTTTACGGAAGCTAGGTCAGAATGAAATGCTCTAATACCATGACAAAAACTTAGGGAAAATTGTAATTCTGTCTCATTATATTCCTTGTACATGTATACATCTATATATAACAAAGAAGAAATCAAGGAAAGGATATACACGATTACAATTTCCTACTTTATCTCTGAATATCTTCTACTGAATCAAATAAGATCAGAATCTACAATAAAATTGCAACCTTCTGCAACAAAACGTGACAACTTCAGGTCATCATCTATATACAAAACCAATTGTTCAAAGATTGGAAAGTTGGTGGATCTCCGCCGGTATGCTGGAATAGTCGAATGTCGCAGCCTCAAGATTCTCAAACTATGCAGTTTCCCAATCTCACTCGTAATACCCCACTCGAGAGTCCAACACCAGGAGGTGTGTATTTCTTCGAGGCTGGTAAACTCTCTGATATCAGGAGGGAACGCTCTAAAGAAACAAGAATCCATCCTCAACACCTTCAAATTTTGTAGATCTTGTGATATCCCAAAAATGGGTCCATATTTCAAAATATTTGAAATGGTTATTTCATCAATATGCCTATAGTCACTTTACTTTGAACTGATCACTCACGAGTTAACTGATTTATTAAGCGAAACTGTATAGGGTTAAAACGTGAAAGATTAGAGAATTCGATCAAGATTAGACCGCTTGACCATAAGGATCAACAAGAGTCAATACTACGCTGTATAAATCAATTAGCGAATGGATATAAATCGATCCAATGGAAGTGTGTAGTTGATTCACATGTGATTCCGCATGATTATGATATTTACGTCGAACAACGATAAACCGATTTTCTATTGATATTATATTTAGGGTACATAAGTGAACCCTCGCAATTATATGACAACCGAGGGTTGTTTGTAATTCAAAGATGCATAAACATGGATCGAAAATTATCGGCCACGGGTCAACTGTACGAGAACCCCTAAAAGACATTCGACAGATTAGGTCGTACTAAAGTTGCATTCGATTGATTTTAACCATGAAATTTAATTTGATTTCAGGTATTGAACTTTCGAGAATTTTGAGATTTAATTATTGGACATCATCTCATCGCCTGTCGAATTACTTGTGAGTCCAAAATTTTTGAAAAAAGGAATTATTAGACAAAAGAAAAAAAAAAAAAGAGAGAAAAATTCGGATCAAGAGAGAAAATTGAAATTTTGGACCAAAAAGATTATTTTTATGAAATTAAAAATAAAAGGGAATTGAGGGGACAAATTTCTTGATTGAGAGGAAATTATGGAGAGTGGATGGAGGGGAAAATCATAAAGATATAGGGAAATTTTTCTTTTCTCTCTTTCTCTCCCCCTCTATTTTCTCTCTGCTCCCCCCTCACGTCCATCCCCTCCCCCTTTCTGCAACTCACCTACTCCTTTCGCTTCTCCCCCTCTTTCTTTCCCTCCTCCTTCGCGCCACATTCTACCATCCCCCTCATTTTTCTTTTTATTTTCATTTTCTATTTCTCTCTTTCTCCTCCCTCTTCCCTCTTTTCTCTTCTCCCCACGTTCATTTCCCCCCTTCTTCAGCCGACCAGCCCCATTCTCCTTCCCCTCCTCCAATTTTTCCTTTCTTCACCATCTTCTTCTTCTTCCTTTCTCTTGTTCGCTGCCACTTCACCACCACCCACACCTCCACCCCTTCCACCAACATCATCTCACCACCACGCCACCATCATCTTCCCATTTTTCTTTCGCTTCCAAGCCGAGACCACCCCTCCCCTTTTTCTTTTTCTTTCTTTACCATTCGCCTACATCATCGCCATCATTGCCCTCCACTCCCCTTGGCTGCACCACCGTCACCACCTCTTGCCGCCGCTGTCTCGCGCCATCCGTGCTGCCGTTGCTTCGCCATCATCACCGTCACCACCACCACCAAGTTGAGCCCCTTGGCAATGGGTTTAGGAGCCACCGCCACCACCATTGAGCCTCTGTTTGAGCTACAAGCGTCATGTTCTTGATGCCATCACATCGCTGTCGCCGCAAGCTCGGTGTCGCCGGAAATCCGTGAGTTAACCTCCTAATCATGGATTAGGGCTTTAATTACGTTTATGGGTAGATTAGTTTAATATTAATGGCATTTAGTATTAGCTAATTTTTAGTTTAGCCTTAATTGCGATTAAGGATGGTTTAGATTAAATTTAAGTGCGATTAGTGTAAGTAATTACGATTAGATTAATTGATCATGATTTATTTAATCAATCGTAATTTATTTATTTTTTTATTTAATTAATTGTAATTTATTTATTTATTTATTTATTTAATCATAATTATTTTAGTTAATTTCAATTAATTTTTAAAATTAATTATAGTTAGGCTAATTAATCGAGTTGAGTTTAATTAATTGTGATTAGCTTAATTAATCGCGATTAGTGTACTTAACGACGAATTAGTCATTGAGTAGAATTTTATGCTCATTTTTTTGGATGAGTTTGCACATGTGATGCTATGTTATTGATTGCCCAATTATAGATTTTATTTATCAAAAAAAATGGGGTTTATGGGCAAGAAAATAGAGAATTTTGAGGTGTCGGGTTTGGATGCCAAATTTTATGCGCTGAACAAAACAATGGGGTTTTAAAATAGAAGTATGCAAAGTTTGATGAGTTGATTTCAAACCATAATATTTCATTGGGATTTTTAAATGTGAAAAATTGTCAAAATTAATTATTTGAAAATGAACGCTTTTGTTCTTGGCTAAGAATTGGCTTGATTGTTGATGTGTTTGAGTGGTTATTGTTGGAGAAAACTTCCTTATCTGTTTTTAAGTTTACAAAAGGTTTCCTTCTATCGGTCTGGAGACCGCCGGACTCAAGACTCAAAGTCTATCCTCATTGACAGTTTTTAGATCGACGAAGAAATCTTATTTAGATGCAAGTTTATCTTTAAGGATTTGAACAATTTGGTTGAAGATTATCTCACAGTTGAAGATAGCATCTAAAGATCTTTTATTGGTTTTGAAATCAATACGAGTAAATTGAATTTGTTGATTGGCGAAGTATACTTGGAAGGTTCTACTTATGGAAATCTAGATCCCGATTATATAGGCGAACAGTATTAATGGGCTATCTTCACATTCCTTAAGTAACTCGAGATCTCCCTAACTGATTCTGTCCAATGGATAGATTGGAAGAACTCCTTTGGAAAGTGCCATCGGATATGAAGGCGTGGAGGAGTATATAAGAAAAATGCTCTAGTTATTCGAGGAGGTGCACGATTGATAAATTCCAAAGTCGAAGCTCCTTGTTCTTGGTTGATTCATTTGTTGAGCAAATATTTGTATTCAAAAAGAGAGTTTAGATATTTGTAAGGCCTTGAGGAAGTGTAGCAGAGTCTTTACACTTTGTGAAATCAAGGACGTGATATTGTAACGACTCTTTTGATTCATAGTGAAATCCAGTCGGTGGGCTGTTAGTACAAGAGAGTGGATTTAGGCTTGAATTAAGCTGAACCACTATAATTCTTGTGTTCTTATTCTCTTTCTTGAACTCTTTTATTTTTCTCGTAACTCTATTTAATTGTTAGAGTCCAATTTTCCCTACAAAGTCTATTTTCATCTAGATTCAAGTTAAAAGCAAAGTCTTATATTATATTTTGAAAAAGTTGTTTGTGCACCTATTCACCCCCTTTAAGTTCTCGTACTAACACTATCAATTGGTATAAGAGCTTGTGTACTCACTTAAATTGAAGTGTTTTTACTTCAAAATTAAATATCCATGGCTAGCATGTTGGCTCCAGGTTTGGTTGAAGGGTAAAGCAACACCAGACCACCTTATTTTGATGGAAAGGAATACAGCATTTGGAAAAACAAGATGAAAGCTTTCTTAAGATCTAAAGATCCTCTGGAATGGGATGTGGTAGATAAAGGAATCATTCATAAAGTTACTACGGTCTCAGAATGGAGAAAAGAAGTTGCGAGAGGCTAGCGAGTTGACTCTAGAAGAAATAACCAAGAGACAAGCTCTTGATGCAAAAGTAATTTACTCATTATATTGAGTATTATCTCCAACTAAATATAACATAATATCTTCTTGTGAAACAGCTAAATAAGTCTAGGATAGACTGCATATCACATATGAAGGGTGATCAAGTGAAAGAAACCAGAATCAATATTCTACTTGGTCAATATGAAGCCTACAAAATGAAGTCAGGAGAATCTATCACTGACATGTTTAGTCGTTTTACAGAAATAGTGAATGGTCTTGAGTATTAAGGTCAACCAATCTCAGGATCCATAAGGCTAACAAATTGTCGCGTGGACTTTCCAAAGATTGGAATCACGTGAAGACATCAATAAGGGAGACACAAAGGATCACGCTACTCTCCGTTGACGAATTGGTTGGCACTCTTCAATCTTATGAAGTGGAGCAAATCAATGAAGATGAAGATCCTAATGGTAAAAATCTATTGCTTTAAAATATACTAATGATTCTAATGTTACAGATTATGAAGACGATATAGACGATAAAGAACTTGCTCTCATAATAAGAAGGTTCAGAAAACTGAATAAAAAATGAAGAAAATTCAATTGGAAGAAACAAAGCTCTCAAAGATTTCAAAACAAATCAGCTAAGGTTGACGAATCAAATAAAGATGTGATTTTCTTTGAATGCAAGAAAAATGGACACATTAGACCCAACTGTCCCTTGGTAAAGAAAAATAAATGAAAAGCTAACAAATACAAAAAAGCACTCAAAGCAAAGACTTGGAGTGATACCGAATGCGAAGAGAGTGATAATGATTATGTCAATATTTGTTTAATGAAAAAATCAGAATCAGATTCAGACTCTAAGAAAGATACAAACTCAAACTCAGATAGTGAAATTGAGGAAAGTAATTTTCAAATTCCTATTAAGGTCTCGAAATATATTAATGAACTGTGTCTTAGTCTAAAAACTCTCTCAAGAGGATTTTCGAGCTAAAAAAGGAGAATTCTACACTGAAGCAACAAGAAAAATTTATGGAAAGAATAGTTTGAAAATCTAGATAAAAGTTTTATTACTTTAAAAGAAAATACAAAATCTCTTTCAAAAGAAAACACTCTTTTGAAAAATGATATTTCAAACATTTCAAAAGGTTTTCCATGGGATCCGAGAAATCGAAAAGATTCTTTCAAGTACAAAGACCTTATTTTAACAAATCAGGTCTAGGAATAACATCTGAAACTATTCCTTTAATTGATTTTCCTAAAGTAAAGGAAAAAATCAATCAAAGACCTACAAAAGCCTTCTATAGAAATCATTTTCAAAAATTATTTGTAAAACCTGTTGGCCGAAATGCTCTTAGACGTTCTAAGTATAACAGCTCAAAACACTTTGAGAAAGAATATCATATGGTTTGGAGGCTTTTTAAGAAGGATTTGGCAAAGACCGTATTTTGCGGCTAACTCCACTAGACCCAAGAAAGTGTGGGTACCAAAGAGAACTTGAGTTTCTTTTTTAAATACAGGTAAATATCAAGAAAAATGCCAAATGGTATTTGGACAATGGATGTTCAAGGCATATGATTTGGAGATTCAAATTGTTTTATTAAACTTAAGCAAGTAATTGGTGAAAAAGTCTCTTTTGACGGAAACGCAAGGGAAGAATTGTTGGATGTGGAGCTATAAAAATAGGAAGTCTCGTAATCAACAATGTTTCCTTAGTAGAATGACTCAACTACAACTTGCTCAGCATTAGCCAATTGTGCGACACTGGATTCAAGATGAATTTTCAAGAAGGAATATGTTCAAGCATTAGTAAAGATCTCTCACAATCCTTTACTAGGTGAAGACATGGAAATATCTATCTTTTGGATGTTAATCCAGAAAGACATCAATGTCTAATTTCAATTCAAGATGAAGAAAATCTATGGTATCGAAAGCTTGGCCATATCAACATGAAGCAAATTGCCAAGATCTCTTCAAAGAAGCTTGTTTGTGGACTACCCAACCTGAAGTACCAAAAATCTAACTTATGCACACCATGTGTATTGGGAAAACGGGTTAGAAATTCTTTCAAACTAATAAATCAAGTTTCTACTAATCGTGTGTTGTAGCTCCTACATATGGATCTCTTCGGACCAATTAGGACTCGAGTATTGGTGGAAAGAAATATTACCTAGTAATAGTGGATGATTATTCACGATTTACTTGGGTATACTTTCTTACAAGTAAGTGTGAAATTTTCTCTTATTTTTAAAGTTTGCTAAGAAAGTTCAGAATGAAAAAGGGTACGTTATTTCAAGCATACGGACAAACCATGAAGGCGAGTTTGAAAATCAAAATTTCACTAAATTTTGTGATGAATCTGGTTTTCAACATATGTTCTTCTTACCATACAACCCATAATAGAATGGAGTTGTGGAAATGAAGAATAGATAATTGCAAGAAATTGCTAGAACTCTTTTAATTGAAAGCACTCGTTTTGGGCTGAAGCAATTTCTACAGCATGTTATATTATTAACGAGTTTTCTTAAGACCTATTTTGGAGAAAACTCTCTATGAGTTGTTCAAATGAAAGAAGCTAATTGTTTATTATTTTCATATGTTTGATTGCAAATGTTTTATTTTGAAAAATGCAAATGATCGAATTGGTAAATTTGAAAAAAATTAGATGAAGGAATCTTCCTTAGATACTCAACATCCAGCAAAACTTACAGAGTATACAACAACTCGTCTGTGGAAGAGTCAATGAATGTCAAATTTCAAGACTCTTTACCAAATCAATCGATTTAGACTCAACATGAAAAATCAGAACCTGCTTCAAACTCTACAAAATCTACTTCCCTAAAGTAGCTCGAGACTATAGAAAAGCAACAATGAACAAATATTGAAGAATCAATTGATGAAGAAGTTTAGCAACATCGGACCAACCAGCAACTAGAAGCATAAGTTCAGTCATCCCAAAGAACTCATCATTGGCAATATTAATGAAGGAATTCATACAAGATCCAAAAGGCATGAAGAGTCTAGTCTTTGTAGCTCTTATTTCTAAAATAGAACCCAAGAGCATAGAGGAAGCTTTAATTAATGAAAGCTGGATCAAAGCCATGCAAGAAGAGCTTAGGCAGTTCGGTGTTAACAATGTTTGGGAATTAACTCCTAAACCAAAAGGTAAATCTGTTATTGGAGTTAAATGGGTTTTCGGGAACAAGATGGACCAGAAAGGAAAAGTTATAAGGAACAAAGCAAGACTCGTGGCCAAATGATATATGCAAAAGGAATGGATAACTATGATGAGACTTACACACCAATAGCAAGGTTAGAAGCAATTAGATTACTACTTGCTTTTGCTTGTTATAAGAATTTTAGGTTATTCCAAATTGATGTCAAAAGTGCATTCTTGAATGGATTTATCCAAGAGGAAATCTATGTGGAACAACCTCTCGTTTTGAAGATCTAAGGAAACTAGACTCGTATTCAGATTGAAAAAGGCACTATATGGTTTAAAGCAAGCATCTCGAGCTTGGTATGACGGAGTTAAGTAAATTTTTAATCCAAAGTGGTTTTGTCAAAAGGTAAAGTAGATACTACTCTGTTTATTAAAATAGAAGGTAAAAACTTTTTACTTGTTCAAATTTATGTTGATGATATAATATTTGAATCATCTAACAAAAATCTATGCAAAAATTTCTCTAAATCTATGCGAAAGAATTTGAGATGAGCATGATGGGTGAAATATCCTTCTTTCTTGGACTACAAGTAAAGCAATTGAAGGAAGGGATTTTTATTCACCAAGAAAAGTATACAAAAGAACTTGTTAAAAAGTTCGATTTGGACAATTGCAAAAAGACTAAAATACCGATGTTTAGTTCTTGAAGCTAGATAAAGATGAAAGAGGAAAGAAAGTTGACCATAAACTTTACGGGAGTATAATTGGTTCACTTCTTTATCTTCTTTTGTTTCTAGACAGATTAGTGTTTGCATGTGTGCGATTTCAATCAAATCCAAAAGAGTCTCATTTAAGTGCTGCGAAACACATCGTCAAATACGTTGCAACTGTTGGAGAAATCCTCTTGAAGTATTTTGAAGCTGACAAAACATTTCCATCGTCTAGTCGAAGGTTTGCGAGACTCGCCATTTAAAGTCCGAAGACCTCCGGACAGCCAAACTCAAGACTCAAAGTCTATCCTCATTGTGTCTCTAATCGGTTGAAGAAAGGTTACCTTAACTGGATGTTTTGTTAAGGGCTTGACCTTATCAGGCGGAGAAGAACTCGTGGCTAGAATAGACACAACGGAATTCTTTGATTGATCGAGATTGACTCGAAGATTAAGGAATCGATGATTGCCTAAATATTCTTGGAATGTTCTATTTATGGGAACCGAGATCCTGATTGTATGGGCGAATAGGATTGATGAGCTATCGACACATTCCTTTAATAGCCGAATGATCTTCCTAATTGATTCCATCCAACGGGTAGATTGGAGGAATTCCTTTGATAAGTGCCAACGGGTATGACGACATAAAGGAGTATATAAGGAAGACGTTCTAAGTTGTTGAGGTGTGCGCGATAGAAGAATTTCAAAGTCGAAGCTCCTTGTTGTTTAGACAATTCCTTTGAGCGAATACTTGTATACAAAAGAGAGTCTATATTTGTGTGAAACCTTGAGGAGGTGTGATAGAACATCTACACTGTGGAATCAAGGAAAAGCTAAGCTATAACTTCTCTTTTGTTCATAGTGAAATCCAGCCGGTGGGCTGTCAATACGGAAGAGTGGACGTAGGCTTGGAATAAGCCGAACCATTATAAAATCTATGTTCAATCTTCTCTTCTTCACTCTCTTTACTTTGATCGTAAATCATTTTGTGAACTCCTTTCTATCGGCTGCCTAGAATCGCTTTCGTATCTCGATAAATTGTTTGTGCACCTATTCACCCTCCTCTAGGTGCTTATACTAGCTATCTCAATTGGTATCGAGCTCGTGTACTCACTTTTTTTGAAGTGTTTTACTTCAGAGTAAAAGATACATGGCTAGTATGTTGGCTCCAAGGCTGGTAGAAAGGCAAAGCAACACCAGATCGCCTTACTTTGATGGAAATGACTATAGCATATGGAAGAACAAGATGAAGGCATTCTTAAGATCAAAGGATCCTCTAGAATGGGACGTTGTAGAAAAAGGAATCATTCCTAAAGCTGCATTTGTCTCATAAAGAGGAAATGACACTTGTGAGTCCGGCGAAATGAGTCGGGAAGAGATAATCAAGAGACAAGCTCTTGATGCAAAAGCAATTTACTCTTTATATTGTGCTTTATCACCTCTTGAATATAACAGAATATCTTCGGTGATACAGCCAAATAAGTCTGGGATAGATTACACATTACCTATGAAGGAACCGATCAAGTGAAAGAAACAAGAATCAATGTTCTTCTCGGTCAATACGAAGCCGTCAGAATGAAACCGAAGAATCTATAACCGACATGTTTAGTCATTTTACGAAATAGTGAATGGTCTTGAAAATCAAGGTCAACCAATTTCGATCCCCGAAAGTAAACAAGCTCTGCGTGGACTCTCCAAGGATTGAAATCACATTAAGACCTCAATCAGAGAGACTCAAAGAATCATGCCAATGTCTGTCGATGAGCTGGTTGAGACCCTTCAGTCTTATGAAGTGGAACGAATCAATGAAGATGAAGATCCCAAAGGTAAGAAATCAATTGCATTAAAATCTAATGATGATTCGATGTAATGATTCTGAAGACGACATGGATGATGAAGAACTTGCTCTCATGATAAGAAGATTCAGAAAGCTGAATAAAAAAGGAAGAAGATTCAATTCAAGGAAACAAAGTTTTCAAAAGCAACAGACCAAGTCTGCTGAAGATGATGAATCAAACAAAGATGTAGTCCGCTTTGAATGCAAGAAAAATGGACACATCAGACCCAACTATCCTCTTCTGAGGAAGAAGAAAGGAAAAACTGAAAAGTATCAAAAGGCTCTCAAAGCTGAAACCTGGAGTGATACGGAGTGTGAAGATAGTGATGATGATTATGCCAACATATGTCTAATGGCACAATCAGACTCAAAATCAAACTTCGAGACTAATTCAGACTTAGAAAGTGAATTCGAGGTAAGTAATTTCAAAATCCCTATTAAAGTTTCAAAATACATTGATGAATTATGTTTTAGTCTTAAGACTTCTCTTAAAAGAATTTATGAACTCAAAAAGGAAAATTCTGCTTTAAAACAACAAGAGAATATTTTGCAAGAAAAAGTGAAATGCTTAGACCGGGATGTTTCTTCTCTCAAAGAAAGTGAAGATAATCTTTTGAAAGAAAATGAATTTTTGAAAAATGATATTTCAAATATTTCCAAAAGATTTTCTCTAGGATTTGAAAAACTGGAGAAAATACTTTCGTTCAAAGACCTTATTTCAATAAATGCGGTTTAGGAATGAGTCTTTGAAACCATTCCTTTAATTGATTTTCCTAAAGTAAAAGAAAGAATTAAACAAAGTCCAACAAGGAATGCTTACAAAAACCATTTTGAAAGGACCTTTGTAAAACCAGTAGGTCGCAATACTCTTAGATGTTCAAAATGCAATAGTGCGAGATCATTTTGAGAAAGAATGTCCTATGGCTTGGAGACCATCAATAAAGTCTGGGCAAAAACCGTATATCGAGACTAACTCAAAAGGACCCAAGAAAATATGGGTACCAAAGAAAGCTTGAGTTCCTTTTTAAATGCAGGTCACTATCAAGAAAAAGGTGAAATGGTACCTGGATAGTGAATGCTCGAGACACTTGATAGGAGTTTCAAATTGTTTCATAAAGCTTGTTCAAGTGAATGGTAGAAAAGTCTCATTTGGAGGAAACAACAAAGGAAAAATAGTGGGATTTGGAACTATAATGATTAGGAACCTCATAATAAGCAATGTTTCTTTAGTTGAAGGGCTCAATTACACCGCTCAAGATCGTCAGCTTTGTGATGCCGGTTTCAAAATCAACTTTCAAGAGGGTATTTGTTCGGGAACCAAGTAAAAACTCTACTCGTCTTTCATGGGTCGAAGACATGGAAATATCTACCTCTTAGACATGAAACCAAATGAATCGCAATGTCTAATCTCAATCCAAGACGAAGCGAACTTATGGCACAAAAAGCTTGGGCATATCAACATGAAGCAGATAGCCAAAATCTCAAAGCAAAAGAAGCTTGTTCGTGGTCTACCTAATTTATCATACCAAAAGTTTGATCTATGTACACCATGTATATTGGGAAAACATGTAAGAAATTCCTTTAAGCCAATAAATCAAGTTTCGACTAATCGTGTACTTTGCAGCTCTTGCATATGGATCTCTTCGGACCAACAAGAACGTAGAGCATTAGAGGTAAGAAATATTGCCTAGTAATTGTGGATGACTACTCACGATTTACATGGGTATATTTCTTGGCAAGTCTGAAACTTTTTCTTACTTTGAAAAATTTGCTAAGAAGGTTCAAAATGAAAAGGGGTATGTTATTTCAAGCATAAAAACAGACCATGGAGGTGAATTTGAAAATCAAGATTTTGCTAAATTTTGTGACGAATCTGGTTTATAGTATTTGTTCTCTTCTCCATATACTCCGAGCAAAATGGAGTTGTGAAAAGGAAGAATAAATCTCTTCAAGAAATGACCAGAACTCTCTTAATTGAAAGCAATATTTCTTTACGGTTTTGGGCTGAAGTAGTTTCAACATCATCTTATTTTTCTAAGGCCTATTCTAGAAAAAACCCCCTATGAATTATTCAAAGAAAAGAAGCCCATTGTTTCATATTTTCATGTATTTGGATGCAAATGTTTCATATTGAAAAATGCAAATGATCGAGTTGGTAAGTTTGAAGAAAAGTCATATGAAGGCATCTTCCATGGATATTCAACCACAAGCAAAGCGTACAGAGTCTACAATAAGAACACTCAAACTGTGGAAGAATCAATGAATGTAAAATTCAAAGATTCTATACAAAATGAATCTATTTAGACTCATTTTGAAGAGACTGAATCTGCTCCAGACTCTGCAAAGTCTAATTCTTAAGAAGCAGCTCGAGTTTGAAGGACCAAAGAACAAGTGACTGTTGAAAATTCTAGTGAAGGAAGTGATCATCAATCGATAAATTAACCAGAATCGGAAACATAAGTCCAGTCATCTCAAAGACCTTATTATTGGCGACATCAATGAAGGAATCCGCACAAGATCCAAAAGGCGAGAAGAGTCTAGTCTTTGTGGCTCTTATTTCGAAATAGAACCCGGGAGCATAGAAGAAGCTTTATCCGATGAAAGCTGGATTGAAGCTATGCAAGAAGAACTCGAGACAATTTAGAGTTAATGATGTCTAGGAGCTGACTCCTAAACTAAAAGGTAAATCAATTGTTGGAGCTAAATGGATTTTCAAGAACAAGATGGATGAGAAAGAAAAAGTCATAAGAAACAAGGCTAGACTCGTGGCCAAGGGATACACACAAGAAGAAGGGATCGACTATGACGAGACTTATGCACCGGTAGCAAGGTTAGAAGCAATTCGTTTTATTACTTGCATTTGCTTGTCATAAAAATTTCAGGTTATTTCAAATGAACGTCAAAAGTGCTTTCCTAAATAGTTTCATCCGTGAGGAAGTCTATGTGGAACAACCACCAGGGTTTGAAGACCCAAAGAAACCGGACTCGGTATTCAGACTCAAAAAGGCCTTATATAGCTTAAAGCAAGCACCTCGAGCTTAGTACGACAGATTAAGTAAGTTTTTAATTCGAAATGGATTTGTTAAAGGTAAAGTAGACACTACCCTTTTTATTAAAAAAGAAAGCAAAAGCTTTTTACTTGTTCAAATATATATGGATGATATTATTTTTGGATCTTCTAATGAAAGTCGTGCAAGAAATTCTCTAAGATTATGCATGATGAATTTGAAATGAGCATGATGGGTGAGTTAACCTTTTTCTCGGGCTCCAAGTGAAACAACTGGAGGCATGAACTTTCATTCATCAAGAAAAATATGCAAATGATCTTGTCAAAAAGTTTGGACTGGACAATTGCAAAAAGGCTGACATACCAATGTCAAGTTCCTTGAAGATAAACAAAGATGAAGAAGGAAAGAAAGTCGATCAAAAGCTATACAAGAGTATCATCGGATCACTTCTTTATCTTACGCTTCTAGACACGACATTCGTTTAGTGTTTGCATTTGTGCCGATTTCAATCGGCCCAAAAGAATCTCATTTGAATGCTTTGCGAAGCGTATTATCAAGTATATTTCATCAACATCAAGCTTTGGTCTCGGTATCCAAAAAGGGATACTTTACTCTTCTTGGATATTCGAGACGTTGAGACCTTGCTGGATGCGAGTCGATAGAAAGAGCACATCGGGTACTTGTCAACTACTTAGAGGGGACAGTGTCTTGGTTTTCAAGAAAGCAAAGTACAGTAGCTCTCTCTACAGCAGAAGCAAAGTATATAGCTCTCGGAAGTTGTTGTTCACAAATTTTATGGATAAAACAACAGCTAAGAGACTATGGAATTGAAGACTCATGCACGAAGATTAATTGCGACAACACCAGCGCTATAAATCTCACCAAAAATCCGATTCTCCACTCAAGAGCAAAGCACATAGAGATTCGACATCACTTTATAAGAGACCATGTTCAAAATGGAGATGTTTCAATTCAATTTGTTGACTCAAAGAATTAATCTGGCGGATATATTCACAAAGCCTTTGGAGAAAAATCAATTTGAGTCTATCCATTCCAGACTCAACATTTTGAGGTATGAGGAAATCAAAGTCTAGAGACTTTCAAACTCAGACATATAAGACTTTAAATTAGTCTTGGTACGACCGTCAGACTACAAGTTAGTCTCTCTTTCTCTCTCTCGAATCTTATCTTGAAGAGGTACGATCGTCAGACTGTGTTTAAATTGTTGCTATATTTAATCGACGAAATTACTGCATCGTTTCATTTTCAAAAAGGAAGTTATTTTTTAAATGACTATTTTCGCAGAAAAACAGATTATTTTGAAAATGCATCTTTTATTTCCCTTTTGTGACGATTCGTCTATCTCTCCTTTTTACCGATCGTGTACTGTTGATTGCTCTTCACTTTACTCTCCAAAACCCTAGAAAGCATCGATCCTCCATTCCCGTTTTCTTCCCTTGTTTAATCTTGAAAAAGTTGTCATCTTTCTTGGGAAAGTCAAGCAAGGAATCTTCCAAAAACTAAGGAAGATGTCGTCTTCAAGAAAGTCTTCGAGAATCGCAAAGGGGGACCACGGCGAATGAGTGAGGGGCCTACGCACTACGATCTCACCGAAGAAGATGTGGCTCGGAACAGCAATCGAGCCCACAACATTCTCGGCAGCGTCACTCTCCTCCATCTAGCCCTCAAGGCGTTGATCATCAACAAGAAGAAGAAATCATCGAGGATGCAGACCTTGTAAGAGTTCAAAAGCCCGCTTCTATTTATAAGTTGTATCGTGCCTTAAAAGCAACGCGTACTCCCTTAAAATATGTCGATGATTTTATTAAAGAGAAAGGGTATGGAAATGAATATATCTTTCTGCGAAAAATGGAAAGCTTGGGAATTGCTCGTAAAGGGTTGGCTGAGGAAACTCTTGCAAATGTCCCGAGTGATCCTCGTGATTGGGGACCGAATCTTGCATATTTCTATTCAAATCTTAGCTTTTTAGATGTGAATAGATTTTCCTTCAGTGTCAAAGATCAAGACTATGTTGTGGATATGGATATCTTTCGATGATGTGTTAGGAGTCGAGAGGGGAAGATATCAACCGATCAAAGTTTCTATTGCTGGTGCTACATTAGAACTTGTAAAGGACAGGAGAATAGAGGAAAAGATTTCATACTTAAGGATGAGTGCATTCAACATCTTGCTTCACAAGATTGTGATCAATTGCCTTCGACCAAAATCAACTTCCAAAACTAATGTTTCAAGTTCGGAGGCAAAGGCGATGTATGCCATTCTCTCGGGAAAAGGTTTTCTCTTCCTCACACTGTTATGTTCCACATGTATAGAGCCATGATGAAGGACAGAGGCCAACTTCCTTACCCAAGTCTTGTGACAAAGTTATTCAGACATCTGAATATTCAGCCTCCGCAAATCTTTTGTGTTCGATCGTGCGATCATATGGTGGTGGACTGAAAATGGTGACCAAGATGCGTTTGAAGGAATTGAACAAGGCGTTAGAGAGATTCAAGGAGAAGACTCCACTCAAAGCTCATCAACCCTCTTCTTCATCAAAGTGGAAAGGAAATGAGCCCTTGGTTGCTTCAAAACCGAAAAGAAGAGCTCTTATTGTTAAAGATGAAGATGATGATGAAAATCTCACCATCTCTGCAATGGCTTTGAAGAACTTAAGTCGTCCTGCTCTAGGGAAAGAATCGGAACAAATGGCGAAAGAAACAGAGATGAAGGAAGCAGAGGAGAATGAAGAAGAAGAAAGAGAAGCTGAGAAGGAAAGAGTTGAGACAGAAGAAGAAGAAAGAGGAGAAGAAGGAGAACCTAACAAACACTCTTCTCCACCTGTAGGCATGGAAACAGGGGGGGATCAAGAGAAAAGAGGGAAGTTATCCCGACGCAAGTGAAGGAGTCGATCGCTCACCGCGGACCCAAAGGACGTTTATGCCTCTCAATTTCCAGAATAAGGTCATGAAATTTCATTGCCAAACCTGCGAGATTATGTTGATCTACTATCGTCCGCATTTACTCCATCGATCAAGTCGAAGCAAGTACTCGGACTAATAATGCAGCAGATTTTCGCAGAATCATGGATATTCTCTTGGAGATGCGAAGTCAAATTTATGCCTTGGGATGCGAGATTCAAAACTTGCAAACTGCGGGTCAAGTTTCTTCATGTTCATTGAATGATAAAATCTAAGCCCTCACTGTTCAGAATCAGGCCAATGCCAAGGGTGAGGAGATCGCGCAGGCGAAGGAAGACTTGAAAAGGCTAGAAGGCATCGTTCAATCTATGGGAGATTTCCAGCTTGTCCGCGTTCCCAAGCAATCTTGACTTTATTCCATTTTCATCTCAACATTTTTAATGCTGACAAAAAGGGGGAGAGATGCAAGATTTGAACAATTTGACTTTTAATCGTGTGGTTTGTTGGACTGGTTGTTTGATTTTGTGGATTGTTTTGATCTGTTTGACTTTGTTTTTGTGTCGGATGAGAACCGAACTAGACTTGACTGGACTGCTTTTATTAACTATCATTGGTATCTTATGGATGGCTTTATCACTTATTAGACTAACCTATTTTCGTGCTTTGCAGATTCTAGTGTTATTCATTTAGCCATTTATCTCTATAAGATATGCATGTGTTTGAGAAATGTTTTGCGGAGTCAAAGTTGTCCAAATCAGGAAATTTTTGTCACCATCAAAAAGGGGGAGATTGTTGGAGAAATCCTCTTGAAGTATTTTGAAGCTGATAAAACGTTTCTATCAGTCCAGTCTAAAGGTTTGCAGACTCTGTTATTTAAAGTCTGAAGACCTTCGGACAGCCAAACTCAAGACTTAAAGTCTATCCTCATTGACAGTCTCTAATCTGTTGAAGAAAGGTTACCCAGAACTGAATGTTTTGTTAAAGACTTGACCTTATCAACTGGAGAAGATCTCGTAGCTGGAATAGACACAACAGAATTCTTTGATTGATCGAGATTGACTCGAAGATTAAGGAATCGATGATTGCCTAAATATTCTTGGAAGGTTCTACTTATGGAAACCGAGATCCTGATTGTATGGGCGAACAGGATTGATGAGCTATCGACACGATCCTTTAATAGTCGAATGATCTTCCTAATTGATTCCGTCCAATGGGTAGATTGGAGGAATTCCTTTGATAAGTGCCAACGGGTATGATGGCATAAAGGAGTATATAAGGAAGACGTTCTAAGTTGTTGAGGTGTGTGCGATAGAAGAATTTCAAAGTCTCGAAGCTCCTTGTTGTTTAGACAATTCCTTTGAGTGAATACTTATATACAAAAGAGAGTCTATATTTGTGAGAAACCTTGAGGAGGTGTGATAGAACATCTACACTGTGGAATAAAGGAAAAGCTGAGCTGTAACTTCTCTTTTGTTCATAGTGAAATCCAGCCGGTGGGCTGTCAGTGCGAAAGAGTGGACGTAGGCTTGGAACAAGCCGAACCACTATAAAACACGTGTTCAATCTTCTCTTCCTCACTCTCTTTACTTTGATCGTAAATCATTCGTGAACCCCTTTCTATCGGCTGCCTAGAATCGCTTCCGTATCTCGATAAATTGTTTGTGCACCTATTCACCCCCTCTAGGTGCTTATACTAGCTATCTCAGCAACAACCTCGAAGATAGGTCTATGGTATCCCAAAGAAGGAGATCTTACTCTTCTTGGATATTCAGACGCAGATCTAGTAGGTTGTCGAGTTGAAAGAAAAAGCACTTCTGGTACTTGTCAATTGCTTGGTAACATAACGGTATCATGGGTTTCAAGGAAGCAAAGTACATTAGCTCTTTCAACAGCGAAGTAGAATATGTGGCTCTTGGAAGTTGCTATTCTCAAATCTTGTGGTTAAAACAATAACTAAGAGACTTTGGAATCAAAGATTCGTGCACCGAGATCGATGTGACAACACTAGCGCAATTAATCTCACCAAGAATCCAATTCTTCACTCAAGAGCAAAGCATATAGAGATTCGACATCATTTTATTAGAGACCATGTTCAAAATGGAGAAGTTATTATCTAATTTAATGACTCAAAGAATCAACTCGTGGATATATTTACAAAGCCACTTTGGAGAAAAGTCTATTTGAGTCTATTTGCACCCTGATCGAACATTTTATCACTTACCCAAAAGAGAGTCTGCGGATGTGCACAAGACTCAAAGGTAAAAGTCCGAATGTGTTCGAGACTCGGAGTTACAAAGGTAAATTATTTCTAAATTTGAAAAGATACGATTGTTTATTAATCGCTATTTGATTGAAGTTATCTTTCCAAGTTTTCTTTAGTTTTTATAAAGGCAGTTATTAATTTTGAAAAGACAGTTAGCTTCGAAAAGGGAAGTTATCCTTTTCAAAAAGGTATTTTTATTTTCCTTTTACGACGTTTCATTTACCTCGCTTCACTTGCTTTATATACTACCTTATTCATTTTTACACCGAAACCCTAGAATACAAAATTCCTATTTGCCTTCGCTTTCACTCTCAATTTATTAAAAAGTTATCTCCTTTTTCAAGCAAGTGGTGAATTCCTCTCTTGAAGCGACAATGTCTTCGATAAAGTCTTCAAGGATTGCAAGCAGGGGACCATGATCCATGCTTGAGGGTCCCACCCATTTTGACTTAACTAAGGAAGAAGATTCTTCTCCACCACTATGTTTGAGTCAGCAACAACCTTCTCAACAGTGTCAACCTTCTCCACCGACCCAACCTGAAGAAGAAGTCATAGAGGATGCTGAACCTGTAAGAACTCTGACTCCCAAGGTTTCTTATAAGCTCTACTCCAATCTGAAGAAAGGAGGTACGCCGATGTCCTTAATCGATGAATTCTTAAAAGATAGAGGATTCAAGAATGAAACCTTATTTTTGAGAGATTTAGAAAAATTGGGAGTTGTAGAGAAAGGAACGGCTGATAGAATGTTTGAGAACATACCGAGTGACCCATTCTATGGCTCTACAAATCAACCTCGGGACGACGATGAACGGTTGTTTGCTCATTTTCAGCCTAGATCGGGTGTGGCTGCAAGCGTTACTGATGGCTCTAATATGTTTAGATTGAAGGGGCATAAGAAGGTTTATTCAAAAAAATTTAAGAGAGGGGTTATGAATCCAAGAACTGTTGATTTTGATTTTCTTGATTCAATAAAGGTCAATCTCCATGAGAAGTTATTTTGCAATTAGAACAGTTTTGTTCCTAATCCACTCGCTTTTCCAAAACTCACCGCCTACTTTTATTCGAGCTTGTCTTTCTTGAATGCAAACAATTTCATATTCACTGTGAAGGACAAAGAATTTTTACTGGACACAAACACTCTAGCTGACATAATTGGGGTGGAAAGATCTAGTTTCCAACCAATTAATGTGTCGTTGCACATGCTATTCTATCATTGGTAAGAGATAGGAATGTTGATGGCAAGATTTCTTATTCAAGGATGAGTGCCACTAATATTTTGCTACACAAGATTGTGATAAATTGCATTCGTCCTAAATCAACATCCAAGACAGATCTTTCTCGATTAGAAACTAAGTTGATGTGTGCTATCAACTCTGGATATAAATTCTCTTTGCCTCACACCATATTATTTCATATGTACCGCACTGTTGAAAAGATAAGGGACAACTCCCTTACTCGCTCTTATCACAAGGCTCTTTCAAAGACTTTAAAATTCACATCTCTACACCATTATGCATGTCACCCATTTCTCCTATGGTGATTGGGTTCAAAATGGTGACAAAGATGAGATTGAAAGAGTTGCACAAAGCGTTGAAGCATGTGAAGGAAAAGTCTCATACCAAAGCAAAACAAGACTCTACTGCTGCGAAGAGAAAAGGCAAGAAGAAAAGAACTCTCATCTTGCAAGATGAAGAAGATGAGGATGAATTGACCATAGCAACCTTGAGAAATTTAAAGAGTTTTGTAAGCTTTTGTAAAGAGCCAGAGGAAGAGGAAAGAGAGAGAGAGAAGTCATAGAGGAAGGAAGGAGAGAAGCAAAAGAGGAAGAAGAACAAGAAGGAAGAGGAGAAGAGGAAGAAAAAGAGAGAAGAGAAGAAGAAGAGGAAGAGGAAGAGAGAGACGAAGAACAAGATCAGGGTCAAGAAGACTCTTTCGAGCCAACCTTGGCTATCTCTCTGTCTAGTGCTTTTGCAGATGAGGAAACTTCACCTACTCCACCTGAGGGCATCAAAACAGGGGGAGCTGTTGATCCAAAGGTATTTCTCCATCTTTGCCTTCTAGTGATGTGAGTCGTTCGTTGTAGATCCCGAGGATGTGTATGCCTCGCACAATCCAGAAGAAAGTCATGATGGACAATCTGCTGAAGATCCATCGATTTTCAAAATCCCCATCCTTGACTCAACTAGTCCTAATAATGCATCTGCTCAAACAAAGACTTTTCGAGATTGATGAAAGTTCTTTTGGACGTCGGGAAGCAGCAATATGCCATGGGATTTGAGATGTATGATCTCAAAAATGCTTTTAAGGCCACTTCAGTTTCGTTGCATGAACAGTTGAACACCCTGAAGCTTCAAGTTCAGTCTTTGAAGGGTGAAGATTTTCCATTACCGAGACAAAGTTTTGACAGGCTTGAGAAGGGAGTGCATTCCATGGGAGAATTTACGCTTGTTTGCCCGCCTAAACAGCCTTGATTTTCACTCTATTTTCTATCCATCTCTTTAGTATATTCTCCACTTTTTGTTGTTAACAAAAAGGAGGAGAGGTTTTATGTTGCAAATTTGATTGACTTTGATTTACTCTATCTTTCTAAGCTTCTATTTTGGACTTTAACTTGTGTTTGGTGTGGTTTTGATTAGACTGGTTTGGACTAATGATGCTTGCAACTTAAGTTATTATTGATTACATTAAAGATAGTTATGTTTACAGGATTAACACATTTTCTATGGTTGCAGAATTGCTACTATCTCTATCATAATCTCTAATTTTCATTTATAAGAAATCTTGGTTTGCTTAAGTGTTATCTTGCAGGTCAAAGTGTCCATATCTGCGAGAAAGTTTTGTCACCATCAAAAAGGGGGAGATTTTTGGAGAATAATTCCTTATCTGTTTTGAAGTTGACAAAACATTTCCTTCTATCAATCGAAGACCGCCAGACTCAAGACTCAAAGTCTGCCCTCATTGACAGTTTCTAGACCAATGAAGAAATCTTATTTAGATGCAAGTTTATCTTTAAGGATTTGATCAGTTTGGTTGAAGATTATCTCACGGCTGGAGATAGCATCTAAAGATCTTTTATTCATTTTGAAATCAATACGAGTAAATTGAATCTGTTGATTGGCGAAGTATACTTGAAAGGTTCTACTTATGGAAACCTAGATCCTGATTGTATGGGCGAACAAGATTGGTGGGCTATCTTCACATTCCTTAAGTAACTCAAGATCTCCCTAATTGATTCGTCAAATGGGTAAATTTGAAGAACTCCTTTGAAAAGTGCCATTGGATATAAAGGCGTGGAGGAGTATATAAGGAAGATGCTCTAGTTATTCGAGGAGGTGCGCGATAAATAAATTCCAAAGTCTGAAACTTCTTGTTCTTAGCTTATTCATTTATTGAGCGAATATTAGTATTCAAAAGAGAGTTTAGATATTTGCGAGGCCTTGAGGAAGTGTAACAGAGTCTCTACACTATGGAATCAAGAACGTGATACTGTAATGACTCTTTTAATTCATAGTGAAATCCAGCTGGTAGGTTGTCAGTGCGAGAGAGTGGACGTAGGCTTGGATTAAGCCGAACCACTATAATTCTTGTGTTCTTATTCTCTTCCCTGAACTCTTTTATTTTTCTCGTAACTCTATTTAATTGTTAGAATTTAATTTTCTCTGCAAAGTCTATTTTCATCTAGATTTAGGTTGAAAGCAAAGTCTTATACTATATTTTGAAAAAGTTGTTTGTGCACCTATTCACCCCCCTCTAGGTGTTTGTACTAGCAGTATTAGTCATTTAATCGAACCTGTTACCTAACGAGAGTTTGGGGGCAATGCTCGATTTTTATCAGATGCCGGGCAGGGGTTCGAATGCCAAGTCACAGTTGAGGCCGAATCAATGCTCCTTTATGGAATGCCGTCCAGGCGGGAGTTCTAGATGATGTCGTGCCCGATGGGGCGGGGCGATGTCCAGTCATGTTGAAAGACTGCCGACTTTTATGTTGGCCATGACCCGAGGGGTCGTAATAATTGGAACACATGTGTTGGTAATGTGTATGGAATTTTTAGAATGTGTTATAGTTATTATTAATGTAAGTTGCACTATTAATGTCATGTGAGGTATGCTAATATGTAGGGGTGTGCCAAGGTAAGGTAAGTTTGTATGTGGTGCGTATTTAGGTTGCGTCCGATATGAATTTGCATCCTAATCGAGGTTCAGGCTATTAACTCACTGAGATTTATATCTCACCCAATTGTTGTTAAATATTTTTAGGTCCGTAGTATAGAGAACCGTCACGTGCAGTTTGGGGTCTCGTTAGACCAAAACGCGAGCGTGCCTGGTATTACTTTTGGTTGGCCTCATCGTTAGTGAAGTTTAAACTAACCCAACCCTCTTTGATCCTTTTTTCCTATTAGTCATTAGGAAATTGTCTTTTGAGGTAGACTTGTAAATATCAAACTTCCTAGGGTTAACAAGTTGATAAATAAAGGTTCCACTTTTGGAAATCATCTGTTGTGTTTTGTTGTCCTATTTTAATGATTAACTGGGTGTTTATATTTAAGTGCTTCCATATGCATTAATCAAAAGATAAAAATAACAAGTCAACGACACGTCCTGGGACGTCACAAAATTTTAATCAACCGTCATGGGATGTTCGCGTGCTTGGGGTTTGGGAGGTGACATCCCCATTTAAGTGGCATAAGAGCCTGGTCAAGATCTGGAGTGACAAGGTGTGATGGGTTTTGGATAGTTAATTAGGAAAAAAAAAAACATTTTCCTTATGCTTATGCTTGTGATTGATTGATTGTTTTATACGGGTTGCTCAGATTTCTAATTCCTTGTTGGAATTGGAAAGCAGGTTTCTATAAATACATTGTGAGATGAGCGATCCTGAGCAAATAGCCCTTCAGAGAAGGGCCATGGCGACTTTGATAGGTGCCGAGGGATGGGCACCGACTCGAGCTGGTGCTAGAGGAAGGGCACCAAGATAGGCTGGTGCTAGAGGGAGAGCACCGGCACAAGCGGGTGCCAAAGGGAGAGCGCCGTTGATCCCAAGGTTGACAGGATCCCGCAAGCCCAAGAGACCTTGGGGAACGTGGTCAGGCAACAAGCTCAAAATCAAGCTGCTGCTGCCGCTGCCACCACTACTACCGCCAATGCTCTACATATACTAAAGTCCCACTTGGAAATGGAAATGGTGAGCGACCTCTGCACAAGCTAGTGTCATGACCCAATCTCACCGCCCTCGATGTCAAAGGGGGAAAGGTCGGGTTTAGGGATACTTTGATCACGAGAGTTCCTTCTACGTGATTGTGAGCTCTCCCAAGCTCATACCCCATGTAACAACGAATTTTGTACAATCTAGTTGTTTATTACAACCTTAAAAAAAAAAAAAAACAGGAGTCGCCACCAGCCTCATTTTGGGGTTGCCTAGAAAACCCAATCGAGGGTCGGGAGTGTTCCCTCAACCAAATATCTAGGTTCGAGGACTTGGGTTACGCTAATATTTCTACTAACGCCATTTCGGTACCTAAATAGTATGTTGTGTTTTTCCTAACATGTCCATAGGTTTCTTTTTAAATTTTCGGGATCATCAATTCTAGACTAAGTGATCATGCGTGGTGGATTACTTTCGTTCTATTCTATTCCTAAAAAATGAAAGGAAAACAATCAATGAAATTGAAATTGCAAGACATGAAGTAAACAATCAAAAAAAGCAGTATACCTAATCATGCAATTCTAAAGAATATAAAAGAGAAATGCAATTGGGAAAGAAAGGAAACCCACAACTCGTCGGGTTTTATACAATGCATGGAACCCGAGACATATGTCAGGAAAATGAGTATTACATAATGACTGTCGGAGTGGACATCGACCTCCGCCATCTTTACACCCTCTCCATCTATAGGGTCTAATCTAACCCTAACCTAAGAAATTTATAACTAGGTACATACGGCAGGAGAAAACAAACAAACACATCAAACAACCAAAAACAATCCATTATATCAAAATCAATTGTTTAAAAGAAGTACAATGCGAAAGTCAAATTTTGAGTGATATCCTAAGGTTCAGAATTGTTATGTGCCACACCTAAATCATTCATCTAATGATCACATGCAAAGCGTATAACATGACAAGCATCCAAGCCATATAACATTGGTTCTCAGTTAATCAAACAAATGAATGAGCTGACAAAGGATCACTTACTAAACAATATGCATCTTTGAACATGTGAAATTGACAAGACACTTGAACACATGATATCACTGTCCCACGGGCAAATAAAAAAAACAAGCTACGACAAAATCTATCTAATCTATGTGCAATCCACAACTTCCAGCATGCAATCAAAATTGTAACAAAGTACACGAGACTACAAATTGTGATTGTTTGATGACAAATTGCCATAAAATTGAAGCTATATCTTCTCACAAGCACATATGAGTCTACTTGATCAAAATGGCATCAATCCATAACCAAACTAGCCTCAAGATGGATTCAAATGCACACCCAATCATAGGAAACAACATTCATGGCAAAAGTTTTTTTAACGTGAGCTCCATAGAAGTTTATGAAAATTCAAGAATGCACAATACCACGTCAAAAATGCAGCAAAATATCAGGATGTCATGACACATTAATAGTGATTTGATCTAACAGAAAATCTGAAGAATATGAAATTTTACCACAGCATGAACAAAAAAAAAAAATGAACACTTTTTGTTAAGGACCCAATCTTAGAATCCTTAATAAGAAAATCCTAGAAGAATGACAAGAGGTCAGCTTAGACAAGGGAACAATAGGGGTTTTGAATTTCATTTTATGACAGATTTCTATCAAGCACATCACAAGAGAAGTTGAGTCCAATTGATGTGCAAATCATGCGAAATCAGCATCATAGGAAAGATTAAAACGAGCCCACTTCCTAAGAGAAGTTGAGTCCAATTGATGTCAAATTGATAGATGGAAAATGATAATCATGGAAACATGCAAATCAGCCACAAGTGAATTAAAACATAATGCATAACTAATGGTTTATAAAACCATCCCGACAATGCACAAAGAGTAGTTCTAAAAAAAAAAAAAATCACAGCAAACCCTACAACTTCAAAAGGATCGACAAGAGTAGCAAACCTTGTTTTTATTTCTACAAACTTCTGCCTATATCCGCCAACTTCAACCGTCGGTTTTACCCATCAATTGATCTCTGCTTGATCTAGAAAACTTCCCAAATTTGAGTAAAACCAAACCAGAACAGAGAGTTGTTACTTTCTAAAACTCAATCTAGTTCAAAGTGAAAATGAATATTACTCACAATCAACAAGGCCAATGAGCACAGGTTTTAAGCATGCCATAATGCTAAAATTGCTCAGATTGATTAGATGGACAGTAAGCAAGATGAAATCAATATGGGCATCATGATTTAAGTAAGCCATGAATATCTTGCACATAGACGGATGAAGACACTACACAGATATTCATTCAGGCATCTTCACAAACATATAACAGGCATCTCATTTTAGTGACCAAAACGCGAGGGCGAATCAACAACTTAAAATCACACAACCACAACATCATCCAAGCAGGATCAAATCAATAGTACATCCTCAATAAGATGCTACTTTCACCCTAAAGTTCTAGGTCTCAACCTATGAGCAGCCTCAGCTTCCAAAGTTTTACCATCAAAGGATAACAAGAAGGAGTTCATGAGACCCTTTAATTTTTCAATAACCATTTCCCTCAAAAAAAACGAACACCGGGAATTCCTTCCCATTGACCAAACATACGAAATGCAGAAGTGGAAATAGGTACGAATCACATTCAAATATGTTCAACAGAAACTACCGAATGAAAACTAAAGCCAAAACTATGTTATGGCTCCATATAAAAGAAACGCGAGACAACTATAGTGTTACAACTATACCTAGATTAAACCACAAGAGAATGGCGAGCAAAGTAACAAAAAGGACAGTTCTTGAATGAATCGGTGAAGGATCGATCTCTAGAAGCTTCTACCTTTCAACACCAGCGAATCTACTCTTCGGTTCTGCCCTCGGAGCCGAGTTGAGACCTCTAAACTCGGCGCAGTTACGAACCCTTGCACCTCGAGCTCCGTAAGGACACGATTCGCAACGAGAGCGTTAGATTCAACTGAGAGCAAGATCACCAAAGAGAGAGCAATCAAGAGGGCAAAATCATAATCCACGACCCGAACAGATTCAAAGAGAGAACAGAAGCTGAAACCCTAACGGATCGAGAGGCATAGAAAGAGAGCTCACCGATCCGATGAGCTCGATCTAGAGAGAAGATCGGTCAAGCGTTGTTGTCGTGGCAACTGTCGCCGATCCTCACCAGGCAATTTCATATCAAGTTAGATCTGGCGAACGAAACTGTGGGCGTCGTCGCCGATGTCACCAATCCTCGACAGTCGGCTTCGGATCGAGCCTCACACCTTGCATTCCTTGCCGGCAATTGTTTGAGATGATTGAATGAGCGAATGTCCAATCTCCGAGAGCGATCTGCCACCATCGCTGTCATCACCGTCGCCACCACCATCTCCGTCAATCCTCGTCAATCGGTTCTGATCGATCGAAATCCTTCGAACCGAACAGATTTGTGGAGAGATTCCGATTGAGAGAGTCCGTTCGGCCGTTTAGTAGAGAGAGTCGAGAGAGTTTTCGAGCGAGCGCAGGAGAGAGAGAGAGAGAGAGAGAGAGAGAGAGAGAAAAGGTTTTCCGAGAGAAAGAAAATCCCCGGTCGAATGGCCCCCTCCTTCCTTTTCTATTATTTTTTCTTTCTTTTATTTTTTCCTTTTATCTCCTTTTTCTTTATTTCTCTCCTTTTTTCTTTTTTCGTTTTCCTTATTTCAAATTTTTTCTATCTTTTCATTTCATCTTTTTTTTCATTTTTTTTATTTTTGCAAAATATTTGATTAAAATGTCAACAAAAATTTCGGGTGTCAACAGCTATCCCTCTTTGGGTGGGAGCTCGAAGAGGTTCTACTCAAAGATAAAATGATACCTTAAATTTTTAGTCAACTTGACTTTGAAAATACAAAAAGACAAAAGCAATGATAGCTAGTTAGGGACGTACTTGATACTTACTTTTGCTCATGAGGGTATCTAAACTCTTGTTGGGGTTTATTCACTCTGTCTCTATTTTTCTCTCTCGTGGAATGGAATGAAGGCAATGAGATCACTAAATGAAAAAGTAATGGTTTAAGAATAACCACTAATCTAAGGACAAAGTTTAAAGATGAACCCACAAACCCTATGATTTAGATTGAGAGAAAGGTCTCACCGTATACTAACGGGTTTCGACCGGGTATGATAGTCTCACCGTATACTAACGGGTTTCGACTAAGAGAAAGGTCTCACTGTATACTAACGGGTTTTGACAGGATATGATAGTCTCACAGTGTACTAACGGGTTTCGATTGAAAGAAAGGTCTCACCGTATACTAACGGGTTTCGGCGAGAAAAGGTCCTTTCGGCCGGGTATGATAGTCTCACCGTATACTAACGGGTTTCGACTAAGAGAAAGGTCCTTTCGACCGGGTATGATAGTCTCACCATATACTAACGGGTTTCGACTGAAAGAAAGGTCTTTTTGACCGGGTATGATAGTCTCACTGTATACTAACGGGTTTCGACTAAGAGAAAGGTCTTTTCGATCGAGTATGATAGTCTCACCGAATACTAACGGGTTTCGACTAAGAGAAAGATCCTTTCGACCGGGTATGATTTTCGAAATTGTTGGGGAACCAATTTTGTGAAATGATATTGATTGTCAAATCTTTACAGAGAAGATTTTAACAAAATGAGATTTGATTAACCATCTAAGGGTTAAGTCAAATATGCCAAATGGAAATATCCTAATCAAAAGAGGTCTTTCACACTGACTCTCAAAAAGGGCTTTTGTTCCTAACCATTGATATGGGAAAATTGTTTAAATCTCACTGAAAGAGTCTCACTCAACCTATGTCTATAGCTTTCGGAAACATTCACAATGAATACAATCCATTGATCAAAAGGTCTTTTAAAGGGACCGTAATGATGGCTTAGTCATGGGCTTACACAAAGGGCATGCACTTTGAGGCCAAGAAATGAATATTCAATCAATATCTTCGTCAGGTTTACAAGTCAAGAACCTTGAAGATAAGATAAGATAGGATTGCTTCCACTCCTTCTAGCAGTAACTCCTATGTGATACTCTCATTTCAACTCGAACCATCCCAATCGGAAGAGACTTCGAATAAGAGTTGTAATGTTGGTTCGGGTGAGGTTTAAAAAGGCTTGAAAATTTTTCAAATATTGAAGGGTTAAAAGCGAGTGATCATCTTGGCATCATTATCATCACACAACTTTTCAAAAATTTGGCTCTTGAAATTTAACCTATCTCGAGAGTCCTTTTAGTAATTTGTCTTGAGACACAAGAGCTTCACTCTCTATTCTAATGATATTACTTGCAATACATGTTTTCTCTTGCAAGGCATTTCTTTTGTTTTTCAACGGATGGTCTTTTGCATGACCATTGATTTTGCTCTTCTTTGCATTTTTGGTTTTGTTTGCATTTTTTTTTATGGGCATTGGCCTTACTTTTACCAGGCACACTACTTTTTCATGCCCCCTAGTTTTCATTCTCTTTTGAGTATCTAGGACTCTCGAGTGGCATTTACAAACATTATCAATATTTTCAATTTTGTTGGTAAATCATGTGCCTTGCCCGGTGTGGGGAGATAATCATCACTGGGGTTATGAAAGAATTGTATAAGGCTCAAATTGGCTAAGCAAAGGATAATTGTGTTTGTGGTAGTGAACGGAATGCTCTTCATCACTTCGGGATGCTTCGAGTTTCGATAAGAAATCACCTGAAGCTAGCACAATAAGATTGATGCAAGTGAAAGCAATAAAATCTTTCTTAATCTTTTGCTCTATAATTTTCAACCAAGACCCCCCTATTTTGCCCCAATGTGAGGTCGTTCTTGACAGTGTTATTTTGAAAATGCTCCCTATTTGGCTCAAAGTGGCTTGCAAGGGATATCAATAGTGTTTGGGATTGAGAAATGAAATGCCTTTATCATCTCAAAACATGTAGTCACTGTGAATGAATCCTATGCCCTAAGACATGGTTCTTTCCACTCAATTCTCTCAAAGAGTGTATGAGGACGTGTTTGGAAAAAAGATTGCCTCTCATCATTTTAGGCACTACCACCTTGCATATTAAACAATCATTTTCAGGTTTTTCAAAACACACTTTAGTTAAATTTAGCTCCTTGGGGAATGAAAATGTAATGAAATTTTGTTTGAAAGGACATGCTTTCTTAACCTTATTGGGGAAACTTTTGGAAGTAACGTTGAATAAAATTTGTAGACAGAACAGGCTTTGCTTAGCACATGGCTTTATTTATAGAGTTCTAACTATACTCTTAGAGTTCTAACCAACTATAAAGTTTAAAGGGAAAAATGTCACAAATGGTCCCTATACTTTTGCCTAATGTGCAATTTCGTCCATGAACTTTCGATCGGCTCAATTTGGTCCCTGAACTATTGATAAATGTCCAATCTAGTCTCTGAACTTTTGATCGGCTCAATTTGGTCCTTAAACTATTCATAAATGTCCGATTTAGTCCTTCATTACTGTGACACCCCGAACCCTTCGCAGGTCGTCACCAGCGCCGGTGTTACATCTTTTACCATCTCTATCTCTTGGCTAAATTAAGCCTTGCCAGATTACAAGCATTATTTTTTTTAAAGTGGTCCCATGCGCGACTCATAGCGGAAGCAAAATTCACATCGTCATCTATCTCCCTTCTAACCCATGATACAAATACACACCAGCTACACATCAGGATTTTATATACGAACATCGACACTTTATTTACATATTCTTTTAAGATGGGACTCCTCCTTTCTCGGGTCGATACAAAACAAGAAAAGCGAGGACTCGCCATGTCCCGCCTAAAATCTCAAAAAGAAACTATCAACCCTCTACATCAAGCGCACAAGCTCCCATCAAAGGTGTCGATTATCTATATCAAAAAGCTCGGCTCCTACTCGTTGCGCGTGAGTCTCACACCCAACCCGGTGTGTCGGGTGGTGGCGGCGACAACATCCTCGCATAGCACCATCTCGACGGACGTGAACAGAAATGAACTCTTGTATGACGGGGCCCCGGCCTGGCCGATATCATACATAACTAAGCATCGCACTCGGATGAACGTCAATCCGGGCATAGAGGGACAATCTATCTCCGTACACTCCACCTCAACATCGACGGTAGACCGTAAAATACCCCACGCGAAACGGCGGAGTAGCGGCATAGTGCTAATCTGAAATGTTATCCCCAAAAGGAGTGAGTACAACCACTCAGCAGATAGGGAAATCCAATAAGAACTCAGTGCACCATGCATACCATCATACAATACAGGCATTGCTTACCTTTTTGATGTCAAGCGTATTCATGCATCATCATAGCATATATATCATCATCATGGCGTCTCATATATCATTATCATCACATCATCATTAACCATGCATCACCATGCCTATCACATCATATCATCATTAGCCATGCATCACCATGCATATCACATCACCATTAACCATGCATCACCATGCATATCACATCATCATTAGCCATGCATCACCATGCATATCACATCATCATTCACCATGCATCACCATGCATATCACATCATATCATCATTAACCATGCATCACCATGCATATCACATCATCATTAGCCATGCATCACCATGCATATCACATCATCATTAGCCATGCATCACCATGCATATCACATCATCATTAACCATGCATCACCATGCATATCACATCTCAGATTCTTGCAGAATTTTAATTTTCTGGATAATCTCTGGCTCAATCCTTAATGCACTAAGCATACCAGTAAGACAATCTATTTCCAATTTAAATTTGGAATTTGCCACAATTCCAACAATTTCCATTCCGCCATCCTCAAACTAGCTATTTCGCGCCGACTTTCGACTAAGAGCATCTCGCTACTCTATTCGCTTTCGGATGATATCTTATCTCACAGTCATAATCCTTCAACAACTCCATCCACCTCCTTTGTCTCATGTTCAACTCCTTTTGTGAGAACAGATACTTCAAACTCCAGAATATCATCAATAAAGACAATCACAAACTGGTCTAAACAAGGCTGAAATATTCTATTCATCAAATCCATAAATGCAACCGGGACGTTAGTCAATCCAAATGGCATAACAAGGAACTCATAATGTCCATAACGAGTCCTGAATGCGGTCTTAGGAATGTCCTCCTTCTTAACTCTTAAGCGATGGTATCCCGATCTCAAATCAATCTTAGAAAAGACCGAACTTCCTTGAAGTTGATCAAATAAATCATCAATTCTAGGCAAAGGATACTTATTCTTAATAGTCACTTGATTCAAGCGCCTATAGTCAATACACAAGCGCATTGACCCATCCTTCTTTTTCACAAACAAGACTGGTGCACCCCAAGGTGAAGCACTTGGTCTAATAAATCCTTTATCAAGCAATTCTTGCAGTTGCACTTTCAACTCCTTCAATTCAACTAAAGCCATCCTATATGGAGCTTTTGATATTGGTCCTGTTCCATGTATTAATTCAATTTCAAATTCAATCTCCCGCTCCGGTGGTAATCTAGGTAATTCCTCGGGAAATACATCTTGAAATTCGTTAACTACACGAACTTCCTCGAGATTAGGCTCCTCCTCGGCATAATCTCTAACTATGGCTAGGTACCCTTGACATCCTTCGTCAAGTAACTTAAAAGCTTCTCTTGCCGAAATAAGAGCTACGGGAAAATGGGTTTGACCTCCTAGAAATTCAAAACTAGGCGAGCGGGTAAAACAAATTGCACCACTCTTCTATAACAATCCATTCTAGCCCGATACTTACGAAGCCAATCCATTCCTATAATAACATCAAAATCATACATAGCCATTACAACCAAGTCTATTTCCATATCCTTTCCTCCCATTGAGATCTTACAATTTTCACACACCGGCGTAGACAATACCATATCCTTTAAAGGCGTGGAAACACAAAGAGGCGTCTCAAGAGGCATAACTTCTATCCTATTCAAACATCTATATCTTTCAGACACAAACGAATGCATTGCACCCGTGTCAAACAATGCATACGCCTTTTCGCCATTAATAAGAATCGTACCGAGATAACATTTTGGAAGCTTTCGCTTCCTCGGGTGATCGCATACACCCTTCCTTGTGCAGGTGGTCTCTGAGGATTTCCTTGCGGATTTGACCTAACAGCACTCTGATATCCCTGTCGCACTAAGCCAACACTCACTTGCGACCTCTCTCGTGGGCAATTCCTCCTAAGATGTCCCACTTGTCCACCAAAACATTTCGTTGTCCGGCTGATAGGGTGCTTTCCCTATGTTCGAGACCACTCCTTGCCCCCAAAATTTCCAAAATTACCCTTCTTCTTCACATTCCAAGTCCGACCTTGACCAGAATAAGGTCTCTTCCCTTTTTCACATCACTAAAATTAAACGGTTTCTTAAATTCCGACCTTTCCCTCAACAACTCCTGCTCCACTAACTGCGCCCTTTCATAAATCTCATTTTAATCTCTTATGTTCAAAGGCACCAATCGCTTTCTAATGTCGGTCCTCGGCCCTTTCGGGAATCTCTTAGCCTTCTCCTCCTGATCCTCAATCAATCTAGGAGCATATCTAGACAATTCAGAAAATCTAGCCTCATACTGATCTACAGTCAACCCCTTTTGTTCTAGCTGAACAAATTCAGTAATCTTCCTATCCTTAGCACAGTCAGAGAAATGCTTCCTATTAAAAGCTCTAACAAACTCTTCCCAGCTAACATCAGTACCTGGTGGAAAGATTATATCATTCGAAGCTCTCCACCAAAACTTCGCATTTCCCTCTAATTGGTACTCGCTAAGACTATTTTCTCAGCATTAGTGCAGTCCAACAGCCGGAAAATTCGTTCCATTCCATCAATCCATTGCTCGCCTCCTCGGGACTTCCCATTCCATTAAACTTAAATGGCTTCAGCTTTAAAAACTGCTCCACTAGTCCTTGAGTACGGCGTTCTGCTCCGGGCTGTTGCTGCGCCTGCCTTTCCATCATATTTCCAATATTGGCTAATGCCTCCAGGATATCTTCCATTCGGGGTTCAGCCCTTACAGCAAAGGCTTCAGCCCTCGATGGATGAGCACTTCCGCCCCTCGCACCATGACTCTCCCGCAATTTCCAAGCATTGCCTCGGGAATAATCCGAGACTCATTGCCTCCACTCAAAGCAACTACTATCACTACATACGTAACATATACATGTTACGGCACCTAAAATAACTCAAAACAAACTACTAGGGATCTACGAGTGGATTCTCATCACCCGTTATTCAATTATTTCGTTTTAGACCCTATGGTGTGTATTGTCATCATGTTCCTCAATTCCAAATGAGGCTCCTTATCACTCCACCTATAACCATTCGCTCTGATACAAAAAAGGGCGGCTGTGACACCCCGAACCCTTCGCAGGTCGTCACTAGCGCCGGTGTTACATCTTTTACCATCTCTATCTCTTGGCTAAATTAAGCCTTGCCAGATTACAGGCATTTTTTTTTTAAAGCGGTCCCATGCGCGACTCATAGCGGAAGCAAAATTCACATCGTCATCTATCTCCCTTCTAACCCATGATACAAATACACACCAGCTACACATCAGATTTTATATACGAACATCGACACTTTATTTACATATTCTTTTAAGATGGGACTCCTCCTTTCTCGGGTCGATACAAAACAAGAAAAGCGAGGACTCGCCATGTCCCGCCTAAAATCTCAAAAAGAAACTATCAACCCTCTACATCAAGCGCACAAGCTCCCATCAAAGGTGTCGATTATCTACATCAAAAGCTCGGCTCCTACTCGTTGCGCGTGAGTCTCACACCCAACCCGGTGTGTCGTGGTGGCGGCGGCAGCATCCTCGCATAGCACCATCTCGACGGACGTGAACGAGAAATGAACTCTTGTATGACGGGGCCCCCGACGGGCCGATATCATACATAACTAAGCATCGCACTCGGATGAATGTCAATCCGGGCATAGAGGGACAATCTATCTCCGTACACTCCACCTCAACATCAGACGGTAGACCGTAAAATACCCCACGCGAAACAGCAGGTAGCGGCATAGTGCTAATCTGAAATGTTATCCCCAAAAGGAGTGAGTACAACCACTCGGCGAGATAGGAAATCCAATAAGAACTCGGTGCACCATGCATACCATCATACAATGCGAGGCATTGCTTACCTTTTTGATGTCAAGCGTATTCATGCATCATCATAGCATATATATCATCATCATGGCGTCTCATATATCATTATCATCACATCATCATTAACCATGCATCACCACGCCTATCACATCATATCATCATTAGCCATGCATCGACATGCATATCACATGATCATTAACCATGCATCACCATGCATATCACATCATCATTAGCCATGCATCACCATGCATATCACATCATCATTAACCATGCATCACCATGCATATCACATCATATCATCATTAACCATGCATCACCATGCATATCACATCATCATTAGCCATGCATCACCATGCATATCACATCATCATTAACCATGCATCACCATGCATATCACATCATCATTAGCCATGCATCACCATGCATATCACATCATCATTAACCATGCATCAACATGCATATCACATCATATCCTCATCATAGATCAATTTGCACTTTTATTTATCAATTGATCCCCACATTATCTTTTCTCAAATCATCAAATTCACCATCATCACCATCCCTTCGGGCAGAAACCTCCGACAAGGATCCCAGTATCCCAGCCATCTCATGGCCACTGGGCTTCTGGCCCCCCCATATTCCGGGCATCTCGCATCTCAACTAGCATCACGAGGCATTCCCTTCGGGCAGAAACCTCCGACAGGGCTTTCGGCCTTTACCCTTCTAACCGGGAATCTCGCACCCTAATCCCGGCATCGCGAGTCACTCCCTTCGTGCAGAAACCTCCGACGGGGCTTCCGGCCCCCACATTCCGAGCATCCTGAAACTCCCGGGGAATCTCTGGAATTATGCCACTCGGCCACCAGATATCATCCTTCGCCACAACCTCTTACTCACATACCATTTTCCACTTTTTATCATCCTTTTCATCTTGTTATTTCATGGCATATGATTTACATACATGCATCACAATTCATGATCATTCATACATCAATACCGTATAACAATACATCATAATTCATTATCATACATGCATCAATGTCATATAGCAATGCATCATAATTCATGATCATTCATACATCCGTGCCATATAACAATACATCATAATTCATGATCATACATGCATCAATGTCATATAGCAATGCATCATAATTCCATAGGACTCATGGCCAATAAAATAATCCACCTTTTTTTTTTATTATTATTTTATTATTTTATTATTATATTATTATATTATTATATTATTATATTATTATATTATTGTATTATTATATTTATTTATTTTCATAAATAAATATTATATTTAATATTTATGATTTTCCAAAAATCATAATCTTCAATCAATCGTTAAACAAACAATTAGAATCAAATTTCACATAAAATCCATGGCTTATTTGCATTTTACATAATTTCCCAAATTTCCACAAAATACATACAACATTCGGATCATGGCCAGATTGCACAGTTTTCGAATTAATTCAATTAAAATACACATATGACCTCCGAAAATTCCCACATTTTACAGGATGATAGCCAACACATTTTCGTGAATTTTTCGTGCAGAACTCTAAGCCAAATTCTTTATAGATTAATTTATATAACTCTACGAAGCTTCTGGAACCTCTACCGTTTCGTCCAGAACGTACATCACCGAAAAACTTAGGTTTGACCCATCAAATCTCTTTCGTTTCTCCTGAAATTCGAGTATGTTATATATCAATGTGTCCTTTACAAGTTTCATGAAGAGATCTAGGTTAAATAACCAAAGTATAATCCTCTTTTAAGTCCTTGAAGTCTCGGGTGTCTCGGTTCACTTCAACAGAACCATCCGTCTCAAAGATCTAGCTGGTTAACTAGGCTATACTCATTTTTTTCTCCTCAAATTTGAGTATGTTATATTTTAGGATGTTATCTACAACATTCATGAAGACAAAAAAAGTGAGATCTCCAACAGAAATCAACATGCAACCAAGAAATCAACAAAAGGTCAGTAGGAAATTCGCAGATCTAAATCCTCCGTGAAATAGAACTTTTGACCCCTCATATCTCCATAGTTTTCCATGAAATTCGAGTATGTCATACCTCAAGAAGTAGGTTCAACTTTCATGAAGACACCGAAGCCAAAATCACACTCCAAATACACATGCAAGCTCGAATAAGATACTGTCTACCACCAACCGAACGGAAACAGCCACATAACATGAACACATTCAACCCTTACTTCGGTATTTCGCCCAAATCACCCCTAAAACCGAACATGCAACCATCAAAACAAAATGCAAGAGAAGTTAAGGACCCCCACTTGCCTCCAAAATGAACGAACAGCAAGCACAAGGCGGCGTAGGACGGTCGGACAAGGCGGCGACGGCGAGACACGGCGGCGGCAACTCGGCTCCACCTCCTCTCTCGGTCTCTCCCCTTTCTCGAACACACTCTCTCTCTCTCTCACCTTTCTCGGCCAAAATGAGCTAGAGGAACCGGCCACTCTCTCTCCTAATCCCCTTTTTATATCCCATCATTTGTAATGATTAACTCACCTCAACCATGGCCAATGCATGAAGACTTGTCTTGCCACTTGTAATTCTTGTTTTTAAATTTGAATTTCAATGGGCTTGGGCTTAGCCCAACCGGCCACTCCTTCTTGGGCTGGTCGAACTCCCTCTTGGGCCCAATGGGCCGAGTAGCTTGGCCCACCAAGCTTTAGGCTAATGGGTCCAAGGCCCATTTCGAAAATAACCCTATTTTCTCTTCTTTTTTTTTTGAATTCCTTTTTATAAATATTTCTAAATTCAAATTTCATATTGGCCAAAGTCTTGGGATATTTTAATTATTGAAATTTAAATCATATGGCCAAGCATTTAAATTTAAATTTCCACAACACAAGCAAAATTCATCAAATTAGAAGACAAATTGGCTAAAGCATAAGCCATAAAATTCTATTACCTAATTAAAGACATTTAGCACACCTTAAGGCTCGGCTTTGAATTTCCGGGATGCCACAATTCTCCCCTCCTTAGAGAATTTCGTCCTCGAAATTCAAGCACTACTCGCGCCTTCTTGAAATAAACAAGGGTACTTTTCCCTCATCTGATCCTCACTTTCCCATGTGGCTTCCTCCACATCATGATGTCGCCATAACACCTTAACCAATGGGATCTTTTTGGTCCTAAGAATTTGCTCCTTTTGATCTAATATCTGCACAGGTTGTTCCATATACCTCACTTTCTCATCCATTTTGATGGCTTCATGATCGAGTATATGACCAGGATCCGGCTGGTACTTCCTCAACATCGATACATGAAACACATCGTGCAGATTTCCTAACTTAGGAGGTAACGCTAAACGATAAGCCACGTCTCCTATTTTCTCAAGTATCTCAAAAGGTCCTACAAATCTGGGGCTTAACTTACCCTTCTTCCCAAATCGAGATATTCCTTTCATTGGAGATACCTTAAGGAATACATGGTCTCCTACACCAAATTCCAAAGGCCTCCTACGTCTATCTGCGTAACCTTTTCGTCTACTCGAGCTGTTCTAAGCCTTTCCCGATAATATCAACAGCCTCAGCGGTAACTTGTACCATTTCAGGTCCTGTCAATTTCCTTTCACCTACTTCACTCCAACAGACAGGAGTCCTACATCTCCTTCCATATAATGCTTCATAAGGTGACATGCCTATACTCTTCTGGAAACTATTATTATAGGCAAACTCTACCAAATGCAATCTCTCATCCCAATTTCCTTTGAAATCGATTGCACAAGCCCTTAACATATCCTCTAATATCTGGATTACTCTTTCGATTGACCATCTGTCCTGGGGATGAAAAGCTGTACTAAGCGAAGCTTAGATCCTAATGCAACTTGAAGACTTTTCCAAAATTCGAAGTAAACCTCGAATCTCGATCTGAAGTAATGGTCACCGGAACACCATGTAAGCGTACCACTTGACTTACATACATGTCCGCATACTTATCCATTGGGTAATCCATGCGAATCGCTAAGAAATGTGCCGACTTAGTCAATCGATCCACTATAACCCAAATTGAATCGTGACTACTTGATGTCCTTGGCAATCCTTGCACAAAGTCCATCGTTATATGTTCCCATTTCCATTCAGAATGTCTAATGGTCTCAAAAGTCCTACGGGTTTTCGATGCTCTGATTTTACTTGCCGACATGTCAAACATTGAGAAACGTACTTAGCCGTATCTGCCTTCATACCATTCCACCAAAATTGCGACGCAAATTTCTGTACATCTTTGTACTTCCCGGGTGGATACTATAATTACTCTTATGTGCCTCCGACAGAATTTCCTTCCTTAATTCCTCATTGTCGGGAACACAAAGTCGTCCTGACATCTTACTATTCCATCAATAGAGATCTGAAATTCTGATCTTTTCCCTAAAGATACAGCATCCTTCATTTTCAAAATCTCTGGGTCAGATTCTTGCAGAATTTTAATTTTCTGGATAATCTCTGGCTCAATCCTTAATGCACTAAGCATACCAGTGAGACAATCCATTTCCAATTTAAATTCGGAATTTGCCACAGATTCCAACAATTTCCATTCCGCCATCCTCAAACTAGCTATTTCTGCGGCCGACTTTCGACTAAGAGCATATGCTACTCTATTCGCTTTTCCTGGATGATATCTTATCTCACAGTCATAATCCTTCAACAACTCCATCCACCTCCTTTGTCTCATGTTCAACTCCTTTTGTGAGAACAGATACTTCAAACTCTTATGATCTGTATAGATTTCAAACTTTTCCCCATACAAATAGTGTCTCCATATCTTCAAGGCAAACACTATAGCTGCTAGCTCTAAATCATGCGTCGGGTAATTCAACTCATGAGGTTTCAATTGTCTGGATGCTGATGGAGCTAGTATGTGAACCTAGAGGGGGGGTGAATAGGTAAAAAAAAAATTTCTTTGAAGATTGCACAATATTTAAACAGTTAAAAGATTTGCAACAATTAAAAATCAATCGCAAGACTGAGTAAGGGAAAGAGAGAATTGAACACGCGGTTTATAGTGGTTCGGCTTGATTCAAACCTACGTCCACTCTTCTGCACTAACAGCCAATTGGCTGGATTCCACTATGATCAAAGAGCTGTTACAGTGTTGTTCTTCCTTGATCTCTCGATGTAGATGATTTACTACACTCGCTCAAGGTATCACCAAGTATAAACACTCTCGTGTGTACAATTTCGCTCAAACAAGATCGACTAACAATCAAGGATCTTGATTCTGGAATTTTTCTATCATTCACACTCTTAAACCAACTAGAACGTCTTCCTTTTATACTCCTTTATGCCATCATAGCCGTTGGCACTTACCAAAGGAATTCCTCCAATCTACCCGTTGGACGGAATCAATCAAGAAGATCATCAAAGCTATTTAAGGAATCTCGATGATAGCCCATCAATCGTTCGCCCATACGGTCGGGATCTTGGTTTCCAAGAATAGAACATTCCAAGAATATTTCGTCGACCATCAGATCTTCAATCGATCTTAGATAAGAGTTAAAGAATCCGAAATGATTATCCAACCAAAGAATCTATTCCAGAGGATAGGATCGAATCCTCAACCATTTACCTCGGCTTTGGATTTCCTTCGTCACTGGATTAGAAAGACTATCGGTGAGAATAGACTTAAGTCTTGAGTCTTGAGTCTCGAGTCTTGAGTCTTGAGTCTCGAGTCTTGAGTCTTGAGTCTCGAGTCTTGAGTCTTGAGTCTTGAGTCTTGAGACTTTAAACTGTCGGTCTCGAACATCCAGACTTAGACTGATAGAAACGTTTTGTCAGCTTCAAAATATTCTGGAAAGATTTCTCCAACAATCTCCCCCTTTTTGATGGTGACAAAACTTTCTTGAAGATTTGAACAACTTTGACCTGCAAAAACATTTCTCAAGCAATATCGCTAACTCATAAAGATTAATAAAACAACCGGACTCTGCATCCCAGAAAATTGGTTAGTCTTTTCATGAGTAACACCATATAATAATACTTGAAATAAATATGCAACCAGTCAAGCATCACAATCCACAGCCAATTCAGTCATATTCACACCCAAGTTCAAATTCTCAAGTCATACTAAAAAAATAACCACTAAAGTTTTAAAAAGATATTGAAAAGATATTGAAAAAGTTGTTGGTTCAAATAGGTTCTCCCCTTTTTGTCAGCATTAAAAAGGGTGAGAAAGGAGTCATGTCTCGCTTGGGAACGCGCACGATCGGGAAATCCCCAATGGACTGGACTATTCCTTCGAGCTTCTTCATGTCTTCTCTCAGTTGAGCTACCTCTTCTCCCTTAGCATTGGCTTGAAGTTGCAGAGCGAGGTCTTTGAATTTATCCTCTAGAGAAACTGAAGATGCTTGTCCAGCATTCTTCAAGGATTGGATTTCACAGTCCAGAGCATATATCTGTCCATGCATTTCCAAAAGAATATCCATGATACGACGAAAATCTGCAGAATCTTCCATCTGTGTACCGGCATTGGCTTTCTCGGAATGAGTGTATGCGAGACGATGGCGCTTCGTTAAGTCTTGCAGATTTGGTTCGACGTATCGTGACCTTCCTCGAGCAATTGAGAGACCCGAACTTTTCCGGGTCTTCGGAGATTGTCTTATATCTTCATTGACAGCAGCATGAGGTGTAGACTCTCTTGCTCGCCAACTCCCCCTGTCTCTAGGACATCGAAAGAGGAGGAGTGATGATCATGCTTTTGAATTCCCTTCTCTCCAGCATTCATCAGCAGACTTTTCTTTTTCTCGTTCTCCTTCTTCTTCAACTTCTTTCTCCTTCTCTCTCGTTCTTCTTCTTCTCTCGTTCGCTCTTCTTCTTCTCTCGCTTTGATGAAGTTCGTCGGTTGAGACACGTAACGTCCGGTTCTTGTTAGAGCTTGGATAGAGGGATCTTCATCATCTTCATCTTCATCCTCCAGGATGAGAGTTCTTTTCTTCTTCTTCGATGGAGCACCAATGGCCTCCTTTCCTTTTCTCTTTGAGGCAGACTGAACTGGAGATTTCACTTTGAATTTCTCCATTGCCTTGGAGAGTTCTTGCAGACGCATCTTCATTAACATTTTTAACCCTACCACCGTCTTTTCACACGGTTGAACACAGAATGTATGTGGCGGTTCAATGTTCATGTGTTTGAAGATCTTGGTCACCAGACCAGGATAAGGCAATTGTCCTTTGTCTTTTGACATTGCCCTGTACATATGGAAGAGGATAGTGTGCGGGAGAGAAAATTTCCGTCCTGAGTTGATCGCGTACATCAACTTTGCTTCGGGAAGAGACACGAAGTCTTTGACGTAGACTTAGGTCCGAGACAGTTGATCACAATTTTATGAAGCACTACGTTGATGGCCTTCATTCTTGAGTAGGTGATTTTCTTCTCTGCGTCCATATCTTTGACAAGATCCAGTGGTACGAGCAGGTGAGACTTTGATTGGAATATAGCGTCCACATTCAACCCCAACTATGTCCGCCAACATATTCACATCTACCACGTAAACTTTGTCTCGAACACTGAATGAAATTCTATTCGCATCCAAAAAGCTAAGATTTGAATAGAAATAAGCAGTCAATTGAGCATACCCGTCCGTAGATTCAGAGCAAAAAGTCTCAAGTTGAAGAAAATTCAACTTCTCTCTTAAGTTCATGTTGATGGAGTCCAGAAGTCAAAATCAACACTTCTAGGGTTTATCACCCCTCTTTTCAACAGCCTGAAATACACTTTTTCTTGATCCTTGGATTTAAACAAATCCATCCGATTTCCTTTCACCTTTTGCCGCCACACCCATTCTAGGTTTAAATTCAAGGAACATTTTGTCATCATCATTCCCTTCAATTAGATTTTGTCCGGCAAACGAGGGTCACTTTGGGAATGTTCTCAAGAGCCTCCTCGCCCTTCCCTTAGGAGCAATTCCCAATTCCTCCATTTTCCGAGAAAAAGATACTCATTCCCATAATTTTTGTCCTTAAGGAAGTCATCTATATATTTTAATGAAGAACTAGAGCTTTTCAATGCACGATAAAGCTTATAGATAAAGGAGGGTCTTTGGACTCTTACTGGGTCGGCTTCCTCGATTATCTCTTCTTCCAGATGTTGACTTGCATCTTGTGGGGCAGGAGGTGCTGAATGACGTGGAGGAGAGCGAATCGGACTTTGTCGCTGACTTGATAAGTCTTCTTCCTCAGTAAGATTGAAGTGAGTCGGTCCCTTCTCCATTCTTTGTGGTCCCCTGCTTGCTATTCTTGATGATTTCCTCGAAGATGACATCTTTCTTCGTCTATTAGAAGATTCCTTCACTTGCCTTTCCCAAGAAAAATGACTACTTTCTCGACGACGAACAAGAAGTAGAAACAGTATCGGGAGGAGAGTGAATTTTTAGGGTTTTGAAAATTGGGCGAAGAAAACGTATATATATATGTACCTCGGATTTGAAAAGAGAAGTTTAAACGGTACAAGGAAAGTGTACGAACACATCTTTTCAAAATCAATAACGCCAAAATTAATTCCTTAAAAATTTTCGAATTTTATACGAATTATATCTGAAGGAAAGATCGTACCTTTTCGAGATTAGATAAAGTAATGCGAACAAGAATTCGTACCTTTTAGATAAAATAGCAACTTACAGTCTTTAGCCATGAGTCTCATGATTTAAAGTCTCGAGATCAGAGTCTCGAGTTGGTGAGTCTCTAGACTTTAACTTCTTCAAGCTTCAAAATGTTGAGTCTTGCACGGATAAAGTCGAATTGATTTTTCTCCAAAGGCTTTGTGAATATATCCGCTAGTTGACTCTTTGAATCAACAAATTGAATCGAGATTTCTCCATTTTGAATATGATCTCTAATAAAGTGATGTCGAATCTCAATATGCTTTGCTCTTGAATGAAGGATTGGATTTTTGGTGAGATTGATCGCGCTGGTGTTGTCACATCTCGATTTCCGTGCATGAGTCTTCAATGCCAAAGTCTTGTAGCTGTTGTTTTATCCATAGAATTTGCGAACAGCAGCTTCCAAGAGCTACATACTCGCTTCGTCGTTGAGAGAGCTACAGTGCTTTGCTTTCTTGAGAACCAAGACACTGCCCCTGTTTCCAAGCAGTTGACAAGTTCCGAAGTGCTCTTTCTATCGACTCGCAACCGGCCACATCTCGCATCCGAGTATCCTAGAAGATTAAAGTCTCCCTCTTTGGATACCAAAGACCGATGCTTGAAGATGAGGCAACGTATTTGATAATACGTTTCACGGCCATGAGATGTGATTCTCTAGGATCTGATTGAAACCTAGCACAGATGCAAACACTCAACAAAATATCAGGTCTAGAGGCAGTAAGATAAAGAAGTGAACCGATCATGCTCCTGTACAGCTTTTGATCTACTTTCTTTCCTTCTTCGTCCTTGTCTATCTTCTGAGAACATGACATTGGTATGTCGGTCTTTTTGCACTTTTCCAATCCAAACCTTTTGACAAGATCATTTGCATATTTTTCTTGATGAATGAAAGTTCCTTCCTTCATTTGTTTCACTTGGAGTCCAAGAAAGAATGTTAACTCTCCCATCATACTCATTTCAAACTCATCCCGCATAGACTTAGAAAATTTCTTGCATAGACTCTCATTAGGTGAACCAAAAACAATATCGTCCACATATATTTGAACAAGTAAAAAGCTTTTGTTTTCCCTTTTGATAAACAAGGTAGTATCTACTTTACCTTTGACAAAACCATTCTGTAATAAAAACTTACTTAGTCTGTCGTACCAAGCTCGAGGTGCTTGCTTTAAGCCATACGAGCCTTTTCACCTGAAGGCGAGTCCGGCTTCTTTGGGTCTTCAAACCCAGGTGGTTGTTCCACATAAACTTCCTCATGGATAAATCCATTTAGGAATGCACTTTTGACGTCCATTTGGAATAACCTGAAATTTTTATAACAAGCAAACACAAGTAATAGACGAATAGCTTCTAACCTTGCTATTGGTGCGTAAGTCTCGTCATAGTCTATTCCTTCTTCTTGCGTATATCCTTTGGCCACGAGTCTTGCTTTATTTCGTACGACTTTTCCTTCTTCATTCATTTTGTTCCTGAATACCCATTTGGCTCCAATAACGGTTTTACCTTTTGGTTTAGATGTCAATTCCCAGACATCATTGATGTTGAATTGTCTAAGTTCTTCTTGCATAGCTTCGATCCAACTTTCATCGATAAAGCTTCTTCTATGCTTTTTGGTTCAATTTCAGAGATGAGAGCCACAAAGACTAGATTCTTCACGCCTTTTTGATCTGGTGCGGATTCCTTCATTGATTTCGCCAATAATGATATCTTTGGGATGACTGGATTTGTGCTTCCAGTTGCTAGTTGATTTGCCCGGTTGATGATCTCTTTCTTTATTTGAATCTTCATGAGCATCTTGAAGTTGAACTTCCAGTCCGAGATGCTTCTTGAGTTGAAGACATTGGAAGGTCTAGAGCGGGTTCGAGACTCTTCATATTGAGTCTGGCTGGATTCATCTTGCGTTGAGTCTTGGAATTTGATATTCATTGATTCCTCTGACTGGCTTTTCTTGTTGTAGACTCTGTAGGCTTTGCTTGATGTAGAATATCCAAGGAAGATACCTTCATCTGATCTTTCTTCAAACTTACCAACTCGATCATTTGCATTTTTCAAAATAAAGCATTTGCAACCAAACACATGAAAGTATGAAACGATTGGCTTCTTACCTTTGAACAATTCATAGGGGTTTTCTCTAGAATAGGTCTTAGGAAGACTCTATTTATGATATAGCAAGCTGTTGAGACAGCTTCAACCCAAAATCGTGAAGAGATTTTACTTTCAATTAAAAGTGTTATAGCCATTTCTTGAAGAGATCTATTCTTTCTTTCCACAACCCCATTTTGCTCTGGAGTATACGGAGAGGAAAACATGTGATTAAAACCAGATTCATCACATAATTTCGTAAAATCTTGATTTTCAAATTCACTTCCATGATCTGTTCTTATACTTGAAATAGCACATCCTTTTTCATTTTGAATCTTTTTGCAAACTTCTCAAAGTACGAAAAGGTTTCGACTTACTTGCAAGAAAATATACCTGAGTAAAGCGAGAGTAATCGTCTACAATTACTAGACAATACTTCTTACCTCCAATGCTTTGGGTTCTTGTTGGTCCGAAGAGATCCATATGAAGCAACTGTAGTACATGATTAGTAGAGATATGATTTATTGACTTAAATGAATTTCTTACCTGCTTTCCCAGAATGCATGGAGTGCATAAGTCAGACTTTTGGTATGGCATTTTAGGTAGACCTCGAACCAGCTTCTTTGATGAGATTTTGGCTAATTGCTTCATGTTGACATAGCCAAGCTTTCTGTGCCATAAGACTGCTTCATCTTGAATTGAGATTAGGCATTGTACTTCATTTGGTTTTACATCAAGGAGGTAGATGTTTCCATGCCTTCGACCCATGAAAGACCGAGTTGAATCTTTACTAATCCAGAACATATGCCTTCTTGAAATGAGATCTTGAAACCAGTATCACACAATTGGCTAATGCTTTGAGAAGATTGTAATTGAGTCCTTCCACTAGAGAAACATTGCTTATTGTAAGATTTCCAATTTTCACAGACTCGAATCCCACAATGCTTCCTTTGCCATTTCCTCCAAATGAAACTTTTCCACCATTTACTTGAATAAGCTTTGTGAAACAATTTGAGTCTCCTATCATGTGTCTTGAGCATCCGCTGTCAAGATACCACTTTACCTTCTTTTTGACAGAGACCTGCATTCAAAAGCGAGTCTCAAGCTTTCTTTGGTACCCAAATTTTCTTGGGTCTTTTGGTGTTAGTAGGATAAGCATTATTAGGCCATACTCTCTTAACAAGTTTCCAAACCATAGTACAGTCTTTTTCAAAATGATCTTGACTGTTACACTTTGAACATCTTAGAGCATTTCGACCTACAAACTTTACAAAGACCTTCTTGAAATGACTTTTGTAAGCCTCTTTTGACGGTCTTTTCTTAATTCTTTCTTTTACTTTTGGAAAATCAATCAAGGGAATTGTTTCCGCTGTCATACCTAGACCAGACTTATTAAAGTAAGGTCTTTGGACCGAAAGAACTTTTTCAAGTTTTTCCGACCCTATTGAAAATTTCTTTGAAATATTTGATAAATCAGTTTTTAAGAAAGCATTTTCTTTTGACAGTTTATCTTCATTCTCTTTAAGAGTAGAAACATTCATGTTTAAACTTTTCACTTTTTCTTCTAAAATGTTTTCCTTTTGTTTTAAAACTGAGTTTTCCTTTTTAAGTTCGGAAATCTTTTTGAGAGAAATCTTAAGACTATAACATAATTCATCAATGTATTTAGAGACTTTGACAGGGATTTTATAATCACTTACCTCAAATTCACTGTCCGAGTCTCGATCCAGTCCGAGTCCGATTGCGCCATCGACACAAAGGTTGGCATATTCCTCATCACTTTCTTCACACTCTGTATCGCTCCAGGTTTCGGCTTTAAGAGCTTTTCGAGACTTCTCAAGCTTTCCTCTTTTCTTCTTCAGAAGAGGACAGTTGGGTCTAATGTGTCCCTTTTTCTTACACTCGAAGCAAACTACATCTTTGTTTGGTTCCTCATCATCAACAAACTTGGTTTGCTGTTTCTGAAAACTTTGTTTCTTTGAGTTGAACCTTCTTCCTTTTCTATTCAGCTTTCTGAACCTTCTAATCATAAGAGCAAGCTCCTCATCGTCCAGATCTTCTTCAGAATCTGTATCATCAGAATCATCATTAGATCTTAATGCAATGGATTTCTTACCTCTTGGATCTTCGTCTTCATTAATTCGTTCTACTTCGTAAGACTGAAGAGTTCCAATCAGCTCATCTACAGATAATGGCATAATTCTTTGCGTCTCTCTTATTGAAGTCTTTATGTGATTCCAATCCTTGGAGAGTCCACACAAAGAGCTTGTTCACCTTCATAGGATCAGAAATTTTCTGTCCTTGATTCTCAAGACCATTGACAATATCTCGTAAAACGGCTAAACATGTCGGTTATAGATTCTCCCTGGTTTCATTTTGAAGGCTTCATATTGACCAAGGAGAATGTTAATTCTGGTCTCCTTCACTGCCCGTCCCTTCATAAGTGATATGTAATCTATCCAGACTTCTTTTGTTGTAACACAAGAAGATATTCTGTTATATTCAGTTGGTGACAAAGCACAATATAAAGAATAAATTGCTTTAGCATCGAGTGCTTGTCTCTTGTTTATCTCTTCTTGAGACATTCCGCTGGCTTCAACAGTTTCTTTCCCTCTTTCAGATATTGATGCAGAAGTAGGAGTGATTCCTTTTCCACCACATCCCATTCCAGAGGATCCGTAGAAAAGCTTTCATCTTGTTTTTCCAGATGTTGTAATCTTTTCCATCAAAGTAGGGTGGTCTCGTATTGCTTTGCCCTTCCATCAGCCCCGGTGCTAGCATACTAGCCATGGATCTTTTACTCGAAGTAAAACACTTCAAATAAAGTAAGAACACGAGCTCGATACCAATTGATGGAGCTAGTATGTGAACCTAGAGGGGGGTGAATAGGTAAAAAAAAATTTCTTTGAAGATTGCACAATATTTAAACAGTTAAAAGATTTGCAACAATTAAAAATCAATCGCAAGACCGAGTAAGGGAAAGAGAGAATTGAACACGCGGTTTATAGTGGGTCGGCTTGATTCAAGCCTACGTCCACTCTTCGCACCGACAGCCAATTGGCTGGATTCCACTATGATCAAAGAGCTGTTACGGTGTTGTTCTTCCTTGATCTCTCGATGTAGATGATTTACTACACTCGCTCAAGGTATCACCAAGTATAAACACTCTCTGTGTGTACAATTTCGCTCAAACAGTATCGACTAACAATCAAGGATCTTCAGATTCTGGAATTTTTCTATCATTCACACTCTTAAACCAACTAGAACGTCTTCCTTTTATACTCCTTTATGCCATCATAGCCGTTGGCACTTACCAAAGGAATTCCTCCAATCTACCCGTTGGACGGAATCAATCAAGAAGATCATCCGAGCTATTTAAGGAATCGATGATAGCCCATCAATCTGTTCGCCCATACAATCGGGATCTTGGTTTCCAAGAATAGAACATTCCAAGAATATTTCGTCGACCATCGGATCTTCAATCGATCTTAGATAAGAGTTAAAGAATCCGAAATGATTATCCAACCAAAGAATCTATTCCAGAGGATAGGATCGAATCCTCAACCATTTACCTCGGCTTTGGATTTCCTTCGTCACCTAGATTAGAAAGACTATCAGTGAGAATAGACTTAAGTCTTGAGTCTTGAGACTTGAGTCTTGAGTCTTGAGTCTTGAGTCTTGAGACTTGAGTCTTGAGTCTTGAGTCTTGAGACTTTACACTGTCGGTCTCCGAACATCCAGACTTAGACTGAAAGAAACGTTTTGTCAGCTTCAAAATATTCTGGAAAGATTTGTCCAACAGATGCATAGGCTACAACCTTGCCATGCCGCATCAACACACATCCTAATCCTTTGTGGGATGCATCACTATACACCGTGAATCCATCGTGTCCAAAAGAGGTATAGTCGAATTGAGCTGAAGTTAATTTCCTTTTTAAGCTTTTGGAAACTCCATTCACATTCTCCATGCCACTCAAACTTCACATTCTTTCGGGTCAATTTAGTTAAAGGTCCCGCTAGCCTTGAAAATCCTTCAATGAACCTTCTATAATAGCCAGCCAATCCTAAGAAACTTCGTATCTCGCAGGTGTTGTCGGTCTCGCCAATTCACTACCATTTCAACTTTTGCCGGGTCTACTGCAATTCCTTTCCCGACACCACATGTCCTAAAAATACTATCCGATCCAACCAGAATTCACACTTACCGAACTTAGCATACAACTTATGCTCTCTCGAGTCTGCAAAACTACTCTCAAATGCTGCTCATGCTCTTTAGGCCCTTTCGTATACACCAGAATATCATCAATAAAGACAATCACAAACTGGTCTAAATAAGGCTGAAATATTCTATTCTTCAAATCCATAAATGCAGCCGGGCGTTAGTCAATCCAAATGGCATAACAAGGAACTCATAATGTCCATAACGAGTCCTGAATGCAGTCTTAGGAATGTCCTCCTTCTTAATTCTTAACTGATGGTATCCCGATCTCAAATCAATCTTAGAAAAGACCGAACTTCCTTGAAGTTGATCAAATAAATCATCAATTCTAGGCAAAGGATACTTATTCTTAATAGTCACTTGATTCAATCGCCTATAGTCAATACACAAGCGCATTGACCCATCCTTCTTTTTCACAAACAAGACCGGTGCACCCCAAGGTGAAGCACTTGGTCTAATAAATCCTTTATCAAGCAATTCTTGCAGTTGCACTTTCAACTCCTTCAATTCAAATAAAGCCATCATATATGGAGCTTTTGATATTGGTCCTGTTCTAGGTATTAATTCAATTTCAAATTCAATCTCCCGCTCTGGCGGTAATCCAGGCAATTCCTCAGGAAATACATCTTGAAATTCGTTAACTACACGAACTTCCTCGAGATTAAGCTCCTCCCTGGCATAATCTCTAACTATGGCTAGGTACCCTTGACATCCTTCGTCAAGTAACTTACAAGCTTCTACTGCCGAAATAAGAGCTACAGGAAAATGGGTTTGACCTCCTAGAAATTCACAACTAGACTGATCAGGTAAAACAAATTGCACCACTCTTCTATAACAATCCATTCTAGCCCGATACTTACGAAGCCAATCCATTCCTATAATAACATCAAAATCATACATAGCCATTACAACCAAGTCTATTTCCATATCCTTTCCTCCCATTGAGATCTTACAATTTTCACACACCGGCGTAGACAATACCATATCCTTTAAAGGCGTGGAAACACAAAGAGGCGTCTCAAGAGGCATAACTTCTATCCTATTCAAACATCTATATCTTTCAGACACAAACGAATGCATTGCACCCGTGTCAAATAATGCATATGCCTTTTTGCCATTAATAAGAATCGTACCTGAGATAACATTTTTGGAAGCTTTCGCTTCCTCCCGGGTGATCGCATACACCCTTCCTTGTGCAGGTGGTCTCGAGGATTTCCTTGCGGATTTGACCTAACAAAGACTCGATATCCCTGTCGCACTAAGCCAACACTCACTTGCGACCTCTCTCGTGGGCAATTCCTCCTAAGATGTCCCACTTGTCCACAGCCAAAACATTTCTGTTGTCCAGGCTGATAGGGTGCTTTCCCTATGTTCAAACCACTCCTTGCCCCCCCCAAAATTTCCAAAATTACCCTTCTTCTTCACATTCCAAGTCTGACCTTGACCAGAATAAGGTCTCTTCCCCTTTTTCACATCACTAAAATTAAACGGTTTCTTAAATTCCGACCTTTCCCTCAACAACTCCTGCTCCACTAATCGCGCCCTTTCATAAATCTCATTATAATCTCTTATGTTCAAAGGCACCAATCGCTTTCTAATGTCGGGTCCTCAGCCCTTTCAGAATCTCTTAGCCTTCTCCTCCTAATCCTCAATCAACCTAGGAGCATATCTAGACAATTCAGAAAATCTAGCCTCATACTGATCTACAGTCAATCCCTTTTGTTCTAGCTGAACAAATTCAGTAATCTTCCTATCCTTAGCACAGTCAGAGAAATGCTTCCTATTAAAAGCTCTAACAAACTCTTCCCAGCTAACATCAGCACCTGGTGGAAAGATTATATCCTTCGAAGCTCTCCACCAAAACTTCGCATTTCCCTCCAATTGGTACTCTGCTAAGACTATTTTCTCAGCATTAGTGCAGTCCAACAGCCGGAAAATTCGCTCCATTCCATCAATCCATTGCTCTGCCTCCTCAGGACTTCCCATTCCATTAAACTTAAGTGGCTTCAGCTTTAAAAACTGCTCCACTAGTCCTTGAGTACGGCGTTCTGCTCCGGGCTGTTGCTGCGCCTGCCTTTCCTTCAGATTTCCAATATTGGCTAATGCCTGCAGGATATCTTCCATTCGGGGTTCAGCCCTTGCAGCAAAGGCTTCAGCCCTCGATGGATGAGCACTTCCAGCTCGCACCATGACTCTCCTGCAATTTCCAAGCATTGCCTCAGGAATAATCTGAGACTCATTGCCTCCACTCAAAGCAACTACTATCACTACATACGTAACATATAAAAGTTTCTGGCACCTAAAATAACTCAAAACAAACTACTAAGGATCTACGAGTGGATTCTCATCACCCGTTATTCAATTATTTCGTTTTAGACCCTATGGTGTGTATTGTCATCATGTTCCTCAATTCCAAATGAGGCTCCTTATCACTCCACTTATAACCATTCGCTCTGATACCAAAAAGGGCGGCTGTGACACCCCGAACCCTTCGCAGGTCGTCACCAGCGCCGGTGTTACATCTTTTACCATCTCTATCTCTTGGCTAAATTAAGCCTTGCCAAATTACAGGCATTTTTTTTTTTAAAGCGGTCCCATGCGCGACTCATAGCGGAAGCAAAATTCACATCGTCATCTATCTCCCTTCTAACCCATGATACAAATACACACCAGCTACACATCAGGATTTTATATACGAACATCGACACTTTATTTACATATTCTTTTTAAGATGGGACTCCTCCTTTCTCGGGTCGATACAAAACAAGAAAAGCGAGGACTCGCCATGTCCCGCCTAAAATCTCAAAAAGAAACTATCAACCCTTTACATCAAGCGCACAAGCTCCCATCAAAGGTGTCGATTATCTACATCAAAAAGCTCGGCTCCTACTCGTTGCGTGTGAGTCTCACACCCGACCCGGTGTGTCAGGTGGTGGCGGCGGCAGCATCCCTCGCATAGCACCATCTCGACGGACGTGAACAGAAATGAACTCTTGTATGACAGGCCCCGGCAGGCCGATATCATACATAACTAAGCATTGCACTCGGATGAACGTCAATCCGGGCTTAGAGGGACAATCTTTCTCCGTACACTCCACCTCAACATCAGACGGTAGACCGTAAAATACCCCACGCGAAACAGTAGGTAGCGGCATAGTGCTAATCTGAAATGTTATCCCCAAAAGGGGTGAGTACAACCACTCAAAGCAGATAGGGAAATCCAATAACAACTCAGTGCACCATGCATACCATCATACAATGCAGGCATTGCTGACCTTTTTGATGTCAAGCGTATTCATGCATCATCATAGCATATATATCATCATCATGGCGTCTCATATATCATTATCATCACATCATCATTAACCATGCATCACCATGCCTATCACATCATATCATCATTAGCCATGCATCACCATGCATATCACATCATCATTAACCATGCATCACCATGCATATCACATCATCATTAGCATTGCATCACCATACATATCACATCATCATTAACCATGCATCACCATGCATATCACATCATATCATCATTAACCATGCATCACCATGCATATCACATCATCATTAGCCATGCATCACCATGCATATCACATCATCATTAACCATGCATCACCATGCATATCACATCATATCATCATCATAGATCAATTTCCACTTTTATTTATCAATTGATCCCCACATTATCTTTTCTCAAATCATCAAATTCACCATCATCACCATCCCTTCGGGCGAAACCTCCGACAGGGGATCCCAAGATCCCAGCCATCTCATGGCCACCGGGCTTCTCGCCCCCACATTCCGGGCATCTTGCATCTCAACTAGCATCACGAGGCATTCCCTTCGGGCAGAAACCTCCAACGGGGCTTTCGGCCTTTACCCTTCTAACCGGGATCTCGCACCCTAATCCCGGCATCGCGAGTCACTCCTTTCGGCCAGAAACCTCCGACAGGGCTTCCGGCCTCCCACATTCCGAGCATCCTGAAACTCCCAGGGAATCTCCGGAATTATGCCACTCGGCCACCAGATATCATCCTCCGCCACAACCTCTTACTCACATACCATTTTCCACTTTTTATCATCCTTTTCATCTTGTTATTTCATGGCATATGATTTACATACATGCATCACAATTCATGATCATTCATACATCAATGCCGTATAACAATACATCATAATTCATGATCATACATGCATCAATGTCATATAGCAATGCATCATAATTCATGATCATTCATACATCAGTGCCATATAACAATACATCATAATTCATGATCATACATGCATCAATGTCATATAGCAATGCATCATAATTCCATAGGACTCATGGCCAATAAAATAATCCACCTTTTATTTTATTATTATTTTATTATTTTATTATTTTATTATTTTATTATTTTATTATTTTATTATTATATTATTGTATTATTATATTTATTTATTTTCATAAATAAATATTATATTTAATATTTATGATTTTCCAAAAATCATAATCTTCAATCAATCATTAAACAAACAATTAGAATCAAATTTCACATAAAATCCATGGCTAATTTGCATTTTACATAATTTCCCAAATTTCCACAATACATACAACATTCGGATCATGGCCAGATTGCACAGTTTTCGAATTAATTCAATTAAAATACACATATGACCTCCGAAAATTCCCACATTTTACAGGATGATAGCCAACACATTTTCGTGCATTTTTCGTGCAGAACTCTAAGCCAAATTCTTTATAGATTAATTTATATAACTCTACGAAGCTTCTGGAACCTCTACCGTTTCGTCCAGAACGTACATCACCGAAAAACTTAGGTTTGACCCATCAAATCTCTTTTCGTTTCTCCTGAAATTCGAGTATGTTATATATCAATGTGTCCTTTACAAGTTTCATGAAGAGATCTAGGTTAAATAACCAAAGTATAATCCTCTTTTAAGTCCTTGAAGTCTCGGGTGTCTCGGTTCACTTCAACAGAACCATCCGTCTCAAAGATCTAGCTGGTTAACTAGGCTATACTCATTTGTTTCTCCTCAAATTTGAGTATGTTATATTTTAGGATGTTATCTACAACATCATGAAGACAACAAAGTGAGATCTCCAACAGAAATCAACATGCAACCAAGAAATCAACAAAGGTCAAGTAGGAAATTCGCAGATCTAAAGACAAGCACACCTTAAGGCTCGGCTTTGAATTTCCGGGATGCCACAGTTACTGTTTTTCCTTTTTTTCAAAATTTATTTTAATTTATTTTAATTTAATTTAATTTTTAATTTTTTAATTTTTTAATTTTTTAATTTTTTAATTTTTTAATTTTTTAATTTTTTTAATTTTTTTAATTTTTTTTTTTGCTTTTTCTCCCTTCCTTCCGCTAGAGCCGGTGGAGGGAAGCCGGTGTCCAGCGAGGGTTGCCCTTGCCGGCATCGGGCGAGGGCCGTCCTCACCGGACGCAGGGAGGGCGGCCCTCGCCGGTGTCAGTGAGGGGCTCCCTCGCAGATTTGGTGAGGGAGCCCGCCCGACGCCGGGTGCTCCCTCACCGATGTCGAGCAAGGGGCTCCCTCGCCCGCCGAGGTGCTCCCTCACCCGGCCGACGAGGGAGCCCCTTGCCGATCTACGAGGGAGCCCTCGCCGACGTCGGCGAGGGTCGCCCTCACCCGCATCTAGCGAGGACGGCCCTCGCCCGACGTTAGCGAGGGAGCACCGGCGTCGGGCGAGGGGCTCCTTCGCTGATCTACGAGGGAGCCCTCGCCAGACACAAGCTTCCATCCGCTGGCTCCGGCGGAGGGAAGGGAGAATAAGCAAAAAATATTAAAAAAATTTTAAAAAAGGAAAAACAGTAACGAATGACTAGATCGGACATTTATTAATAGTTCAAGGACCAAATTGAGCCGATCAAAAGTTCAGGGACTAGATTGGACATTTATTAATAGTTCAGGGACCAAATTGAGCCGATCGAAAGTTCAGGGACGAAATTGTACATTAGGCAAAAGTATAGGGACCATTTGTGACATTTCCCCTAGTTTAAACTGACTCTTTTGGTATTCTAAAGAACATGGTCACTTATAAGTTCTAAAGAAGATGGGCAATTTTTTTTGAAAATTTCACATTTTTGAAATGGACCTCTTACGAACGGGTAGAATCTTCGTCAGAGATCCTGCAAAATGAACAAACATATAGATGCAATATGTATGCATGAATGCATGATGCAAATATCCTAAAGTGGCTCAGATTCAATCCAAAAATGGCTCAAAGGTCTTTCACTTTATTCATGGAGAATACTTCTTGATAGCATCAGCATTTACAAGTCTTGGCAATTCTTGACCATCCATTTCTACAAGGATTAATGCTCCACTAGGTAGCACTTTCTTTATAATATATGGACCTTCATAGTTTGGAGTAAACTTCCCACGAGGATCCGGAATGATGGGTAAGACCTTTCTTAAGACAAGATTGTTAATCTCGAAATGCCTTGGTCTAACCTTGCGGTTAAATGACCTAGCTATTCTCTTCGATAGCTTTGTCCATGGCATAAGGCTTTTACTCGCTTTTCATCAATCATATTAAGTTGTTCAAACCTTTGTTGAACCCATTCAGCTCTAGAGAGCTTGATTTGAGAAAGTACCCTCGGTGAAGGGACTTCCACTTCCATGGGTAATACAGCTTCCATCCCATAAACCAATGAGAACAACGTTGCCCCAAGTCAAAGTACGAATTGAAGTTCGATAAGCAAACAAAGCATATGGCAACCGATCATGCCAATCACAATAATTTTCCGCCGTTTTAGCTAAAATTTTCTTGATGTTCTTATTTGCTGCTTCGACAGCTCCATTCATTTGTGGGCAGTACGAAGAAGAATTCAAATGGCGAATGTGGAACTCTCCAAGTAAATCATCCACCACTTTATTGTTCAAGTTTGATCCATTATCTATGATGATCGCTTTAGGAACTCCATATCAAGCGATGATATCACGACGGATGAATTTTGCCACACTCTTTGCAGTAACATGGGCATAAGAATTGGCCTCAATCCATTTGGTGAAGTAATCAATTGCTACTAAGATAAAATGGTGTCCATTTGACGCTTTAGGATTAATTGGTCGGATGATGTTGATGCCCCCACATTGAAAAAGGCCAGGACTCGGACATTTGATGTAGCTCATTAGGAGGAGCATTTATTTTGTTTCCATAGACTTGGCATTGATGATAGCACCTCACATGCTGAATACAATCGGCTTCCATGGTCAACCAATAGTAACCAAGCCTCATAATTTTTTTAGCCAAGAGATGACCGTTCATATGTGGACCACACTCTCCTTCATGTATTTCTTTCATTAGAGTTTAGCTTCTTGTGCATCCACGCATTTCAAGAAACTGAATGAAAGACTTTTTATAAAGGGCTCCTCCACGAGGAAGAATTTGGATGCCAACTTCATCAAGTATTTTTGATCAATGGCTTGACTCCCTTGGGGAATTTGCCCTTTTGAAGGTAATTCATGATATCATAATACCAAGGTTGACCATCGGGTTCCTCTTCTATCATCAGGCAATAAGCAGGCTTTTTCAAAATGTCGATTTGCAAATGATCAACGCTCAAACCATCAGTTACTTGCAACATCGAAGATAAAGTTTGCCAAGGCATTAGCAAACTGATTTTGTGATCTTGGCAGATAATCAAAAGAGATCTCGTCAAATTCCTTGACCAAGTCTTCGAGATATTCATGATAAGGAATCAACTTTACATCCCGTGTTTGCCGTTCACCTTCCGTCTGGAGAATGATGAGTGCAGAATCACCATAAACTTGAGGCTTTGTAACCTTCATATCGATGGCTAATTGCAAGCCAAGGATGCACGCTTCATATTCAGAAATATTGTTGGTACAAGGGAATACCAACTTTGTAGCTACTTGATAATGTTGACCTTCTAAGGATATTAAAACGCCCCAAAGTGCGTAAACAGAAAGGTTAACTGCACCACCAAAATACACGGTCCACTTGTCAGGCGAGACCAAATAAATCTGTTCATCGATTTCATCCCAGTCATTAGACTTTCCGGGGTTTTCGACTAACATATCAGCTATGGCTCGCCCTTTTATGGACTTTTGTGCCATGCTTTAAATATCAAACTCAAAGAGTAATATTTTCCATTTAACAAGCCTTCCAACCAATGCAGGCTTCTCCAAAAGATATTTAATTGGATCATTCTCAGTCACCAGAAAGATGCGGTGGTGTAGAGTGTATTGCCTCAGTCGGTGAAAAACCCAAAATCAAGGCTACACGGGTCTTTTTCACTTCAGAGTATCGAATCTCGGAAGTAGTAAACTTCTTACTGAGGTAATATATGGCACGTTCTATTCCATCCCTTGGTCCTTTTTGTGCTAACATGGCTCCTTAATACTCCTCATGAATGGTGAGATACAAGATCAGAGGCACGCCTTGGATAGGTGGTATAAGTACAGGAGACTGCGAAAGATATCGCTTCAGTTCTTCAAATGATTTCGACATTCTTAATCGCAGTTGACCTTAGTGTTCTTCTTTAATAGCTTGAAAAATGGTTTAGCAGTTTCTAACAATTGAGAGATAAATCTCGCAACATAATTCAATCTTCCTAATAAGCTTCTGACTTCTTTAACAATAGAAGGAGGTTTCAAATCGCATATGGCCTTCACCTTAGAGGGATCTATCTCGATACCCTTGTTACTAACCATAAATCCAAGAAGCTTCCCAGACTTTGCCCCGAATATACCTTTTGCAGGGTTAAGCCTCAGCTTGAATTTCCTCAATCGGTCAAATAATCTTCTTAAGATTTCAACATGATCTTCACTCTGTCTTGACTTTGCAATCATGTCATCAACATAAACTTCAATCTCTTTATGCATCATGTCATGGAATAGTGTCACCATGGCTCTTTGATATGTTGCCCCTACGTTCTTTAAGCCAAAGGGCATAACTTTGTAGCAAAATGTTCCCCATGGGGTGATGAATGAAGTTTTAGTCTTATCATCCTCTTTCATCCGGATTTGGTTATAACCAGAAAATTCATCCATGAAAGAGAACAATTCAAATCCAGCAGTACTATCAACTAAGGCATCAATGTGTGGCAAAGGAAAATCATCCTTAGGGCTTGCCTTATTCAGATCATGGTAATCGACACATACTCGGACTCGTCCATCCTTCTTCATAACCGGGACTATATTAGCAATCCAATCCGCATACTGGGTGACTTCAATCAAACCAACATTTAAGAGCTTCATCACTTTTTCTTCAATCTTTTCAACAATTCAGGCTTTGTCCTTATGAGCTTTTACGGCTTCGGCAGAATATTAGGATCAAGTGGTAACGCATGTTCCACAATCTCAGGATTTAAATCCGGCATATCGGCACATGACCAAGCAAAAATATCTCGGTATTCTTTCAAAAGCCCAATTAGTCTATTGGCATCTGCTTGAGAGAGACCTGCCCCAATCCTGGTTTCTTTAGGGTTGTCTGAATCTCCTAAATTCACAGTAATTGGCTATTCGGTGGTATGAGGTTTGGACTCTTCATGTCTGAGTCATTCCTTTTCAATAACTCGAGGATCCTCTTCATTCTCTGAGTCGGAATAATCGGGTTCGTCAAAGTCTTTTGAATGTGAATCCGAGCCATGTAAATGACTATCGTGATGTGAAATGTCATGCCTAAGATGCAATTGAAAAATGGCTAGTATATATACATATAAATGAATGCAATGTATGTAAATGTCATGAAAATTTTGTTTTCAAATTCAAGTTAGTTTTTTGAAAAATTTATTGGGAACTAGCCCTCCATTCATTGGACGTTTTCGTTCCACTAAAACCATTCTGAAACTATAGATCGTGTGGAGGCTCAAGCCTCAAAGCATCATCATAGGACTGATTTGGGCTTCACATGTCTATTAATAAGACATGAATTTTATTGATATGCGAAAATTGCATTACAACATATATCATATTGGATATAGAAAGTTTATGATGCAGATTATTACAGGCACAAAAGAATGAAATAAATGGAATTCCCTCGCAGGGGAGAAATAAATGAAATTCCCTCGCAAGGGAGAAATGAATGGAATACATCTAAAAATTAAATGCAAGAACTAGAAACCTTCCTTACACAATGAGAATTGTAAACTCTTCATCTTCACTAATAGTGCCAACTAGACCATCTTCAAACAAATCAGCAAAGTGATAGACATTGGCCTCTTCTTGCAAGAGCTTCGGTGGACTAAGAAAGAAATCCTTCAAAGGTGGAGGCAAGAGACGTTGGTAGCTTTTATCTTTGATGTTTGGGCCTTTGCGATTACCTTGACCCTTATGGTCGCCTTGATAACCCAAGCCTTCACGCTTGTTAATTTTGACCACTTTAATAGGATTTGGCATGCCTTGGGCAAACTTACCCAAACCTTTCCCCATAGCAAAACCGTTCTTGAGAAGTTCTCTACTTGCCATTAGGGAGGCTTCATAATAATCGACCCAACAGGCACATGAGTGACAGACACCATCTCAAATGAGTGATAGCTTGACTCTCCCTTGACCTCAGGCTCAATGAAAGGTATGGCAGTGTTATGGAAAGTCTCCACATCTCTTTCACGTCGGATAGTCACAATCTTTCCATCGATGGGAAGTTTCATCATCTAATGAAGACTAGAAGGAATGATCGCTGCAGCATGGATCCAAGGTCGTCCCAATAGCAGGCTAAAATTTATTGGGATATCTAATACTTGAAATTTTTGAGTCATGATAGTAGGGCCAATCGTCAAGTGGTAAATCGATTTCACCTATTGTTTCTCTCTTCATCCCATCAAAGGCTCGAACGAGAATTGTTGGAGATGGGACATTTTCCATTCCTATCCCCAATTTATGAAGGGTGGATAAAGGGCAAATATTCAAGGCAGAGCCATTATCGATCAAGACTTTCGAAATCTTTGTCTCAAAATGTTGAGCAGACACATAGAACGCCTTAGTGTGTGCTTGGCCCTCAGGAGGGAGATCTTTTTTAGAGAAAGTAATTTGATCTCTTAGAAGTATAGCACCCACAAATTCCTCCAATTGTACTTCTCCAATGGCTTTAAGCACATGGACTTCATTTAAAATTTTGAGGAGAGCATTTTTATGCTTCTCGAAGTCTTGAAAAGTTCCAACAGAGAAATCTGCACAGGCATCTTGCGCAATTGGTCAATCACTTCAGCCTCACTTGTCTTGAGTGTTTTGAGGAGTTGTTCAGCTTCCTCATCAGTTACAGCCTTCTTTTCCTCACCTTCACATGGTGGGTAGATTCGACCTGATCGGGTGATGGTGTCAATTTCATTTGTATTATAGTTCCAAGGGACCGCCCTAATGTCATAAGTAGGAGTCACCTTAGTATTGGAACATTCACCCAATTCTTGTGGCAATTCGATTACAACGGGACCAAAACCCGTGCTTGAGATCTTCTTGGCTCCAAAATTATCAATCAATGAGCCAACTTCGATGTCGCTTTTGGCAGTTGTATCATTTCCACATGGGATTTTCCCCTTAGTTAGATTAATCATAACAGGCTCAATCATAGCTACAAAGTCATCCTCGAATTCCTCTCCCCATCCACTAGAGACGATGTCTTCAGGGTTTTGAAAAAACTTGGAGGAGTATATTTGACCATAAAGTCATATTTCCCACTTGGTTGTCCTAAGGTATCTACCACTTCACCCTTCTCGCTTTCCTCACAAATTCACGATCTAAATGGGAAGTTTTGTATTCATCCTCTTCTTCGTTGTAGGAGTAGACCTCTTTATCCTTTGGCCAAATTGAAATAAGGTCTTCTTCATCATGTATCATGTGACCTTTCAACTGGTGATCAACGAATGGCATGCTCTGTTCCATCTCTTGGATATTCATCAGGAGTACATCCTCATCGACATCGACATCCCCATAAATCATGTTGATATCTTCATAATGTTTTGGAAGGGGTTTTGTTGGACATTCAGTGTTGAGTCCAAAAGGTGAGCAGCTTTTTATCCAACAAATTATGGATCTTAGAATGGAGCATAAAACAGTTATCCACATGATGACCATTCTCTCCCATATGATATTCACATGTCTTATTAAAGTCGTACCCAAAGCATACTTTGGTAGAATATCCCTCGGGATCTCTTTCGCCACAAGATGATTTTCGATCAACATTGGAAGTAGTTGGGACATGGGCCTAGGCAATGGAGTATTTTGCCTTTGAGGGGCTTTTCCTTTGCGCTCAAAGTTTGGAAGAACCCCTACCTCCATGGCAAGTTTATGAGCTTGAGGGTTGTGCGGCTTCTAAGAAGAGGAATTTTGTACATAGGCGATCTCCACAATCGATTCCTTATCTCTCTTCGGGGCATATCGATGATTTGTGTTCTTAGTCAACTTTCCTTCACGCATGATCCCCTTGATGCGTTCACCCAACTCCACAAGTGTGGCAAAGTTCATACAGGTATGGTTGTACATCTTTTCGAAAAAATCACGAGGCATAGCTTGAAGCAGCAATTTCATGGTCTCTTTCTTAGATAATGGCGGCTTTACTTGAGATGTAGTGACCCTCCATCTTTGAGCGTAGGCCCTAAATGATTCAGTTCTCCTTTTCTCGACCCGGACTAATTCCTCTCGAGTCGGAGCGATTTCAGTATTGAATTTGTATTGCTGGAGGAATTCATCAACGAGATTTTCCCATGTACAGATCTTCTCCATGTCCAACTCTATAAACCATGTTAACGCGGGACCAACCAAGCTATCCTAAAATGAATTAATCAGGAATGGGGGATTATCCAAATAACGGGCTATCTTGCCTAGATAGTACTTCAAATGTGTCTTAGGACATCTCGATGCCGTCGTATTTCCTTGTGAACTTCGATTCCTTATAGAATTCGAGGACCATAACTTTGTCAAAGGGTGATAGTTTATCAAACCCCTGCAACTGATAGTCTTGCAGCATGCAAAGGCGCTCCTCAATCTTTGCAAGGCGCCTTGCATTTTCTTCATCGAAGTGCAAAGTTGGAATCTCCTTAGATGGAGGCTCAACCAATAACTATCAGGATTGCAAAGTGGGAATCTCTTCCGCAGCCCTTTTCCCACGAGCTCTACTACCGACACTTCGGGGGCACGGTAGGAATATTCATGGTAGAAGAAGCAACCGTCAAGTTTTTGTTGATTCTCCATATATTAATGACACGGGCTCGGGTGTCTTTGCTTTCCATCTTTGTTTGGCAGTGAGTTCGTATAACAAATCTTTCTTCAGCCGTTTTTCAAAACCTCAAAACCTCCTGTAAAAGAAGATGACTCGAATTAGTACTAGTTAAAAGAAACCATTAAAATACAAATCCTAGTCAATTCTATAATTTCTTGAGATGAAATAATGATAAAAAGTGTATATGATCCCAAAGTATCATATAATATCTTCTTATCAAAATTTCTTCAAAAGAAATTATATAATTGAAAAGGAACGACGACAAATATTTAATCGAATGCCCCTTTTTCTAAAAATTACATGAAAATTTTCATGAATCTTATTCATTTCATCGAACAATTACAAGGGAAACAGAACCTTACTTCCTTGAAACTTACAAAGTGGTTCGATTTTACATGTAATATGAAAATGAATACATGGAAATCTTAATAGAAAGGAGGGAAACACAAAGGAAATCCCTTTACAAAGAAAGAATATGAAATGAAAACCTAAGGACTAGGTGGAATCATGCGGAAACGCTTGTTATCATGGGCCAAGCGTTTCTCATCGATCAATGCACTATCTTCTTGCTCCTTAACATGAGCTCGCTGAAAACCTTGAGGCTCGGGAATATCAAGCAATTGAATCTTGAGCTCAGGTTTTACTTGATGGTATACGTAGTCAATGGTAGATTGGTGAGTCTTCATCTCTCCTTCCAAATCAGCTTCATCAACGGCAACCACATAATGCGAGGAACGAGATACGTGGTTTAACTTTTAATAAAGTCGAGAGGAAGCCTATGCGTTTCTCCACGTAGTCTTAATGTCTTGGGTCGAGATTCTCCCATAGAGTCTTGAGATTCCCAGGCACAAGGATCACGTCCATTTCGGGTTTACCCATCTAAATCTAAACCTAAAGGGGCATCAATGATTAAAACATATCATCATTGAAATATAAAATGCACAACTGAAATATGGAGAGTAAAAAGATAAGAACAATATCTTACCCACCAAACACATGGCAAGCACAAATCACATGTCACATGAAATTGTGAGGTTTTGACGCCTAAGGTGAGGGTGCTAAAGGCTCAAGGTCCTCATCCCAAAGGATAAAAACAGTTTACCCACTACTATTATCATCGGTCAGTGCTATTTTTATCGGTTGGGATAAGCAGGCTTATGTAAGTAATGGATTACCATGAGTATTCACTCGCAGATTCCACCCATAAACCCTCCTAAGGTCCTAGATTGGGCAATCGGGGTTTTAAACCGCGGTTGTGTGTACGATGTCGCTAAAGCTTGTAAACATGCATTTAAATTTAAACATCTAGCACTTCAATATAAACCCTCATACATTCATACATCCTTACACCACCTGCAAAACAAAGGGTTTACAAGCACGCCTCCCCTTATAACTCCATCCTATAAGACCATTTAACACAAGGTTAGCAACTAACCTGATTTTCCATGCGACTTTGACATGCGGGCGATCCTACATAAGACATGTTAGTTAAAACACAACAACCATTTTTAAATGGCTTTAAGTCCACTTAATCTAGTAACCAGTCCCCAGTGGAGTCGCAAAGCCTATCGCGACCCGATCTCACCGCCCTCAATGTCAAAGGGGGAAAGGTCGAGTTTAGGGGTACTTTGATCACGAGAGTTCCTTCTACGTGATTGCGAGCTCTCCTAAGCTCGTACCCGCGTGACAGCGAATTTTGTACAATCTAGTTATTTATAACAGCCTTAAAAAAAAAATAAAAATAAAAAGGAGTCGCCACTAGCCTCATATTTGGGGGTCGGCTAGAAAACCTAATCGAGGGTCAGGAGTATTCCCTCGATTCCTACGCAACCAAATATTTAGGTTCGGGGACTTGGGTAACGCCCTTTCGGTATCTACACAGTATGTTGTGTTTTTCCTAACATGTCCATACGTTTTTTTTTTACATTTTTGGGATCATCAATTCTAGACTAAGTGATCATGCGTGGTGGATTACTTTCATTTTATTCTATTCCTAAAAAATGAAAGGAAAACAATCAATGAAATTGAAATTGCAAGACATGAAGTAAACAATCAAGAAAAGCAGTAAACCTAATCATGCAATTCTAAAGAATATAAAAGAGAAATGCAATTGGGAAAGAAAGGAAACCCGCAACTCGTCAAGTTTTATACAATGCATGGAACCTGAGACATATGTCGAGAAAATGACTATTACATAAAGACGATCGGAGTGGACATCGACCTTCACCATCTTTACACCCTCTCCATCTATAGGGTCTAATCTAACCCTAACCTAAGAAATTTATAACTAGGTACATATGGCAAGGGAAAACAAACAAACACATCAAACAACCAAAAACAATACATCATATCAAAATCAATTGTTTAAAAGAGTACAATGCGAAAGTCAAATTTTGAGTGATATCCTAAGGTTCAGCATTGTTATGTGCCGCACCTAAATCATTCATCTAATGATCACATGCAAAGCGTATAACATGACAAGCATCCAAGCCATATACCCTTGGTTCTCAGTTAATCAAACAAATGAATGAGCTGACGAAGGATCACTTACTAAACAATATGCATCTTTGAACATGTGAAATTGACAAGAGACTTGAATACATGATATCACTGTGCCACAGGCAAAAAAATAAAAATAAAAAACAAGCTAAGACAAAATCCATCTAATCTATCCTTAATCCACAACTTCCAGCATGCAATCAGAATTGTAACAAAGCACACGAGACTGCAAATTGTGATTGTTTGATGACAAATTGCCATAAAATTGAAGCTATATCTTCTCACAAGCACGTATGAGTCTACTTGATCAAAACGGCATCAATCCATAACCAAACTAGCCACAAGATGGATTCAAATGCACACCCAATCATAGGAAACAACTTTCATGGCAAAAGTTTTTTTTTTAATGCGAGCTACATAGAAGTTTATGAAAATTCAAGAATACACAATACCACGTTAGAAATGCAGCAAAATATCAAAATGTCATGACACATTAATAGTGATTTGATCTAAAAGAAAATCTGAAGAATATGAAATTTTACCACAGCACGAACAAAAAAAAAATGAACAACTTTTGTTAAGGACCCAATCTTAGAATCCTTAAAAAGAAAATCCTAGAAGAATGACAAAAGGTCAGCTTAGACAAGGGAACAACAGGGTTCTGAATTTCATTTTATGACAGATTTCTATCATGTGCATCACAAGAAAAGTTGAGTCCAATTGATGTGCAAATCATGCGAAATCAGCATCATAGGAAAGATTAAAATGAACCCACTTCCTAAGAGAAGTTGAGTCCAATTGATGTCAAATTGATAGACGGAAAATGATAATCATGGAAACATGCAAATCAACCACAAGTGAATTAAAACATAATGCATAACCGATGGTTTATAAAACCATCCAGACAAAGAACAAAGAGTAGTTCTAAAAAAAAAAAAATATATCACAGCAAACCCTAAAACTTTAAAAGGATTCACAAAAGTAGCAAACCCTATTTTTATTTCTACAAACTTCTGCCTATATCCGCCAACTTCAACCATCGGTTTACCCATCAATTGATCTCGCTTGATCTAGAAAACTTCCCAAATTTGAGTAAAACCAGACCAGAATAGAGATTTATTACTTTCTAAAACTCAATCTAGTTCAAAGTGAAAATGAATATTACTCACAATCAACAAGGCCAATGAGCACAGGTTTTAAGCATGCCATAATGCTAAAATTGCTCAGATTGATTAAATCGAGAGTAAGCAAGATGAATCAATATGGGCATCATGATTTAAGTAAGCCATGAATATCTTGCATATAGACGGATGAAGACACTACGCAGATATTCATTCAGGCATCTTCACAAACATATGACAGGCATCTCATTTTAGTGACCAAAACGCGAGGGCAAATCAGCAACTTAAAATCACGCGACCACAACATCATCCAAGCAAGATCAAATCAATAGTACATCCTCAATAAGATGCTACTTTCACCCTAAAGTTCTAGGTCTCAGCCCTATGAGCAGCCTTAGCTTCCAAAGTTTTACCATCAAAGGATAACAAGACGGAGTTCATGAGACCCTTCACTTTTTCAATAACCATTTCCCCCCAAAAAAAGGAACACCAGGAATTCCTTCCTATTGACCAAACATACGGAATGCGAAGTGGAAATAGGTACGAATCACATTCAAATATGTTCAACAGAAACTACTGAATGAAAGCTAAAGCTAAATCTATGTTATTGCTCTATATAAAAGAAATGCGAGACAACTACAACGTTACAACTATACCTGGATTAGACCACAAGAGAATGGCGAGCAAAGTAACAAAAGGGACACTTCTTGAATGAATTGGCGAAGGATCGATTTCCAAAAGCTTATACCTTTCAACACCAGCAGATCTGAACGGATTCAAAGAGAGAATCGAAGCCGAAACCCTAACGGATCGAGAGGGATAGAAAGAGAGCTCACTGATCCGGTGAGCCCGATCCGGAGAGAAGATCGGTCAAGCGTTGTTGTCGTCATAACTATCGCCGATCCTCACCGGGAGGTTTCGGATCAAGTTAGATCCGATGAACGGAACCGCGGGCATCGTTGCGATGTCACCAATCCTCGACGGTCGGCTTCAGATCAAGCCTCACACCTTGCGTTCCTTGGCCTATGATTGTTCAAGACGATTGAATTTACAAATGTCCGATCTCTGAGAGCGATCCACCGTCGTCGTTGTCGTCACCGTCGCCGCCACCGTCTCCGCCGATCCTTGTCAGTCGGTTCTGATCAATCGAAATCCTTTGAACCGAACAAATTTGTGGAGAGATTCCGATCGAGAGAGTCCGTTCGACCGTTTAGCAGAGAGAACCGAGAGAGCTTTCGAGTGAGCGCAGGAGAGAGAGAGAGAAACAGGTTGTCCAGAGAAAGAAAATCCCCCGTCGAATGGCCCCCTCCTTCCTTTTCTATTATTTTTCTTTCTTTTATTTTTTCATTTTCTCTCCTTTTTCTTTATTTCTCTCCTTTTTTCTTTTTTGTTTTCCTTATTTCTGATTTTTTTATCTTTTCATTTCATTTTTTTATTTTTGCAAAATATTTGTTTAAAATGTTGACGAAAATTTCAAGTGTCAATAGCTAGTAAAGCAGTTTCTAAGGCTGAAGCCTCCAAAGTTTATCAAGCAAGTGATCTCGAGGCCGCAACCCTTTGGGTCTAAGAGTTGGAGAAAGCTTTTGCACTACTAAAGTGCTCAAAGGAGGACAAAGTGACCCTAGTCATATATCAGCTATAGGGTAACATGAGCACATGGTGGGAGGCCACTGAAGGAAGAGTATTTCCCAAGGGTATGGTCCTGAAGTGGAATGTATTCGTTGAGGTTTTCTATGGAAAATATTTCTCAAATTGTGCTCGAGAACAGAAGATGGTTGAGTTCCAATGCCTCCACCATAACCAAATGACTATAGATCAGTACGAGACAAAGTTCACCAAGCTGTCGAAGTACACACTGAGGTTGATCGAGGATCCGGTGGATAGAGTGAGAAGGTTTAGAGATGGCCTAAAGCTGGAGATTAAGGACTCGATGGTGCCGCTGAATCTCAAAGACTGATGAATTGTATGAGCAGGCCAGCAGATTGAAAGGAATCTAAATGAGTGGGCAGCCACATCAAGGTTGTGGTTTGCGCCCAATAGAGACAACAATTGGTTTGGGAAGAAGCCGATGATGGGAGGAAAGTATCACATCCCTCCCAACCGAAAGGGCGGAATTGAAAAGCTAGCACCCAACTCGAATGGCGTGCATTGATTCTATAGAAGGAAACATGGATTAGCCCCGTGTCCTGCTAGAACGAGAGCATTGCTATAGATGTGGCTAGCACAGCCATTAGGTGAAGAATTACCTACGTAGACCCATGGGAGCACAGGCACCACTATCGCAGATAAGGCAGGTAGTAGGGACTCTGTCACATAATGCACAATAGGGCATTTTGAGTAGGCTTACGGTGTAAGGAAGGGTGTATGCCGTCACTCGAAGGGAGGCAGAGAACTCATAGAATGTGGTTACAAGTAAGGTCTCATTGAACGACCATGCTGCTTATGCTTTATTTGATCCTAGAGGTTCGCATTCTTTTATTGATGAGCAATTTGTTAAGTTAGTGGGGTTAAGTCCAAAACCGTTCGAAGCGGTCATTAGTATATCCACCCCGTTAAAAGATAAAGTGTTCTTTGCAATAGGGTGTTTTGGTTGGAAGTTAATGGTTGGTGATTAAGAGGAAAGAATAGATTTGATTGTGCAGGCGATGTTTGATTTCAATGTGATTATTGGTATGGATTGGCTCACCAAGCAATGAGCTACCATGGACTATTATCGTAAAGCGATTCAGTTTAACCCGTTAACGGGTGGAAGTTTTGAGTTTGTTGAAAATCGAGGAGGACTCTCGATTACTTTAATTTCATCACTTGAGGCAACCCGGTTGTCGAATGTGGGTTGTCAAGGTTATTTGGCAACCGTGGCTGATATGTCAATTGAAGAGCCAAGGATGGAGGACATCACCGTGGTGCGGGTGACGTTTTTCTTGGGGAGTTGCCTGGTTTGCCCCTAGAAAGAGAGATAGAGTTCATGATTGAGTTGGCTCTTAGGACGGAGCCAATTTCTAAGGCTCCTTACCATATGGCGCTATCAGAATTAAAGAAGCTCAACATGCAGATATAGGAGTTGTTGGACAAAGGATTTATTCATCCTAATGCATTGCCTCAAGAAGCGCCAGTTTTGTTTATAAGGAAGAAGGATGGTTCATTGCGTCTTTACATCAACTATCAATAACTCAATCAAGTGATAATCAAGAACAAGTATTAGTTGCCAAGGATCAATGACTTGTTTGATCAGCTGCAGGGAACCTTGATATTTTCCAAGATTGACCTAAGGACAGGTTAACATCAGCTAAGGATTAAGAAGGAGGATGAACCAAAGAAAACTTTTCGTACACATTACAGTTATTATAAGTTCATCGTAATGCCATTTGGATTAACCAATGCCCTAACTGCTTTCATGAATCTGATGAACCGAGTGTTCAAGAAGTACCTAGACTAGTTCATGATTGTATTATTGACGACATCTTGGTGTGTTCAAAGAGTCTAGAGGAGCATGAACAACACTTAAGGACGGTGCTTCAGACCTTGCGAGAACATGAGATGTACGATAAGTTCAATAAGTGTGAGTTTTGGCTAACTCGTGTAGCTTTCCGGGTTGTGATTTCTGCCGAAAGGATTTTCATGGACCCGACCAAGATTGAAGCTATTATGAACTAGCCGAGACCAATAACAATGACTGAGATCCGAACTTTCTTGGGATTGGTAAGCTATTATAGACGATTCGTGGAAAGATTTTCTACGATAGCCATGCCCTTGACACAATTGCTGAAGAATGAAGAGAAGTTCAAATGGACGGATAAGTGCAAGCGCAGTTTCCAAGAGCTTAAGCATAAGATGACTACTACACCCGTGTTGACAATTTCGTCTCGGTCCTAGAGGATATGAGATTTACAGCAATGCATCGTATAAAGGATTGGGCTGCGTTTTAATGCAACATGGGAGAGTTGTTGCATACGCGTCCCATCAACCGAGGTCTCGTGAGTTGAATTATCCGATGCATGACTTGAAATTGGCAGCGATCATCTTTGCCCTGAAGATTTGGAGGCATTACTTATGTAAAGAAAAGTTCCAGATATTTACGAACCATCAAAGCTTGAAGTATTTGTTCTCTCAAAATGAACTGAACATGAGACAGCATCGTTGGATAGAGCTTCTTAAGGACTACGACCGTGACATCTTGTATCATCCTAGAAAGGCCAATAAAGTTGCAAATGTGTTAAGTCGAAAGTAATTGATTGTGCATATGATGGTTTAGGAATGGATTCTACTTGAAAGAGTTCGAGATTCGGATTTCAAGTTTGAGGTATGCCACATTTCAAATCTCATGGCTACCCTCAAAATTGAACCGGAAGTCGACAAAGATTAGACATTGTAGTTGATGACGAAGTCCCGAAAGTTCTGCGGGAGGATGCAGAAAAAGGAAAGCTAATTTTCAAGTTACAAGGGACGAATTATTGAAGTTTCGCGGACATTATGCGTGCCCAACGATGTGGAACTTATGGAGGAAATTTTGTCGAAGGCCATCATTGTAGTTATAACATTCATCCGAGTAGCACAAAAATGTATCGAATCTGTGCGGTATTATTGGTGGAATGGTACGAAGGTAAATATTGCCAAGCATGTTGCTAGGTGTTTGACGTGCCAACAAGTAAAGGCACAACACTACAAACTTGGTGGACTTTTGCAACCTTTAGAGATTCTCGAGTGGAAATGGAAACATATCACAATGGATTTTGTGATGGGATTGCCAAGGAATCGGCGAGGTAATGATTCCATTTGGGTCGTGGTCAGCGGGTTGATGAAGTCTGCCCACTTCATCGCCATACGAAAGGACCCTGCATTAGACATATGCTGAATTGTATGTGTGATAGATAGTTCGTCTTCATGAAGTGCCAGTGGTGATCACGTTAGATCGAGACCTAAAGTTTACAGCAGCTTTTTGGAAAAGTTTACACATTGCCTTGAGAATGAAGCTACAAGAGTAACAGCACGGCTTATCATTCGCAAACAAATGGCCATCCGAGATGACTATTCAAACCCTTGAGGATATGCTACAAGCTTACGTATTGGACTTCAAAGGAAGCTGGGAGGAACAGCTTCATCTAATTGAATTTGCCTACAACAACAGCTATCAGCAAAGTATCAAAATGACACCATTTAAAGCGTTGTATGGCAGGGCCTACAGAACTCTTGTCTACTAGGATGAAATTGGAGAGCGTAAGATTACGAGCCCTGAGTTGGTTCAAAGTCATTCGAGAAAGACTTAAGACCACCCAAAGCCGTCAAGAGCTATGCAGATAAACAGCATAGGCCTTTGGAGTTCTAAGTAGGTGAAGACGTATTCCTCAAAGTGTTACCAATGAGGGGTACTTCACGTTTTGACAAGAAAGGGAAGTTTAGCTCGAGGTATGTTGGTCCCTTCGAGATTTTGGAGCGGATTGGGACCTTGGCATATCATCTCACATTGCCACCAAGACTTGCTCAAGTACATGACGTCTTTCACGTGTCAATGCTAAGGAAGTATGAACTTGATCCGATCCATGTGCTAAATTTCGAGCAAATAGATGTGAACAAGAAGGTTTCGTACATGGAGAAACCGGTTCAGATAATGGACCGAAAGGAGCAAGTGCTACGTAGCAAGACGATTCCCTTAGTCAAAGTGGTCTGGTAGCACCATGAAATAGAGGGAGCCACGTGGGAAAGCAAAGAGTCGATGAGACGTCAACATCCTCACTTTTTTGTTGAAGAGTTGTAATGGTTCAAATTTCAAGGACGAAATTTTTGTAAGAGCGGAAGAGTTGTTGTTGACACCTAAATTTTGACAACCCGATTAGCTGTTTACTGCATTAAAACTTATGGATTAATTTTTAACCCCTAAGAAAAAGATTAGAATTAAATTGCATAACATATAATTTTATGAGCATTTTTTTTATCATTGCATTTGCATTGGACCGGTGATAGATAGGTTTGACTTGATGATTCCGATCTTTTATTTGGTGAGTTGACAAAAAATTTGGCCAAGCCCATTATTTCTTTGATGGCTAAAGTTATGTGTGCAAGGATTTCATCATAATATTTTTCTTATAGAATTGAAATGCGCATGATATTTGAGTGGGGGCTGAATCTTTTAGCTGTGGGAAATAAATAAAGGGGAAAAAGGAAAATGAAAGAAGATCTGCAAGTTTGTCTCTTCGTGCAAAGAAAAAATATATAGATTACAAGAAGCGGGATCGGTCAACATGGGAAATATAATTGAGACCATCTTAGTGTCTTAAAGAATGAAAGGATGCGTGAATGGAGCGAAATAAAAAGAAAGTGGGCTGAGGCAAGATTTGGTCAACTAGAAAGGAAGCACTTGGAGATAGAAAATATATGGTCAATCAAAAGGGAATCGGCGGAAAAAGCAAGTATAAAAGCCAATAAGGTGGACTCTCTTCAGGGGAGGCCCCATAGAGAGAACTTTAGAGAGAAAAGTCAAAGGAGAAAAAGCGTGAAGAGAGGGTCGGCACTCAGAATAGAGGAGAGTGGGAGACGACGGCTGTTCACAGCCAAACATCCCACTTCATCAACCCACACGGCCTCGACCCTAGCGCCGCCTGCTACTCCCGACGAATTGCTGCATTGACGAGAGTGCAGTTGCTGCAAAGCCCCATCAACGAGTTGCAACGTCTGCACATTGCATGTTGACTAGTCTCTACCGCACTGCGAGCCCTTGGCGACTTGCTATTGCCTCCTTGAACCGCTGCTGAACTTTCAGTGATGGCCAGTTGCTGTTGCTTCTGTCGCCGAGAGCTGCTCAGCCAGGACATCCAACGAACGAAGTGAACATCAAAGCGGTCCAGCGAGCTCCAGAGCATTGATGATTTCTCTTGCAATCGAATTTTCTAGTCTTGCTGGCCCCCCACACGCACCTCATTGATCCACCACTAGGCACATCAACTGTGAATCATCCACCATGAGCCATCACTGGTCCCATCATCCAACGAGTCCAAATTCGGGAACAATATTATGAAATAGGTAAAGATATTATCCGAATGTAATTTAGTTATTTCCTTACTTAATTCATTGATATTGTGATCAAGTTCAAATCTTTGAATGATATATATTATCCTAAGTTTCTTGAAAAGCCTTTTAAATTAGGAATTATTCCCTAATTTCACAACGTGCATATGATTGACAATCTGATTTCATGCCCGAAATATGACTCGTAATCACACGGAAAATCGTCAGTCCAATCTTACGCCCGAGATATAACTCGCGATTTCATAAAAAATTGGCCAATCCGATCTCATGCACAAGATACCATTTGTCAATTTATTTCCCAAAATCAAAGAGACATGGATAATATATCTTGCCCAATTTGTTGTCATGTATTTCTCAATGCTTTTGTTTGAATTGATTTTGCTTCTATAAAAGAAAATCCAAGAAATATATTTAAGTTTGATTTAATTCATGCTAGAACATTACCTATTTTAGGATAGTTTTGCATGTTTAGAATAGGAAATTTATTATTTCGAATTTTTGAAATAAAAATCCCAAAAGGATTCATTTATGATGTTAGTTTTTCCTTTCATTAATTTAAATTGTATATTTAATTATTGGGTAATTTTTTCGAAATTTAATTAAAAATAAAAGAAAACATAAAAATTATCATGTACATGTCATGTAAAATTAGGATATCCATTGCACATCATCTAAATGTGTATATGTTAGAATAGTTGCACTAATCTTTTCCTATCATTAGATTAGGTCATTTAATAAATGTCGCGTGACATATAGTTCACATGTTAGGTTGCATTTTGCATGTCTTTTTAGTTAAGAAATTTTGTACATCATTCCATTGCATTGCACGTAGTTTCTAGGCTTCATTAAATAAGAAAAAGCTTTAAAAAATTAAGTGATTGCGCGTTAATTAGAAATCATATCTAAGACTATTGATGTGAATTATAATCTAACATTGCAAATACTTTCGTTGCCATGAGGTAAGTCTCTTAATTTACTTATTTCTTTTTTTTTTTTTTTGTGTTAAATTTGTGGTTTGCGCACCCGCATGATTACCTCACAAGTTTAAGAAGTAAATTAAAATCAATTCAAATTGCCTACAAAACAAAAGTTGAAATAAAAGAGAAAGGTACCGAAATAGCGTTAAAGAAATCTAGCGTAACTAAGTCCCCGAACTCACACTAATTCGCATGAGTAAAGTAAATCTCCTATTACTTTACTTGAGTTTCTAATCGAGCCACCAAAAATAGATTAATGGCAACTCCTAATTAAAAAATCAATCGCATGTTAAGAATTTAAACCTAAGTTGCGAATTGGTATGGGCTTGAGAAAGCTCGAGCTAAATTTAGGCTTAGTAATCCATTAACCAAACCCTAGGTGATTCACCTAAGATTAGGTCACGACAGATGTAATATCTCGAAAATAGGTCCCTATTTCGAAATATATGAAATTGTTATTTTATCGATGTGTTTATAGCCACTTTACTCTAAACTGATCATTTACGAGTTAACTAATCTATTGGGCAAGATCGTATAAAGTTAAAATGCGAAAGACTAGAGAATTCGATTAAGAATAGACCGCTCAACCATAAGGATCAACAAGGGTCAATACTACGTTGTATAAATTAATTAGCGAACGGATATAAATCAATTCAACGGAAGTGTGTAGTTGATTCACGGGTGATTCCACGCGATTACAATATTCGCATCGAACAATGATAAATCGATTTTCTATTGATATTATATTTAGAGTACATAATTGAACCATCGCGATTACATGATAACCAAGGATGGTCCGCAATTCAAATATGCATAAATGTAGATAGAAAATTATTGGCCACGGGGTTCCTTGGTCATTAAAAAAAATTATTGGCCATGGGTCAAACTGCGTGAGAACACCTAAAAGTCATCCGATAAATTAGATTGTACTAAAGTCACGTTTGATTGATTTATATCCGTCAGCTAATTCATTTTTTGAAAATTTCAGACTCGCCAATAATTCAATGGACGATGAGACGATGTCCAATAATTAAATCTCAAAACTCTCGAAAGTTCGATACTTGAAATCGAATTAAATTTGAGAACCCCTAAAGGTCACCCGATAAATTAGATCATACTAAAGTCACGTTCGATCGATTTTAACCATGAAATTTTATTCGATTTCAAGTATTGAACTTTCAAGGGTTTTGATATTTAATTATTGGATGTCGTCTCATCATCCATCGAATTATTGGCAAGTTTGAAATTTTTGAAAAATGAATTATTAGACAAAAAAAAAAGAGAGAGAGAGAAATTCGGATCAAGAGAGAAAATTGAAATTTTGGACCAAAAAGATTATTTTTGTTAAATTAAAAATAAAAGGAAATTGAGAGGACGAATTTCTTGGTTGAGAAGAAATTATGAAGAGTGGATGGAGGGAAAAATCATAAAGATTTAAGGAAAATCTTTCTTTTTTCTCTCTCTCACCCTCTATTTTTCTCTCCTCCACCCCTCTCTCACGTCACGTCTCTACCACTCACTCACTCCTTTCACTCCTCCCCCTCTCTCTTTCTTTCCCTCCTCCCTCGCGCCACCTTCTCGCGCCACCTTCTGCCATCCCCCTCCTTTTTCTTTTTATTTTCATTTTTCTATTTCTGTATTTCTCCTCCCTCTTCCCTCTTTACCCCCACGTTCTTTTCCCCCTCCCCCTTCTTCAACCGACCAGCCCCTTTCTCCTTCCCCCTCCATTTTTTTTTCCTTTCTTCACTGTCTTCTTCTTCTTCCTTTCTCTTGCTCGCTGCCACTTCACCACCACCCACACCTCCACCCCTTCCACCAACATCATCTCGCCACCACGCCACCATCATCTTCCCATTTTTCTTGCCCTTCCAAGCCGAGCCCACCCCTCCCCTTTTCTTTTTCTTTTTCTTTACCCTTCGCCTACATCATCGCCATTGTTGCCACCCCACTCCCCTTGGCCACACCACCGTCACCACCTCTTGTGACTGCTCGCCGCACCGTCCATGCTATTGTTGCTTCGCCGTCATCACCGTTGCCACCACCATCAAGTTGAGCCCCTTGGCCGTGGGTTTGGAGAGTCGACGCCGCCACCCCGTTGAGCCTCTATTCAAGCCACAAGCATCACGTTCTCAACGCCATCATGCTACCGTCGCGCGAGCTCGCCATCGCCGAAATCCTTGAATTAACCTCATAATCGTTGGTTAGGACGTTAATTACGTTTATGGGTAGATTACTTTAATATCAATGAAGTTTAGTATTAGTTAATTTTAGTTCAGCCTTAATTGCGATTAAAAATGGTTTAGATTAAATTTAAGTATGATCGGTTTAAGTAATTACGATTAGATTAATTAATATTGATTCATTTAATCAATTGTAATTTATTTATTTAATCATTATTTATTTAATTAATCGTAATTATTTTAGTTAACGTCGATTAATTTTTTAAATTAAGTATAGTTAAGCTAATTAATCGAGTTTAGTTTAATTAATCATGATTAGTGTAATTAACGACGGATTAGCCATTAAGTAAAATTTAATGCTCATTTTTCTGGATGAGTTTGTGCATAATTCCAACTATTTGCACGTGTGATACTATGTTATTGATTGCCCAATTATAAATTTATAAAAAAAAATGGGTTTATGGGCAAGAAAATAGAGAATTTTGAGGTGTTGGGTTTGAACACCAAATTTTATGCACTAAATAAAACAATGGGGTTTTAAAATAGAATGGTGCAAAGATTGACGGGTTGATTTCAAATACATAATTACGAATAAATATTTTATTAAGATTTTTAAATGTAGAAAATTGCCAAAGTTAATTATTTGAAAATGAACTCTTTTGTTTTGGGCAAGATAGCCGTGATCCGGCAGCATTGATGCGAAGGAGCGACTTGAGAAATAGAAGATTATATGAGACAACTGTACCCCCACCTTTTGGTTCAAGAATTGGTAAAGGTCTAAATTTCGAGGACGAAATTTTTATAAGAGGGAAAGAGTTGTGACATCCCGATTTTTCTAATTCTATTTTCAGCTGATTGAGTCGAGCATTTCATCTCGTGCATATAGTTCTTCTCCGAGTTGGCCACTCATGAGAGGACTAGCCTATTGGACGAAGCAATTAAGGGATTTTAACGCGTCAAACTTGGGGACTGATCACCCTTAGGTCGGATGCAAGAAAATTTCCCCGAAAGCTACCCGGTAGGTTAGGCATGCTGAAATCGCACAAGATTGAATTGAACTGTAAAAATTGGAATTGAATTTAGAAGTTGGAAGCTCGGTTATGTCACACATCTCATTAGGATCATGGGATAATTTTTGTGGATTTTAATTGGATTCAGTTAGAAGAGAATTGATGGAAATTGAAGAAATTGTTGCACAAAGTTTTATGCCCCGGCGGAAAATGAAATTTGACCCATTGAAATAGGTTGAAGAGGAAATGAGTTAGTGGATGATGACATCATGGAGTGATGTCATGGTGGGTGGCCAATTGGTGGAGATCTTGACAAGTGGAGGGGTGGATTTAATCTCCAAAAAGTGAAGGGCCCCACCACTTCATCTTCAAGCTTGGGAAGAGAGAGAGGGGGAAGAGGAGCTGCTCGTGCAACCAGCCAAGCTCGTCCGCCCACTCGGCCGCTTGTCGCCGTCGCTGCACGCACACCGTCGTTGCCGCCATTTGCACCGCCGAGCTACTCGCCGTCCGCCCGCACCACCGTTGCTCTCTCTCTCTCCCGCTCCTTTTCGTTCATCGCCCAAAGAAACCAGCTAACAGAGCAGTCCCGTCCGAAGCCGCACGCCACCGGAGGAGCCTCTGCCACCGTCCGTCGCCGCCTTTGCGCGCCGTTGCTGCCATGCGCCTCCGCCTCCCTCATGCCATCATCCTTGCATCGGCCAAGTTCTAGCGGCCATTTTTAGATCTGGTGGAGCTCCGCCGAAGCTGTCCAGCCCACCCCCGACCACCGTGAAGCCCTGCCTAAGTCCGGTTCAGCTCCTCCGCCGTTCCTCCGCCCATTCCGACCCGAACCGGCACCGGATTCGTGCTTCTTGGCCCCAAAACAACAGCCAAGAAAATGTACATGGTAGCCCGTGTTTGGCCCTTTTTGGCCGCCTTCCCGACCCCGGATGCTCGGCCCGCTTTGAGGAAAGTCGATCCTCGTGTCGATCTCGTCGTTTTGGTCCGCTCGGCTAGCTAATCCGGTGAGTTTAGCTCACTAAACCTCGCTTAGAGGGTTAATTATGCTTAGGGAGGTTTAATTTATGTTAAGTATTATTAGGTTGTTAGTTTAGGTTATTTAAGAGAAGATTAGATTAAGGTGGTGTTTTAATTTAAAGTGTGCTTAATTGAGGATAAGTAGGTTTATTTAGAATAAGCCATGATTTGACATAAATGGATTTACTTTTGATTTATTTAAATATCTCGAAATTATTAAATAATTTAATAATATATCATTATTCGAAATTATTAAAATATTATTATTTAATTATTTTCGGAATAAATTTAATTGTTTATTAAATTCGAAAATTTCGTCAGACCCTAAATTCTCAGAATTTGGTGCCGGTCGCTGCTATATAGTCAGATTTTGAAATTCATGATTGGTTATTATAAATTGAATGTGGATTGTGTAAAATATGGATATCATTATTTAATTAATTTTTAGAATAAATTTAATTATTTAATAAATTCCAAAAATTATTTTGTGACTCTAAATTCTCAGAATTTCATAATGATCGCTCGTGCCTTTAGAATTTGAATTTGATGAATGGATGTGGCAAATTGAGTGTTGATTGTGGTAAATATGAATTTTATTCATAAAAACCCAAGTGTCGGTTTTGATGCAAAAATTGGATTTTAATAATTATATTAAATAGTAGGGTTTGAAAAAGTGAGATATTAGCTTTCTGGTTTGAAATTAGCGTGCCCCCACACACGTGAGTAATTTCTGGAGTATTTTTAATATGAAGAAAATGGCCGGGATCACTATTTTAAGTGGAAGTATCGAGTGAAATGCAAAGTGTCCTGGGGCCGAGTATGCTTTGGCTGTGTGACAACTAAGAGGAATCGTCCTGGGCTATTGAACCGGACTTGCCCCTATATGGGATGCTCACGCGGTGGATGTGGGTCGCAGTAGATTCTGGGCCCATGCTCCTTCGGGAACGCCATCGACGTACTGACGAAGCCGCGCTCCAAGGTGGGGAGGCGATACCTGGCTATGTGCCAGTAGATAGCCGAACAGCGAGTAGGCTATGCCCTTGTGTGGCAGTGAATAATAATTGAAATGTGTGCTAAGTACGATTGTGTTTTATATGAAAGTGATGGCGTTCCAATTGTTTGAATTATTATTACCTAAGATTGTGTAACATAAATTGTGCTAACCTACAGGGAGGAATTGAGGCGAGGTAAGTTCTCTGTGTGATGTGGCTAGGCCACCCTTAGGCGTATTTTCTTTCTAATAGGGGTTTAGGGGGTTGAACTTGCTGAGACATCGTCTCATCCCGGTTGTGGGATTAAAATTTCAGGTCCCCAGTGGACGGAGCGACCCAATAGCTTTGGTTGGCCTAGAGGAATTGCGGAGGTGAAGTAATAAGGATTGGAGAATGTGTCCAACTTCTAGGTCGTAGGACAGTTTCTATTTTTTAAGAGCCGGTCTTTTGTAGACTTTGGCTGCAGGCCTTCGTTTGTAACTCCGTTGGTTTATGAAAGTGATTGGTTGTGAATTTGCTTCCTGCTTTTCTATCACGTATTCCATTGTCAGGGGTTTTGTAATACGTTCCGCTTGCACAATAATAAATGAATGGGGTCGGCGACACTACCTGGGAATGTCGTATTTGCATGACCATGGTGGGATGTTGGCGCACTCGAGATTCGGGGCGTGATCCCCGTTTAAGTGGTATTAGAGCATGGTTTGTGTATGGAGTGATAAGGTGCGATGAGTCATGAGATAGTTAGTAGGAAAGGCTTTTAATATGCTGATGCATGTGAGTGATAGCTGATTGGTAGTTTGTTTGTGAGGTCACTCAAATTTCAACCTGATGTTAGAATTGAAAAACAGGTGTCTATAAAGAGCTTGTAGGATAAGTGACCAGAAGTGGAGGACTCCTTGGAAAAGGTCGGTAAGACCTATACCTTGGGGTAGGATGCTGACAAGAGTCGGTACCCGAGGTAGAGCGTAGGTTTAGACCAACGCGAGTGTGAGAGTACCACCACAAGTCGGTACTTAGAGTGTAGCAGCACCGAACGATCTTAGGTTCGTTGGGATCGTTCAGGCGCTAGTGTTCCTTGGAAGCTTGTTGGGTCAGTAAGCTTAGGACCGAGCCGTTGCTGTTGCCGTTGTTTCTACCACTGCCAGTGTTGTGACTGTTGTTGTTGCCGCGCTTGGTGAGGCCCAATCTAGAGTTGTGATCAAGAATCAAGCCTCTGTTTCTGAGTCAAAGTTCAGTTTAGATAGAGGCGGAAATCGATTGAGAAGAAAGGCCGATGTCGAAGAAATGTACCCTGTTTCACCCAACCGAAGAGTAGAATTAGAGAGTCGGTGCCCAACTCGATTGATGTGTGTCGTGTCTATAAGAAAAGACATGGATCTGTTATGTACCGTAAGAGAGAAAGGACTTGCTACAAGGGTCACAAGTATAGTCATTTGATCAAAGATTGTCCGTATAGACGGACACCACCGTTGATAAGACAGAACAAAGGAAGTATGCTTTAGGATGTTCTATGGGGTACTTGGAATGGACCCCAAAGTGCAAGGAAGTGTGCATGATGTCACTTGATGGGAGGTAGAGAACTCACCGATTGTGTGCCGAGTTTGTGGAAAGGGGCTTGAGTGAGCTCAGTGTTAGAGTAAAAAGGGAGCATGATTTGAATATGGCTAGCACGGCCGTCGGGTTAGCAATTGTTCGTGTAAGTTTAGGAATGCATTAGTATTGTTATGCAGATAGGGTGCCACTAGGATGGCTAGAGGGGCATAAAGGGATCGACCATGCATCAATATAAAGAAGAATGTTTTTGAGATGTTTTTATCAGAGTAGTGCAACAGAATTTTCAGTGAGGATTGTATGATTTTCGTTGTGGTAATAAGATAATAGAAATGTAAATCTCGACTATAGTTGTACTTGAAGGGGTTTGCTTAAGTATGACATGGAAGTCATTTATAAAAAGATTTGGCTCAAGGAGCTTCCTATTGTTTTGAATCATGGTATTGATATAATTCAATTTGTTCAGTTAGCGTGTGAAAGTTCTGAATTACTGAAAGTCAAAGAGGAACTTCGATCCTTGTTATTTGTCACCGAAGATGACTTGGTTCTGGTTATTGGTTATCGAATTTACATGGCAGTTGTAATGGATGCGTCGTTGAGGAGCCGAATATGGAGAACATAATTGTGGTACATAAGCTTTCTAAGGTATTTTCTGAAAAAAAAAAAAAAAATTGTCAAGTTTGCTATCGAAAAGAGAAATAGAGTTCGTGATTGAATTAGCATCCGAAACAGAGCCAGTCCCTAAGGCTCCTTACCAGATGGTGTTACCCGAGTTAAATGGACTGAAGGTGCAAATGCATGAATTATTGGATAGGAGATTCATACGTTCCAGTGCATTACCTTGGGGAGCACCTATTCTATTTGTGAAGAAGAAAGTTGGTTCGTTGTGTTTGTACATCGATATTTCTCAAGATCAATTGGAGGTCAGGGTATCATCAGTTGAGGATCAGGAAGGAAGACATACCGAAGTTAACATCTCGCACCCATTACGGCAGTTATGAGTTCATTATAATACCGAGTGGTTTGATGGACACCTTAGCTGTTTGTTTGGGTCTAATGAGCAGAATATTTAAGGGTACTTGAATCAGTGGTGATCGTGTTCATTGAAGTTATCTTGGTGTGTTCAAAGAGTGCCGAGGAACACAAGAGACACTTGAGGATGGTACTCCAGACCTTGAGTGCTTTTGGATTTTACGATGAGCTTAGCAAATGTGAGTTTTGGATGACTCGTGTTGCGTTCCTAGGTCATGTGATTTCAGGAGAAGGAATCTCCATAGACCCCGTCCAAGATTGAAGCAGTTAGCAGTTGGCCAAGATTGACTTCAGTGATAGAGATTAGAAGTTTCTAGGGTTTAGCAAGGTATTACAGATGGTTTGTAGAAGGGTTTTCGGTGTTAGCATCGCCGATGACAAGGCTATCGAAGAAGGAAGAAAAGTTTGTGTGGTCGATAAGTGCAAGAGTAGTGTTCAAGAGCTTAAGCGTAAGCTGACTTCCGCACTTGTGCCGACTATTCCATATGGTCTTGAAAGTTATGAGATATGCAATGATGCGTCATTTAAAGGATTGGGTTGTGTGTTGATATAACATGATAGAGTTGTTGCATATGCATCCCATCAGTTGAGACCTCAGGAGTTGAATGTGAGAAAGCTTCACTGGATGGAATTCCTTAGGGATTATGACTATGATATTTCGTATCACTCTGGAAAAATGAGCAAAGTTACGTATGCACTAGGTCAAGAGTCTTTAGTTGCACAGTTGGTACTCAAGGATTGGATCTTATTTAAGAAAGTTCAAGATTCGATTTTCAAATCTACAGTAGGCCACCTTTTGAATCTTATGACTACCCTTAGAATTGAGCCGAGAGTTCAGATCAAAATCAAAATGCTTCAGTGGACAAATTCAGAAATTCAGAAGACTCTATAAGAGAATGCAAATGAGAGAGAGGTTGATTTTCAAATTTCCGAAGACAGAACGCTAAGGTTCTGAGGACGATTGTGTGTAATTGACGATACAGAGATTAAAGAAGAGATCTTATGGGAAGCTCATTATAGCAACTTCAGCATTATCCAGATATTACGAAGATGAGTCAGAATCTACATTATCGGGATTGGTAGATCTCGTATGAAGATAGATATCGTTGAACAAGTTGGAAGTATCGAAATGTCGGTAAATGGAAGTTCAATAATGCAAACCAGAGGACTTTTACCATCACTTGAGAGTCCTAATTAAGAATGAAAATTTATCATAATGGAACATTGTGATGAGCTTACTAAGGATTCGGGGATTACCGATACTATTTGAGGATAGTAATCGATCGATAGATGGAGTTGGTCCACTTCGGCACGGTATGAATAGATCTTATTTTGAGTGTGTGACATCCCGATTTTCAGACTCGATTTCGATTGGTTAAATTTGGCATTTCATCGACGCGAATACGGTGTTTTTCCGAGTTAGCCACTTACGAGATAACTAGACTAGTTGGGTGAGTTATTAAGGACTTTAAGGCATATAGACTTGAGAATTCGACCAGAATCGACTTCTCGACCGCGTTCATCTTTAGAGATCATTACGGCACGCTTAAAAATCGAATTAAGATCGAGAGATAGGTCGGTTCGATTAAGATGAATGACCGATCGTGGGTGACTCCACTAAATTGGAAAACTCTCGTCGACCGATACTAATTTGATTTTACTGTCGTTTTGGTACCCTGTGTCCGTATTTGAATCATCGAGATTTTCATGACAATCGAGAGTCGCTAATGTGTCAAGTGAGTTCATTGTGACTTGAAGAAAATCGACCACGAGTCATTTGTCCTAAAAAGCTCGAAAACTACCCAAAGAGCCTAAGTCACACTAAAAGCGTATCGGAGTGAAATTAATCGCCAATCTAAGTTCGATTTCATAAATTGAAGATTCTATCTTGTCACAAAGTGGGTATACCGAAATTTGTGTGCATCGAGATAATTCACCTACATGGAATGCCGGGGTGAATTGTATTTCAAATCTAGATCGAGATGTTCCAAGTTGGCGAGCTTTCATATGGTTCTTTCTTAAGCGGTGCATAGCGAGAGAGTCCTGAATTTCGATTCCGAGATGAAGTTGGGGAAAGAAAGATCTCAGGCCGGGTCGATAAGAGTCGGTGATAACAATTGCCAAGATCAGTGTCAAAGTTATGTTAGATCTTGACCAGAGGTTCCCAGTTTTAGTAGATCAGTCAAATAGTTCTTTTTAATCAGTGTAGAACAGAGTGTACAGGACTTCAGTCGGTTAAGATGAGATCAGAGATTAGAAAATCGCAGGTCCAAAGTTGGTTTAGAATCAGTGATTCAATCGCAGTTATTAGAGACAACTTAGAGACCGCTCGAATCGCCGTTAGCTTCGTAGATTTTGTGTTGAAGACCTTTAAAATTTTAAGTAGGCAAGTGTTTAGTATATTGGATCCGAAGTGCTTTGGGCAAGATAGCCGTGATCCGGCAGCATTGATACGAAGGAGCGACTTGAGAAATAGAAGATTATATGAGACGACGGTACCCCCACCTTTTGGTTCAAGAATTGGTAAAGGTCTAAATTTCGAGGACGAAATTTTTATAAGAGGAAAGAGTTGTGACATCCTGATTTTTCTAATTCTATTTTCAGCCTGATTGAGTCGGGCATTTCATCGTGCATATAGTTCTTCTCTCTGAGTTGGCCACTCATGAGAGGACTAGCCTATAAGACGAAGCAATTAAGGGATTTTAACACGTCAAACTTGGGGACTGATCACCCTCAGGTCGGATGCAAGAAAATTTCCTCGAAAGCTACCCGGTAGGTTAGGCATGCTAAAATCGCAAAAGATTGAATTCAACCATAAAAATTGTAATTGAATTTAGAAGTTGGAAGCTCGATTATGGCACACATCTTATTAGGAACATGAGATAATTTTTGTGGATTTTAATTGGATTCAATTAGAAGAGAATTGATGGGAATTGAAGCAATTGTTGCACAAAGTTTTATGCCTCGGCAGAAAATGAAATTGGACCCATTGAAATAGGTTGAAGAGGAAATGAGTTAGTGGATGATGACATCATGGAGTGATGTCATGGTGGGTGGCCAATTGGTGGAGATCTTGACAAGTGGAGGGGTGGATTTAATCCCCAAAAAGTGAAGGGCCCCACAACTTCATCTTCAAGCTTGGGAAGAGAGAGAGGGGGAAGAGGAGCTGCTCGTGCGACCAGCCAAGCTCGTCCGCCCCTCGGCCACTCTTCGCTCGGCACGCCGTCGTCGCCGCCGGCACGCCGTCGTCGCCGCCGTTTGCACCGCTGAACTGCTCACCGTCCGCCCGCACCACCGTCATTCTCTCTCTCTCCCGCTCATTTCCGTTCGTCGCCCAGCAGACTAGCGAACCAGAGCAGCCCCGTCCGCACCGGAGGAACCTCTGCCACCGCCCGTCGCCGCCCTTGCGTGCCGTTGCTGCCACATGCCTCCGCCTCCCTCATGTCGTCGTCCTTGCATCGACCAAGTTCCAGTAGCCATTTTAGATCTGGTGGAGCTCCGCCCGGCCGTCCAGCCCACCTCCGGCCACCCCGAAGCCCCGCCAAAGTCCGATTCAACTCCTCCGCCGTTCCTCGGCCCATTCGACCCAAAGCGGCGCCGGATTCGTGCCTCTCGGCCCCAAAAAAGCAGCCAAGAAAATGGGAATGGCAGCCTGTGTTTGGCCTGTTTTGGCCGCATTCCCGACCCGGATGCTCGGCCCGCTTTGAGGAAAGTCGATTCTCGTGTCGATCCCGTCGTTTTGGTCCTCTCGGCTCGCTAATCCGGTGAGTTTAGCTCACTAAACCTCGCTTAGAGGGTTAATTATGCTTAGGGAGGTTTAATTTATATTAAGTATTATTAGGTTCTTAGTTTAGGTTATTTAAGATGAGATTAGATTAAGGTGGTGTTTTAATTTAAAGTGTGCTTAATTAAGGGTAAGTAGGTTTATTTAGAATAAGCCTTGATTTGACATAAATGGATTTACTTTTGATTTATTTAAATATCTCGAAATTATTAAATAATTTAATAATATATCATTATTCGAAATTATTAAAATATTATTATTTAATTATTTTCGGAATAAATTTAATTATTTATTAAATTCGAAAATTTCGTCAGGACCCTAAATTCTCAGAATTTGGTGCTGGTCGCTGCTATATAGTCAGATTTTGAAATTGATGATTGGTTATTATAAATTGATGATTGGATTGTGAAAAACATGGATATCATTATTTAATTAATTTTCAGAATAAATTTAATTATTTAATAAATTTCGAAAATTATTTTGTGACTCTAAATTCTCGAATTTCGTGATGATCACCTGCGTGCCTTTAGAATTTGAATTTGATGAATGGATGTGGCAAATTGAGTGTTGATTGTGGTAAATATAAATTTTATTCATAAAAACCCAAGTGTCGGGTTTTGATGCAAAAATTGGATTTTAATAATTATATTAAATAGTAGGGTTTGAAAAAGTGAGATATTGGCTTTCTAGTTCGAAATTAGCGTGCCCCCACACACGTGAGTAATTTCTGGAGTATTTTTAATATGAAGAAAAATGGCCGGGATCACTATTTTAAGTGGAAGTATCGAGTGAAATGCAAAGTGTCCTGGGGCCGAGTATGCTTTGGCTGTGTGATAACTAAGAGGAATCGTCATGGGCTATTGAGCTGGACTTGCTCCTATATGGGATGCCAACGCGGTGGATGTGGGTCGCAGTAGATTTTGGGCCCATGCTCCTTTGGAAACGCCGTCAACTTATTGACGAAGCCGCGCTCCAAGGTGGGGAGGCGATACCTGGCTATGTGCCGGTAGATAGCCGAACAGTAGGCTATGCCCTTGTGTGGCGGTGAATAATAATTGAAATGTGTGCTAAGTACGATTGTGTTTTATATGAAAGTGATGGCGTTCCAATTGTTTGAATTATTATTACCTGAGATTGTGTAACATAAATTGTGCTAACCTACAGGGAGGAATTGAGGCGAGGTAAGTTCTCTGTGTGATGTGGCTAGGCCACCCTTAGGCGTATTTTCTTTCTAATAAGGGTTTAAGGGGTTGAACTTGCTGAGACATCGTCTCATCCCGGTTGTGGGATTAAAATTTCAGGTCCCCGGTGGACGGAGCGACCCGATAGCTTTGGTTGGCCTAGAGGAATTGCGAACGTGAAGTAATAAGGATTGGAGAACGTGTCCAACTTGTAGGTCGTAGGACAATTTCTTTTTTTTAAGGGCCGGTCTTTTGTAGACTTTGGTTGTAAGCCTTTGTCTGTAACTCCATTGGTTTATGAAAGTGATTGGTTGTGAACTTGCTTCCTGCTTTTCTATCTCGTATTTCATTGTCGGGGTTTTGTTATACGTTCCGCTTGCACAATAATAAATGAATGGGGTCGGCGACACTACCTGGGAATGTCGCATTTGCATGACCATGGTGGGATGTTGGCACGCTCGAGGTTCGAGGTGTGACAACTTGGGTGGGACCTGAGCTCCGTCAAGGCTAATCATGGACGCTCAAGTCCCGTGCAAGTGGCCAAATTTGGAGGGGCTTGAGCTCGCCGGCATCAAGCAAGCTTAGCCTCACCACAAGCCAATGAGGCTTGACCTCGCCAAAATCTAGTGAGGCTCCAGCTTGCTTGGGGCCAAGCGGCGGCCGCTGCCATGGTCGGCGACTCACTAAGGCCAAGAAAAGGAAAGAACAAAAAAAAAGAAAAAGAAAAAAATTAAAATTCGATTTAAAAAAATAAAAATATAAAAATATATAATATAAAATATAATGAAAATTAGTTTGGTGAAAGAAGTGAGGTGGAAGAAGTACAAGAAAATGTTTTCCACCTTTAACATTTTCCTCACTTTTGAAGGTGTTTTTTCCAATGGCCAAAAACAGTTTTTTGTTGACTAGTTTATTTTTGTGAAACGAACGCCAGAAAAGAAAATCTGAAAAACGTTTTCTATGAAGTTATTTTCCATAAAACAAACAGAACCAAAATCAAGTCAATGGAAAGAAAGCCGAAAGGGGATCCCCAAATCTGGGAGTTTTTGCAGGGATTTGCAACAAGGTGCTGATAGTGTATGAATATTTGATGGAAGCTGAGGAATCTCTTGTAGTAGCTCGCATCCCTTAACAAACAATGCGTTCAAATAATAGTACTTGGCGATGCATATCACATGAGTAAACTTGTTATATGAAAGGTCTAGAAACCCCAATCTAAGAAAACCGGAAGAACTCTCAAGGAACTCTACTCCGTTAGATTGCAGCCCTTAAGTATTAGGGAGTATATTTTGGAATCCCAAACGGCCATCGGGATCCACTTGAATCCTCCATGTCTTTGGAAATGTGATTAAATTTGAGTAGCCAACAAGACCCAAATACGTGAGATTTTTCAACTTATAAATGTGCAATGGAAGCCTCACGAGGTTTTCGCAAAATGCTAAATCCATCCACTCCACAGAGACAAGATTTTGAATTGATGCAAGGAGTTCTTTAATAGCTGTCCTATGTAGATAAAGGCTTTTAAGATGTTCCATTTTCCGACAATACCTGGGAACTTCTCGAGTTTAGTGCAACCAGAGAGATGAAAGATTTGAAGAGATTTAGTCCTCAATGTGTTAGGAAAATTACTAACATTAGAGCACAATTCTAGTGACAAAACTTCTAGCTTGACAAGATTTCGAACGGATGGGTGAACCTCCACCAAGCTCTCACAACCATTAAGAATCAATTTTTGCACATTTGGAACCCATGATAGATCAGGAATACTAACCAAGGACTTGCATTCCTTGAGATCGACTGAGATTGATGGACTTCAACTTTCTAAAATTTTGCAAGAACATACTAGTGCAGTCATTAAGCTCTGCAAATATTTTTTATAGCTATAAAAAGGAAAAGTTTATCATCACAAGGGCTTACCTGAAAGTTGCCCTCTAATTGTCGATATGACTTTTCAGTCTCAAGAGTTTATTTGGACCAGAGCCACATTCTAGATTCAGGGTAGGCCATTCAAGCCAACTTAGCTCGTTCGGGAGACATACTTGAGCTTGTGATGAGATATGCACTCCAAGCAAAATGAGTATTCTCAACTTTTTCATATTTGTGAAAGCATGAGGACTGATGATTATCGCTTTTGGTGAGGGCAAGTCCAATACTATGGCCTTTACAGCATCTTTCCCCTATCCATAACAGAGCAAATTCAGTTGTTAGACAAAATATCCAGTTAAGATTTACATTATACTGTCTGAATTAGAGTAATGTAAACTGAAATGTAGCAAAACTGACATAAACAACTTTTACCGTATTACAACAAAAAATGTCTTCAACATCTTCCAAAAGCCATAATCTGCTGCGTTTCCCAGGATCATCACAACATTCTTGTTTAACAATATTCATACCCATCAACTGAACCAACCCATGCATTTGCAGGGTCCCATTCTTATTTTTTATCAAGGACCTCTCAATGAGAATTTCTATTCCTACACTTGTGTAGAAACCACAGCTGTCAAGAACTTCCTTGATGTATTCTATTTTCTTTCCCTTAAAGAAACAAGCAATATCGAGGAAAATCTCCCTCTCGTTGTTCCCCAATCCATCAAAGCTTGACTTGAGAACTTGATTAATATTTAAGTCAGGAATTTTTTAGAGTTTTTGCAATTCTCTTTCCCATGCATCTTCGTTTCTCCCGCAAAAGAATGAGCCCAAGACTTCGAGGGCTAAAGGAAGGCCCTCACAATAATCCAGTGCTCTATTTATGAGATCCCTTCTTATTTCAATGCTCTTGCTATTTGGGAAAGCATACAGACAAAAAAGATATTGTGCTTCACGGCATCCTAAAGTTTGAATTTCATACACACAATTTATGCCATGAGAAGTTAGCAATTGTTTATCTCTTGATGTAACAATGATTCTACTTCCTTTGCCAAACCAATTGCCTTCTCTAGCTAATGCATTCAATTGATCCAACTAGTCAACATTGTCAAGAACTAGGAGAACTTTCCTACAACATAGTCTTTCCTGTATCAAATTAATTCCCATATCGACATTATTGACCTTTACATATCGTGGATATAAGATCTAAGACATTAGTTGTTTTTGCAAAGCAACTAGACCATCACTTGAGTTCGAAGTTTCTCTAACTTGTGCCAAAGAAATACACTCCTTAAATTGTCTCTCGATAGCATTAAATAGGGCCTTAGCAATTGTTGTCTTCCCTATGCCTCTAGGTCCCCATAGACCTATCATTAGAACATCATCATCAGCCGACTCTTTCTGTGACAACCATATCAGTTCTTGAACTCGGGAATCTATTCCGACTAGATACTTAGCGACATGTAAGGGTGTTCGTTCAAGTCGAGCTGATACTTCCTTCACCATGCATTGTATGAGATCCGCTTCATCTCTAATAAGCACTCAAAAGAAAGAAAAACCCGTTTTAGCATTTCAAAGCCATAGCAGGAATTCAACCTCTGACGTGATAAGGAAAGTTCCATAAGAAGATTAGTAAATAATAAGATGAAAAGTGGGTGAGCCTGCGCCAACATCTACGCGAGGAAAATTACAAAGAACCCGAATCTGAATATAATAATGACTCGGGCACTATGAATCACACTATTTATGTTAGATAAATTTCTTATTATCCACGGCAAGAATCAATTCAAAGAATCTACGAGCTTTGGTTATTTGATTATGTGTCTACTGTCTAATTTATCTCCACTTTGTATCTTCAATTGGAAGGTCCAAAAAAGAGCATACGATTTGATATCTAACAAACAATCACAAGCTAACAATCACAAAACACCACGTCACATTTGCGCGTACCTGTCATTTCACTTTCTCTGAATCCTTTCCGAACTTGGACTCATGCTTAGCCATAGCTCTCCCATAACTCTTTTTCCCTCCTCTTATGTCCCTTGGTTCCACTTTGTAAAATACTGGGACTACAATCAGGCCATTTCGCTCCTTGCACTCCATGATTTTCAGGAGCTCTTCCAAACACCACCATGAGGAAGCGTAGTCCTCAGAGAAAACGATGATCACAATGCGTGATTCCTCAATCGCCCTCATGAGCACCGATGATATTTCCTCTCCTTTCCTAAGCTCCTCGCTATCCCTAAAAGTGTATATTCCTTTCTGGTCCAGAGCCACGTAGAGATGACTGAAGAAGGCGTGGCGGACATCTGTCCCTCTGAAACTGAGGAACACATGGTAATTCCTTTTCATATTCGAAGAAGCAGCCATTAGAAAAGCTGATGGTATATGTGCTTCTCTAGAATGCCAAGCTTCGGAACAGAGAGAGAGAGAGAGTCTTGCTCTCGGAGATGCTCGGCGGCCTCTGACCCGGGGTTGCCCTTCCTCGATCGGCAGTGAAGTCGACGATCTCTTCCCTATGCCCTGGCTCTGGCTCTCGCTCGCTTCAAAGAAACAAGTGCTCTCAGGGCCATTTGGTTGGTGAAGACGTTTTCAGCTTTCGATTTCAGATAAATATGCTGCTTATGCGCGGCGGCGAGGGTGTGGAGGGCGAGATCGACGTGATCGACCGACGAATCTGGAACGATGCAGAATCGGCCAAGGACTCAGAAGACGAAAGCTGCCACTAGGGTTTATAAATCTGGATGTGAGGTCTCGGGTCCCGCCCACTAGGGTTTGTCGAGCTTCTTTTTGACTTTCGTCTTCTTTTTGCACAAACCGCGGAAAGCAACGATCAGAACCAAAATTCTGGGCAATTTCTTGGCAATATCGTTCTCACTTCCTTGAATTTTGCGTTTTGGATAGGGGACAACTTGGGGCCGACGAGACTTAAACGAAGGTTCGCTAAGGGATGGAAAGTGAGAAAGAGAAAGAACTTTAGCATAAGCCAATGAAGAATGTGAACGCAATCCTAGTATGAACTTGACTTCACCAATGTTCTTCGAGGGAATCACTTGGCATAAAGGGACTTTGACTCTTCCAAAGGAGGAAAAGAAAAGGAAGAATATGTCTATATTATTAGGATTAGCATAACAGAAATAGCAAATTACTTGAACACATTTACCTAAATGATGTTTCAACCCACTATTGCCTCTAATTTACAATCTATTATAATTCTGTCCAATTTCACCATTCAAATCTCATATGTGGCAACTAATGAGGCTAAAGATATTGGTGAGGCACGCTTCTATGAACATTTTTATGTATGATGACCAGATCACCATATTGCAATGTTTTTTTTTTTTTTTTTTTTTTTGGTCCAAGCATATTGCAATTTAGAACTCCATATAAGTGAGATCGAAAGACCTATAAAAACTTGCTAGGCTCTTAGTCTATAGAAAATCTTGCCCTGTGGGGATTACGCACAAATCACCTAATACTCTCCTTCCACGTAGGAAAATAATTATTTCATATGATTGAAGTGTCCTGCTAATCTCCAACAAAGCCAATCCTAATCCCTATGATGAGCCCAGCAAGGGAAAAATTGACATAAAGTCTAAGAAAAGCATATTACCAAAAATGTGAAGAGACAAGACTCACCTGTCTTTCTCCACAACCCTAAATTGCGTGTGCTTGCACTATATCTATTAGATAAAACAGTACATACGATAGTGAAATTACGTCAAAAAGACAATCACAATAAGATAAAGATTTCTCTTTCTTATTACTTTTTTATCAGAAAATTAACTTTCAGTTGGTTGGTATTAGTAACGCATTGGCCCCGCTGCCTAATGATAATGTGCCCACTACAGAAAATGGGTACTCCCATTTCATGATATCGAGTCATCATGCGATACATTGATATTAATTGATGATTGCACTTATAGTTCCATGATTCATAAGTGAAGTCCAATTCCTTTAACACATAAATTTTCAATCAAAAATTTCTCGTGCATTTCCATAAAAAATAAGAATAAGAATAGTAGAATTTGAGTTTTAATAAAAATAGTGATATCACATAATTTCGCATTTGCATTTTTAAATTTCAATTTTTAGTCGTAGAATTTGTCTCATGAAAGAGCATGTCCGCGTCGGATATCAACCTTTCCAAATTTTGTGAACCAGCTTGTCACGCAACTCGACAAAAGAAAAAGGGGAGCAACACTCTAACAAGCACAGCCATTCAAGCACGGGCAAAAGCTTCAAAGAGTACAAAGAGAATGCATCCAAGAAAGGGAAAAGGGATGAATTAATAAATCACGAAAAATCCTAAATCAATATATTTCGACAAGTTTACCACAAATTAATTTATGTTAAATTGGATTAATATCACGAAAATTCATAGACTAGTACACTTGTCAAAAATGAAAAGTAAAACCCCATATTAATATTAATATATTCATCAACGTCATGTATTGTCTAATTTAATAATATGACGGTAAAATCTAATGAAAATTAAGGATAAATTTATCATAAATGTACCAATTTGAAGGTTTTTTAGTAATCAAAAATTTATTTATTATAATTTATTATAAATATATTAATTTAAAAATTTTTATGATATCTAATTAAAAGAAAAGGAATGGGTTGCCTAAGTAAAATACAAGACACATGAAAAGACTTTGGAACAGGAATCAAGGAAATGGTGGATGATGTTTAATGGCCTTTCGGTTCTTCACGTGGAGAATACAAGACAAAAATATGAAAAGAAACAAAAAGCAAAAAACAAAAACAAAAAACAAAAAGGACACCGGGATCTGGATAAAGGAACAAAAATGCACATCATAACTATTATATTTATTTAATTCATTTTTAACACAATTTTATTTTTATATTTCTAAAATAATTTTTTAATTAAGAAATGAAAACTAAAAATTTTATACTTTTCTAATTCTGGAACGAAAATAAGAAATAAAAATTCTTCTTATTGCTCGGCCACCCACTCCTTACCACTTATTGCCCATTGCTTGTAGTCACTTGCCCGCTTGCTACCCGAAAGAGAGAAATTTTGTGTTGTCATTGAACGAATTTTTATTTTGGAAACAATTTTTATTTTGTCATCAAACACGTATGTTTGCTCAAAAACTCATAAAGAAAATAAAAATACAAAAAAAAACATTTATAAAATTGATTTTTGAAACAAAATATTATCATTTGCACCCAAAAAAAAAAAAAAAAAAAATCCAGAGCTTCCTTGAGAGTCTCCAAAAAAAAAAAAAAAAAAAAACACGTTCTTAGGAGTTGCCATGAGAGTGTCTTGGGGTTTCTCTCCAGAAGTTATAGAAGTAAAAATTCCATGAGATATTGTTTCTCCATTTCTTAATTAGAACTCTAATAATTAATTGCGTTGAGGCGTATGGCGTGGTCCGGTTTGCGCAACATCATTGAATTATCTACATCAATTCAAATTGACAATTGCACTTCTAATTCTATATTTCATAACTCGAGTCCAAGGCTGGGGTCCTGAGTGTAATGGTGGAGTCCCGGCCCCGCTCATGTGATAAACTTTTTGGGCGGTGTCTTTAGTCCATGTGCTAGGATCCGCAATCAACCTTTCAGGTCCTAGGTCCAGCATTCAAGATAGAAGCATAATAATTTGGCTAATACAATGTCAAGCCTGACTCACATTCTTGATGCTTGAAACTTCAATCTAGCTGAGCTTGATCAAGTATTGAAATTTCTTGCTCGAACTCAACTCAAGAAGAAAATTGACATATTCAAGTTTCGATTCAATTCAACTTGATTATGTTAAAATATAAATGAACTAGAGCTCAAAATTTCATATACAATGGAATTTTAAGTTTTATTTTTGTGTCTATTCCTAGAAATATTAAATAATCTTAAAAAGTAACTTAAACTCAATTAGACTTATAAGACTATTGAACCGATTATTGGCAAGTTCAAGAATGATATAGTATAGTACATTCATGTTTAAGTTTCACCTAAACTCCATTATGGTCCATATAGTTGATTTGTGTTGTAAAATGAAAATGGCATAAAAAATTATAAAACTCATTGTTTTTCAACGTAACATTCTCATCCAATGACAAACTTATAAGTTAGACGCACTTTTATGCTTCTTCAAGTGTGACGTATCATATAACGTGTTGCTGCAATTGAAGTACCGAAACGTTATAATACAATGGTAAAATTGATTTATGATATTATGAGGAATGGTAGTATAAAACCATCGCTGAAGGGGCAGAGATTCGGTACGGTTTAGACATTCCCGTATGTTAGCAAGGTAGGGCAATACTTTTGGATTTGCACTGCAGCTTTTGTTTGCAGGTGTTCTCTTTTAACCCATTTGTTCACACCCCATTTCTGTACTCCGTATACATCTAGTTCGTAAATTAGGTAGATAGTAAACAATTATTTTTATTGTAATAACGGAAGCAAATCTTCACTTAACTAAACCCTAGGAGTGCATGCAAATTGTCTCAATCACATGCCATAAGACTTCGTCTATGAGCCGATCATGGCCGTGACCCCTTAGAGTTATTCTCATTGGCGAGTATGCAACTAAATACAGGATTGGTTGTATGGATCAATCTCTCAATTACTCAGTTAACTCCTTGAAAATTAAAATTAGATTTTATTTCTTTCTAACATGAGTAAATAATATATATATATATATATATATATATATATATATATATCTTTGATCGCTCTAGTTTAAAAAATGAACCACGTCAGTCCTTGCATACTTCGACCTAGACTGGGACTTTAGACTTAAAAAAGCTTAATCAACATTATGTATTTTGATTTCGTTTTCTCATCTCAGTTTCATAGCAGGATTAAGTTACTTTTTTTCACATATGGCATTCCGTAATCATGCACTTGTAGAAGGAGCAAATTAATTATGATTTTTTTTTTTTTTTTGGCCACCATTCGTGGGAAGATAAGACGGCCATTTACATTTCATAAACAAGCGATGTATAATACAATAATAGCTCTTTTAGCTTGCAAAATCAATCTTAAAGTGAAATTGACGTATGGGGAGCCACATACATGAAATAAAATGGATTTGAACTTGACTCTGATATTATATTAGTATGTCCATCCTAAAAATTTAAGCTATTATGCAGGGAGAGGCAACATATACAGATAAAAATATATATTAGCATAGCAAAGTCACTTTGTTTGGTATAAAACATTGTAAAATTACTTGAAGTTTAGGGGTGTCAAATGGGTGGGTTGAATCGGGTTTAAGTTGGTTAAAAAATGGTCCAACCCATATTGCCCATTTTCATGCAATAGAAAATACCCAACCTAACCTCGACGCAACCCATATCCAACCTGACCTGTATTACTAAATATATCCATACTTAAACCTAATTATGAAAATAATACTAACTCATTTAAGCTCTTCACATTAATGTGTTACTTGGATAAAATTTTATATCAAATTAAAAAAATAATATAATAAAATATGAAGATATAAGTAAAGAAAACAAAAAATTGTTTAAAAAAAAAAAAAATCAAAGAGACCGAAGGTGACTACAGTCTTTTTTATTTTATTTAAGAAATTGAATTTTTATTTATTTTTTTCCTTCCTCTTCGCTCGACGGCTAGCAACCCACTAGAGGTATGTTCAAGCCCCGTTAGCCTCGGGTGAGACTTCACCTCATCAGAGGTCAATGAGCTGTGTCATTTGTGTCATTTTTCTAAAATATTATGTCTGCATCCAACATCGACTTTCGCGAATTTTGTTAACGCAACTTGACAAAAGAAAAAGGCGGAGCAACGCTCTGATAGGCACATCCATTTAGACATGGGCCATGTTGAAAAGCAAATAAAAAACGGGCAAGAATCTTGGGCTGATAAGTGAAACCGTCCGCGGATTAAGAGTGCATTCGAATCAGTAGAGAAATTTTGCAAAAAATGAAAAAGGTCTTTAGGTTAAATGGATTTTCTGAAATGCAACTAATATTTAGTAATATGTTTTTCTTAAAAAGACATAAGAAAACAACTTTGATTGAAACACCATTTGGAAAACTACACTTTATAAAGACCCTTTGCTGGTCGACAAAGAGCCAAATCGACCGCCAACCAACTCATCCTCGCCTGAAGGTCGCACAACCTTAGGGCAAAGGTGACAACGCTTGAGGTTGCACAAATTAGGCTTAGCTGGCCGGCTGTTAGTCAGATTTGGCCTAATCGACAGCTTGAATCCTCATTTGTGGGAGTGAGCATATAGAATTGCCCGAATCGAGAGCAGCCTGAACTAGATCGAATCGGCTGATTTTGGGCAGTTTTAAGGGATACTGATCCAATTTTTGATTTCATAAAATTGGAACTAGTGAATTTCGATCTAGTTATCGGTTCCATGATAGAAACTAAATCGATTTATAATTTTTTTTATTTCTTAAAGAAGTAAAGTTTTAACCTAAGAGGGGGGCCATTTGTCTTTTCTCAGTGTACTGTTCATCACCCTCTCCTCTGCTACGTTCTTGTCCTGTTTCTTGCCGGCTGTTCCCTTGCTCGATCCGGCCGATTCAGACCTCCGTTTGGTGTGAAATTCGAGGGTTCACCTCCTTTGGTAAGCCCCTCATTCCTCACCAAATGGATTCAGTCTTCTTCCTCTCTGGTGAGATCCAAGCTACCCTTCATTCCAAGAATCGCGTTGTTGCTACGCTACTCGATTCCTGGTGGTGCAGTTGTTGGTGTGACTCGGCTTCCTTGAAGCGGTTGTTAGGTGTCCCAACACCCTCGGTAAAGCCCCGCTATGCTGCGGCCCCGCTTCGATCGATTGCTAGTGCGCCTGTCCCAGCACCCTTTGTCTCGGCCCCACCGTGTTGCGGCCCTGCTTTCGAACGGTTGCTGGTGTGTCGTCGGCCTGCTTCGAAGGGGTTTGTAGGCTTCCCAGCACCCTTCCCGGTCAAGCTCGTTATGATACGGCCCTGGTCGAGGTACTTCATCCTTTTGAATAGGGGTTGTGTCAATCCGTTCGGGCTCTTTGGAGCCTCGGCCACTACTACTCCGAGGTTCTACAAGGAGTTTTGGTCTCAATGGCACCTACCTTAGCCCGATTAGCCTCTCACTTCTCTTTATGGTTGCTCAGAGGGTTCGGGTGGTAGTTGGCTTGGTCTTACTGTAGTGTAGTTATGGCTGCTCCATCCGCTATGGTTGATGAATCGAGTATTGCGGCTCAGTTAAGAGCTGGAACTAAGAAGGCTTCTAGCCCTCTCAATCGAAACAAGGAGGCCCAATCCTCCTTGCTCATGGGTAAAGCTCCTACAGTAGTGGAGACCTCGGACCGTGGTCGTCCCATGGATGCAATCCGTGATAGGCATTAGAGAGGATGAAGCAGAGCAAGGTCAACTTCCAAACGGCCCCAAGCCTCGCAAAAGCAAGTTAGGGAATCAAAGGCCTTGGCTGCCCAGACGTGGGCAAATGTTGTGAAGCTTGTAGCGAAAGGGTATGACTTTACCTTTGTTCCTCCTTTGTTTGAGGATGACGTCCCTATGGTGAATCTCCCTAAAGAGGTGCTAGATGCGTTGGATCCCAAATGGCATGAGTGCCTTGTTGGATATTATGTAGGAAGGAGGTTGCCTTTCCAACTCATGGAGCACACACTCAAGCATAGTTAGGGACCGAAGCTTGTTGAGGTCTTCGCCAATGACCAGGGCTTCTTTTTCTTCCGCATCCCTGACCCCATGTTTAGAAAGAAGATTTTGGAAGATGGACCTATAATGATTGCAAGGGTTCTGCTCGTTTTGCAACAATGGAAGCCTCTTCTAGAGTTGAAGAGGGAGAAGCAAACCACGGTGCCGGTGTGGATTCACTTGAAGAACCTACCTCTTGACCTCTAGATAGCCCCGACAATTAGTGCCATCACGAGTACCATTGGAAAGCTTCTATTTGTTTATCAACACACGAAGCAAACTCGAATGATTTCCTTCGCAAGAGTTTGCGTTGAGCTTCGAGTTAATCAACCGAGAGTCTCTTCGATCAAGGTAAGACTTAATGGAGTGGCTTGGTCTATTGCCATCAAGTATGAGTGGAAGCCAACGGAATGCTTGAAGTGTGGCTCCTTTGGACACATTTGTGCAGCCTCTTTAGCTGGTCAGAAGGTGGTGCAGGGCCAGCAACAGGTTTGGGCCATCCCCTCCCCCTCCGGTGGAGGCCCGACCCCGAGACTTCTCCAATGTTGGTGGTAGATCTTAGCGAGGCTGAATTGAGGTGGAAACAAGTTAAGGGAAAGAAGAAGAAATCTCCCCCTTCTAAGGAGATGAGCTTGGCCCATCCGGCCAGCTCGGAGACGAAGGGCCATCCCTCAAGCAGAAAGCGGAAGCTCTCAAGAGCTTGCCATCAACCTCTACCTGTAGGGCTCCAAGTGGGCTTCGAGCCCTCACCAAGGTAGATGCTCCCGACTCAACCGTGGAGGAATATCCCATTAGCCCTCCTGATGCAGACCTAGAGAGTGGAGCGGAGTTGAACGGGTCAGCTAACTACCTTGGTAGCTCAAATGATGATTTCCTCTCGCCCTGTCCATCACCGAAGGCTCCTCCAACTAGAAGCAGCGAGGAGACTACCCAAGACAAGCTCTTAGTGCTCTCCCCAGTCCCACCTCCTCCATCGGCCCGTGCAGCTCCCCTTCAGAGCCATCACAAGCCTCCGAAAAGGAGGTAACCCTTACTCACTTCCTCTTTTGTACATATGTATGTAGGATGCTGGAATATTAGAGGCCTTGTCGACCCGACTAAGCAAGCGGAGGTTCGTAACCTTGTTATTTCGAACCACTTGTGTTGTATTGGTTTGGTGGAAACTAAGGTGCCATGGGATCGCTTCAAGTCCATCTCCAACAATCTATTGAGGGGATTGGTGTTGGATTGCAAACTACGACTTCTCCTTCGGGGCATAATTTGGGTTGGTTGGGACCCCATGAGGGTTAAGTTTAAAGCCTTCTTAGTCACCAAGCGGGCGATTCATGGGAACTTTGAGAGCCTGGTTTCTAGGGTGGCTTGCTGTATATCTTTTGTTTATGGAGATCACTCATTTTCGTTGAGGAGATCTCTTTGGGAGGATATCATTCTCGGACGCATCCATCTCCAGGATACTCCCTAGCTTGTCTTAAGGGATTTCAATGCTATTAAGGATCCATAGGACCGTGTCGGTGGCTCTGAAGATTTGCTCCCTTGTTTTGATGAGTTTGGACAATGCTTGGAGCAAGTCAAGCTGGAAGACCTGAGGTTCGTTGATTTTAGATACACTTGGACTATGTCCTTGGGGTCTTCTAGGAAAGTAAGAAAGATTGACAAGGTTCCGTGAATGCCAAGTGGAGTCTAGATCTCTCTTACTCGGAAGCCTCCTTCCTAGCGCCGGGAATCTCAAATCACTCGCCTATGGTGGTGAAGGTGTTTAACTCGACTCCTCGGAAGAAGCCCTTTAAGTTCTTCAACTTCTGGATGAAGCACTCAGAGTTCAACGAGATTGTCTCGCAAGTGTGGGATACGCTAGGGGGTGGAGTCCCTATGTATAGGCTTGCTTCTAAACTCAAGGCTCTTAAATGTCGGCTCAAGCAGCTCAATAGAGATTCATTCTCTAATATTTCTGCCAAAACTCTTGATGTGTGGAAGACGTTGGAGTCCACTTAGGCAGACTTGCAACTAAATCCCTTCTCTGCTGACCTTGCTGAGGTAGAAAAGAACCAAAAGCCTATCTTTGCAAAGTTGCGTGCTTCGGAGGAGTCATTCTTCAAGCAAAAGTCCAGGATCGGATAGCTCAATGAGTGAGACCACAATACTAAGTTTTTCCACTAATATGTCAACAAAAGACATTTGAGAAACAGAATCCTTTTCATCCTCAACTTTTCGGGAACCTAATGATTGAGCCACGGCTGGTGCAACGGCGATTTGTAGAGTTCTTTGAGGACCTCTTGGCGCCACAAGGGGAGCTCGTTAGACCTTCGTTGGAGGACTTGAGGGAGGTTATCCACCATCCACTCTCGGTTGATCAGGCTGCACTCCTTGCTCAGCCGGTTACAGAGTTGGAGATCCAGGACACTATCTTCTCTTTGCCTAGGGGAAAGTCACGGGTCGGATTGTTTCACAATGGAGTTCTTCAAAAAAACTAGGACACGGTTGGTCCCATAGTGATGGCTGCGGTGATGGATTTTTTCACCTCCGGAAAACTCTTAAGAAAGATTAACAATACCATCTTGATGATAGTTCCTAAAGTGCTCAACGCCACTCTTGTGGAGGATTATAGGCCTATTGCTTGCTGCAACACTATTTACAAGTGTATTACAAAGGTGCTAGCTAATCAGGTGGCCCTAGCTTTGAAGAGCACGATAGGCCCTTTTTAGACTGCTTTTGTAAAAGGCAAGCGACATTAAGGACAACATCTTGCTAGCCTTGAAGCTGTTCTCTAGCTTTCAGCTTGAGCCTTATCTCCTTAAATGTGCGATAAAGGTGGACTTCAGTAAAGCTTATGATACTATGGATTGGGACTTCCTTGAAGGTGTGTTGCTGGCATTTGGCTTCCCTCAATCTGTGACTCGACTTATTATGACTTGTGTACGCACACCTAAATTTTCAATTGCTTTGAATGGAGAGCTCCATGATTTCTTTGCGAGCAACCAAGGTCTCCGCCAAGGTGATCCCATCTCTCATTACCTTTCCACTATGGTTATGGAGGTGCTTTTAGGGATCATTCTTAGGTACTCTTCAAGTCCTGATTTCAAGTTCTTCTAGAGGTGTAAGGCAGCAAGTCTTTCACATCTCTTTTTTGTGGATGATGTCTTTCTATTTTGTGAGCCTCACCTTCCTATGGTGTCTCTCCTCAAGGAAGGTTTTCATATCTTTTCCTCTTGGAGTGGCATTTGTCCTAACCCATGCAAGAGTTATTTTTTTGGCGGGTGGCGCACCCTCCTTAAGGAATAGTATTCTCTTGGAGTTGGGCTTTCGAGAAGGAGCTTGCCGCCCGCACTGGGGTTCCCATTATCACTTCGAGGATCAGCGAAGCAAACCGTTGTGCCCTTGTCAACCGTATCACTGCAAGGATTCAGTTTTGGACCCACCGATTCCTCTCTCTTGCTGGTCGGATTCAGCTTATTAGGTTAGTTCTTCATGCTATACAAGCCTACTAGGCTAGTGTTTTTGTTTTACCTATAGCTATGGTGGACCAAATAGATAAAATCCTTAGACAATTCATGTGGAAAGGTCTAGACCTAGGCAGGGGTGGTGCTAAGGTAGCTTGGGATGAAGTTTGCATTCCAAAGGATGAAGGAGGACTAGGTATCAGGAGGCTCCGAGATTGCAATAAAGCCGCCATGCTAAAGCATTTCTGGCTCTTGTTCTCCGACAAGGAAGCATTGTGGTGTAGATGGGTCCACTCCACTTTCTTAAAAAACAAGAACTTTTGGGTTGCTAGGAAGCCAACATTTGGATCCTAAGCCCGGAAGAGCTTATTGAACCTAAGAAAGGATTTTCGGATGGCCTTCTACTTGGAAAATTGGCGATGGCCAAACAACCTCTCTTTGGTTTGACAATTGGCACCCTGTGGGGTCCCCGAACCTACTCTTCTCAGATTCTCTTATCTACAACTCAAGGCTCTCTAGGCAAGCCTGTGTTCGACCTCTTCTCGATACTAGCCAAGCTCTCAAGATGGTGCTCAAATCGTGGGGTCATCCTCTCTCGGTCCTGGCAGGTGTCCCAGATCGTTGCTGCTGGTGAGAAAGCTCTTCGAGCCAGTTCATGATGGCAATGGCGTGGAACTTCATCAGGAAGAAGAGAACGTGGATCCATTGGTACACTTTCATGTGGGACAATGCCATAGTGCCTCGCTATCAGCTCAATATTTGGCTCATGGCCAAGCACGGGATTCCAACCCAAGCTCTCCTTTTGTCCTATGGTATAATTGGAAGTGCTGCCTATGCAATTTGCCTTGGCGCAATAGAACTTGGAGGGAGAACTTCCAATGGGCCGCTACCTATTTGATGGGTAAAGATTTCTACAAGTGCATTGCCCGTTTTTCCTTTGGCACGCTTTGTCATATCATTTGGAAAAACATGAATAGCATCATCTTTAGAGACCAGCCTCTCTCAGTCTCAGCCATGAAGAACCGCCTCTTCAAAGTGGTCTGAGACAAGACTACCACCTTCAGAACGTCGAAGATAATTTCAAAAACAGAAGGTTGCAAAGAAGTTGGGGCATAGACCCGATTATGTTCACTAGGGACCCGTAGGTAGTTCGATCCGACGGTGGCCTCTTCCTCTCTTGTGCCGTGTTTGGTAGCCGGTTGACCTGGTCGTGCTTCGTTTGGTCTTGGTGTTGTAGTGGCTGTGCCGCATTTTTTGCGGTTTTTACATCTCGTCACCCTTCCACTCCTTTTGTTCCTACATTTGGAGTGCAAGTTTCTAGTGACGAGATCTTTTGTACATTTGGCCCTTCCTCAATATATTTCTTACATTTTACCAAAAAAAAGAAGTTTTAACCTAAACCTTAATCCTCTCATTCCAAATGAGGAAGCATATCTTTGTTTCTTTCATATTACCGCACCGATTTATCCAACTTGCTCATTTTCTCTCTTGCTTCTTTATTTATTTTACTTTCTTTCTTTTCTTGCATATATTGACCAATTTACCTTCCTCGCTTACTTGCACCTTCCTTAAATTTGGAAGTCCATCATTTATGGAAAAGAATCCATTGAATCCTCCTCCTTTTTTTCCTTTTTTCGAGTGAGCTCTTAGAATCATAGCCCCATCATTTCTTAGTTTTCTTTGCAAATCTTGGACGAAATCCAAGTTTCAAATTGCTACATGGATTAGTAATTCAATTAATCCAAAACTTTTGGCCAAGATATTTGAATCCACTATATTGGATCGCCCAGGAACTAGACCTAATTAGTCCGGTCCTAGGACCAAGTGGTCCGGTGCCCAAGTTTTGGGTGGGACTGGACTGGATTAAAAATCGATTACCCCTACTCATCGTGAGATCACATAAGTTGGAGATATTTCCGAAATTATGAAAATCGAGAGAGAGCAAAGTTGGAAAAATTGTACTGCATTCCCGAAAATGCTCAAAACTCAAAACACCTTGGAATTTGCTTTGGGTTAAATGCCTTTAAAAAGTCCTTGAAATGAAATAATATCCCTCCAAAATTCTTCAAAAAATTTGTCAAAGGTCATTCGCATTATCTAAGGGAGTTTAAAGGCCCAAAGGGTTTTATCAAAGCTGAACTAAAGACAGTCTAAACACGAAAGAATGCGTGCAAGAAAGGCAATAAAAAGAATTGCTTCCGTCCGAAAAAAAGAGGACACATGGAAAAGACTTTGGAGACAGGAATCGAGAAAAGGGAGAGTACAAGACAAAACGAAGGAAAATAAAAAGACATGGGAATCTGGATAAAGGAACAACTAGACAGAGAAGTACGGGGCGCATCGGGTGTGATTGTGGGAGAAAAAAAAAGAAGGAACAGAAGGGACAAGCGAGGTAGACGATAAAAACATGCAGGAGGGAAAAAAAAAAAAAAAGCGGTCAGAAAGGAGAAGGGAACGGGCGTGCTCTTCTTCTTGGAATGATGAAGACTCGGCGAAGGACGCGAAGGCCAAAGCTGCAACCAGCGTTCGATAACCCGTCAATGCAAGTGTCCAAAAGAAAAGCAAGAAAAATTTCTGTTCTCAGGAGCCATATTGAGAGTGTCTTGGGATTTATCTCCGTAAGTTTTAAAAGTAAAAATATTGTGAGATATTGTTTCTCTATTTCTTATTTAACACTTTATTTATTTCCTGCGTCGAGGCGGATGGTGCAGTCCTGTTTGCGCAAGGTCGTTCATAATGTAGAATTATCATACATCACACTAATACAAATTGACGATTGCACTTGTAATTCCATAATTCATACCTCGAGTTTGAGACTGAGGCCCTGAGTCTGTGGCGGTGCCGTGGTCTGCTTATGCGATAACCTGTTTGGCCGTTGTCTCTAGTCCATGCGTTAGGATTTGTAGTCAACCTTTCCGCTCTTGGCTTTAAGCACTAGGGTCCTTAGTCCAACTCTCAAGAAAGAATCATAATCGAATTGAGACAAGCTAATACAATGGCAAGCTTGACTCACATACTTGATGCTTGAAACTTCACTTCAGCTGAGCTTGATCAAGTATTGAATTTCTTGCTTAAACTCAACTTGAAAAGAAAATTGAGATATTCAAAAGTTTCACTTGAATACAGGTTGATTATGTTGAAATATGAATGAATTGGAGCTAGAAATTTCATATACAATGGAATCTTTAGAATTTTTGTGTCTATTCCTAGAAGTATCAAATAATCTACAAAGAGTAACTTAAACTGAACTAGACTTGTAAGACTATTGAGCAAATTACTGACAGGTTCAAGCTTGATATTGTATGGCACATTCATGTTTAATTTTCACCCAAGCTTGATTTTTGGTTCATATAGTGGATCTGTGTTGTAAATTGAAAAACCTTCTTTTTCCCAATTGGCATGGTACAATGAGTTTTTCGACATATCCTTCTCATTCAATAACATACTTGTAAGTTAGAGACACTTTTATGCTACTTCAAGTATACCGCATAATATTACAACATAACGTTGCAATTGAAGTACCAAAACGTTATAATACATTGGTAAAATTGATTTGTAGATAGTACGAGGTATTGTAATATAAAACGGTGGCTAATGCAAATCTTCACTTGACTAAACTCTATGAATGCATGCAGTTTGTCTCAATCTCATGCGACAAGACTTCACCAATGGGCCGATCATGGTGTGCATCCTTAGAGTTATTCTAAATGGCGAGTATGTAACTAGATATAGGATTTGTCGTATGAATCAATCTCTCACTATCTCAGTCAACTTTTTGGAGAATTAAAATTAGATTTTATTTCTATCTACTATAAGTAAGTAAAAAATATTATCTTGATCACTATGTTAAAAAAAAAAAAAAAAAAATGAACCAGGTCAGTCCTTGCATACTTGGACTTTAGACTTAAAAAGCTTAATCAACATTATTTGTTTTGATTGGTTTTTGTCATCTCAGTTCATAGCAGGTTAAAGTTACTTTTTTCACATGCGGCATTCCGTAATCGTGCACTTGTAGGAGTCACTTAATTATGATTTTTTTTTGTTGGCCACTCTTCGTGAAGAGATAATAAGGTAAGTATAAATTCTGTAAACAAGCAATGTATAATATTATAATATCTCTTTTAGCATGCAAAACTAATCTTAAAATGATAGGTGAAATTGATGTATGGAGAGCCACATATACAAAAAAAACTGGGTTTGAACTTGGCTTTGATATCATATTGAATAGTCCAACCTAGAAATTTAAGCTATTAGATGAAGAAAGACTACATATATAGAAGACCCTCACAAACCCTATAGATGAGAAGATATTTTGATAGCAAAGTTACGTTGTTTGGTATAAAACATTGTAAAATTACTTGATGACAAAAACAATCAAAACAAATAATGTAAACAATTTGATATATATTTTTTAAAGAGACATTAATAATTTACAATAAATTCTATTTTGTGGTTGTATTAGTATAGTTATAGTGTAACAAGCACACGAATTAAGTGTTTACATTAATAAATTCTATTTTGTGAAAGATTTTTTTTTACCAAATAGGAAGAAAGACAAAGACGTGTTTATATTTTGTGTACATCAATTATACAATAAAAAAATTAAAATATAAAGCCTGAATTGCGTGCACAGTATAAGGGATTCTTTATTGTATAAATGAAGTAAACATAATATTTCACACTTGTATGATTCTGAGAGAAGAAAACAAGTAAACCTTTTAATAAGGGTAATGAATATTTAGTCCTCCTAACTGTTTATTAATATCGGCCGACTCCTTATATAGTATGGAGATTATTTATTGACTCTTTCTTTGATAGAATAATATTTAGAGTAATTATAACTGTGTTTAATTATTTTTTTCTCGAGGTTAATGTAAATTGTTGAACAATAAATCACTATGTTCTTCCCTCCTAATTCTTAAATATATATAGAAAGAGGGTGCAAGCTTGACAAAAACATTTGAAAAATAAGATTGATTAATTCTGTTATTAAATGGTTGTAGCGGTGAATATTGATCGCCTTAAAAAAGTACCAATTCAGAGAGCATTTTAAGTTGATATTAAATTTTAAAGTGGAATAAGCTAAAATTCAAAATTTTAGAAAGGGAGAAAATAACTAGAAAACGAGATTTCTATTTTTGCTCTCTGGGCTGAAAGGTTCAGAAAGTCGGGAAGACGTCGGACACCAAGATCGGTTTCAGAAGAAAATTTTAGGTGTTATCTGTTGGGGAAGGGGCCGAGTCAAGAGGCCCAAATTATGAGCCGACTGAGTTGGCACTCATGAAATTACACTTCTGCCCTTACCGAGCCAGGACGCTCAAGCTGCATATGGGAGACGAGCAGCTTTGAATTTCCAAAAGCCCTTGAGCCAAAGTTTTGGCATTTTGGAACACGACTTCAAATATTTTGGTGCAAAATTTTGCATTGAAAATGGTCAAAGCTCAAGGCGAGCGAGAGCTCGGGGGCTTAACATCTTTGGCATGCATGTTCATGTTTTTTCTCTTGGATGGAGACAGAGAGAGCCGTGGTCGCTCATGGCTGGGATGCTTTTTGGAGAAGGTTGGGGGACATCGGCAAGCTTGATGAGGGTTGGGGACATAAGCAAGCTTTACCGGGTCGGTCGCTCGACACTCAGATTCTACTTGCCTAGGGTCACCTAACACCAGATCTAGTTTGTTGAGGGTCGAGCATTGCATTACCTATTTGTGTGGCCATGGCGTTGCACATCGCATGGGACCACGGCAGCGCAATGGGATCGCATGACGTTGGCACTGGTCTAGTTTTGTGGCCCCCGCCTGAGTTTTCATATGCAACTGCAAGTTCCTCTATTCTCTTCTTCTTGCTTATTTGAAAAAAACGCTCTGCAGTAAGTATTTTAACAAGGAATTAAACACTATTTACTTTAAAATTAATTCCTTTTGAGTCAATGTCCTTTGCTTAAATGCAAAATCTTGAAGCTAAAGCTCTCCCTTAGTACCTATACAATGCAATCTGCCTAGTGACAACAGAGGAGCTGACTAATCTTCCCTCTATAGACCTCTTGATCTGTGAGACAATTAGATCAATGCTTTCCCAAAGAGATGGATTATATTAGATTGAGCCAAACTTACTATCTCAGAATTTTAGAGTATGAAGTGCTAGCATCATCAATTAGATTATAAGAGGTGATAGATGTCCATATGATAAATTACACAAAGCAACTTGGAAGACCATGGCCATTCAGCAAGCATCCAATTAATTTTGAATTAAAATACTCAGCATCACAAATCATAAATAAAGAGAGGAAAAAGAAGAAGTTCCTCAACCATGTCGGTAGCATGATGCGAAATCTATATTTCATAGTGATTTTGGTTTCTGATCGGAGGAGCAGACATTTTCAAATTTTTAGTAGAGAGATGATCGAGGAAGTTGTTGCAGACATTCTTGCCTTTGAAACTCTAGGAGCATGCTAACACCTTTTCTGATTCGAAGAAGCAGCCATGAGAAGACCCGATGAATGATGGGCTTCAAGAATGTTTACCATCTGATGGGGTTTCCAGGCTTTAGCTCTCATCTATATATCACTTTGTTTGTGGATTATGGCTTACGCAATGGAACAAAGACCAAAGAAAGTTATACGTAGATCAGATCCCCACCACTACCGGGGTATCCTTTTGGGTTTAGGAGCCCCACGCGCAGTATCACCATCAGGTACAGTCAGAGACTCCATCCGAAAATGATCGTGCGCCATTTGCCCGTAGCCCAAGTTTCTTTCTCCTATTTCCCTTTCGGAACTTTCCTCGTTCCCTCTCCCCCACTATTCGAAAATGATCGTGTACACCGGTTCTGGGCAATTTCTTGAGTTCAGAAAGTGATTGGCAATATCATTTCTACTTCATTGAATTTTGCGCATGACTTTAGGCCTCCAAGACTTGAAACAAGGGTCGCTAATGAGATGGAAAGGAGAGAGATTAAACTTTAGCGCAAGTCAATGAAGAATATAAATGCAATCCTAGTATGAACTTCACTTTATAAAATATTCTTAGAGGAAATCACTTGGCATTTTCACTTGCCAATTGAAATGGGACTGAAAACTCTTCAAGAGGAGAAGAAGAAAAAAAATGTATATATTAAATTAAATAAAATAAATTGCTCTCATTCGAAATTTGTTCTTGCTTAATTCTTTACAATGCGTTTATATGTGTTTTTATTATTTTATTATTCTTAATCAGTGTCTTTTGGATACCTCTTAATAAAATTTATTTTTATTTACACTCAAATCCTTTTTTTTTTTTTTATTTATTTATAAAGAAATGGAATGGAATGGGAAAAATGACGAAGAAGGAGAGATTCAAGGTGAGCGGGGTCAAAGGGATGGGGATATGCACTATGCAGTGGGGCCCGGAGACAGAGGTGGGTCGTTGGATATGATCGACGGCGGTGATTTGTTTAGGGAGGGGCCGACCGAAGAGGCCGAATTGTATGGCACATTCATGTTTTTTGTTTTTGTTTTTTTTAATAATCGACCACTCATGTTTAAGTTTTACATAAACTCGATTTTGGTTCCCATAAGCTGATCTGTGCCGTAAATTGAAAAACTCTCTTTTTTTTTTTTTTTTTTTTTTTTCCGATTGGCATAAAAATGGAAATATTCATTATTTTTCAACATATCATTCTTATTCAATAACAGACTTGTAAGTTAGAATCACTTCTATATTACTTTGAATGTATAATATAATATTACAATGTCCCGTTGTAATTAAAAGTACAATACTATTATGATACATCGGTAAAATTGATTTATGGTATTACGAGTTATGGTGATATAAAGTGTAGATTTGATACGGTTTACACATTCGAATGTTTAGCGAGGTTGGACAATCCTATTGGATTTGTACAGCAGCTTCTTGTTTTTAGGTGTTCTCCTTTAACCCATTTGTTCACCGCACTTCTGTATTCCGTATACATCTAGCTAGTCCATCAGATATTGTTTTACCCCTTTTTAGCTCAAAGAATTTCCCCATAAACCAACAAATTGATAAGTATCAATTGAAATTGGCATACTTATAGAGGAATTTTTGTAATTATTAAAATTAGGTATATGGTAAAAATAAATTGTAACAACGGATGCGAATCTTTACTTGACTAAAACCCTATAATTGTCTCAATCACATGCAAAAAGACTCCATCAATGGGCCGATCGTGAGCATGACCCCTTAGAGTTATTTTTATTGGCAAGTATACAACTAAATATAGGATCTGTCTTATAAATAAATCTCTCACATACTCAATCAACTCCTTGAAGATTAAAATTACATTTTATTTCATTTTTATTGTAAAGATCGCCATAGTTTTTTTTTTTTTTTTTTAAATGAACCTCGTCATTCCTTGCATACTTCGACCTAGGCTTGGACTTTAGACTTACAAAAACTGAATCAACATTATGTGTTTTGATTTTTTTTTTTTTTGTCATCTCAGTACCATAGCAGGGTTAAAGTTACTTTTGTCACACATGGCATTCCGTAATCATGCACTTGTTGAAGGAGTAACTTAATTATGATTTTCTTTTGTTGGCCAGTATAATATCTCTTTTAGTGTGCAAAACTTATTTTAAAACTAGGGACTATGGAGAGCTACATATATGAAACAAATTGGGTTTAAATTAGCTTTGATATCATATTTGTATGTCCATACAAAAAATTTAATCTATTAGATGGACAAAAACTACATATATATGTAGGAGACCCGTGCAAACGCTATAGATAAGAAGATATTTTAGCATAATAAATAAACTTTGTTTGGTTCCAATCAAAGGAAAATTTTACTTTATTTGGTATAAAACATTGCAAAATTACTTGAAGTAAATAGTTTGAAATGTATTTGTAAGAGAAATCAATTACTTGAAATATGTTCGATACAGTGGTTGTATTTAGTATGGTGATAGAGTAATAAACACTGATTCGGATAAGAAAGGAAAAAAGAAAAGTCAAGTACACATGAAATTTGACCATTATATTACTTAGCACAAAATAAAAAAGAATATAAAAATATCTTTAAGGCAAAAGAAAATGATAACATTAGGATAATCCTAACACCACTTGATCTTTTGAGATATTACTGTTAGATAAAGACGTGATTTATAATTTAAATATTCTAAGACTCTCTATTACGCATAGGTTGGTCTTTAACCTAAGCCTAGGCATGGAAATATGTAATTGGAGAAGCAAATAGGGGCCTAAAAGATTTTAATTCAAGATCTCTTACTCTAATGCCATATGAGATTTTGGTGGAATTATTGCTAACTATTCAAAAAATTTAAGCTGTTAGATGAAGACTTTGTTTATTATTTAAGTATTCTAAGAGTCTTGCTCTCTTTCAAGCTCTGGCCAATTTATCCTCGCATCCGCTCATTTCCAGTAGGTATCATCCATGCTCCATTGTCAAATCATTGTGATAATTTGCTTGCACTCGTCGAAGATCAATTTCATAACAAAATTTTGAGAATTGAGTTTGTCAAATCTAATAAAAGAAATTCGATTATTACCAATGGAAAAAAAAATCAAACTAAGAGGGTTATAAATTAAAAACTAAATGGTAAGCGAGCTGATGGCAAAACCCAAAGTGAAAATATGGCAATGCCTTTTTCCTTCATTGTCTAGAACAAATCCTGGTCCATCCCGACATAATCGAGAATGCTAGAAGTCATCGATGTGGCTGTCATTTATGCAAGATTCGAAATCAAGACTACTCTAATTTCGACATTTTTCTTTTATTAAATTGACGAGTATATAGAAATTTAAGTAATAGATGGACTTTTTTTTTTTGTTGCCACTTTACCTCCTTAGAATTAATTATCGCATAGATTTTCAGCAGTCGTTATTTTCTTATATGGTTTTCTCAAATAAAAGTTAAGTATTGATTTGAAAGTGATACGAAAAAGGAAATTATTTGATCTTTTTCTTTATCTATTTGCCGTTTTTCATCCGAATGTTGAAATCAATGGCTCACAATTTGTCGAGTGATCACTTTACCTCCATTCCAAGAGGAGAAGAAGCTAGTAAGTAACTATCGCAACATCGAGAGAAGAGTTGGGGGCTGAGTTCCTAAAGTCTAATCTTGGTAAGGTGGATAACTCAATGGGAATTTATTTTATAAACAATAAATGAAATGACTCATTCTTCAGTAATAAATCACCACCTTAATAAGTCACACCGCAATACAAAACCATAACAAATCCACTAAAAGGAAAAGGAAAGAGAAGAAAAATATTTGGAGCTACAATTGCAAAGGGATACTAATTGGTAATTTAGGAATTTTTTTACAATTAAGAAACCTCATATAATTACAATGAACGTACCTAAATCCTTTTTTTTTTTTGGGTCCCTACTCCTAGGTGAACAAATCAACTAATGAAAACATATGCTATAACATAATCCTATTGGAATTTGGATGTTAAAATCTAAACAAGTCATTGGATCTTCATACACAATAATATCCCGAGCATTTTTGGATTGTGTCATTTACATTGTATGTTTAGATTAGATTTTCACTTAATTTAAACTCTAGTTTTTTGTGCTATAATATTGGTACTATTCTATGCAATATGGCACGCTCGTGATCTTGGGAATGCGTGATTTATTCGGCCTGCTTTATTTCAATTGTTTTGTAGTGGCAAAAATAAAAAATGGAGATTTTCATATAATTTAAGAGCTAACTTTTCTTTTTTGGATAGGTTTTGTAGTGGGGCCCAGGGATGGGGAGATGCAATGGGGCCGGACAGAGAGATGAGTCGATGGGTGGGGATGAAAGTACATGATGAGACGGCCAGGGCATGATCGACGGTGGTGATTTGTTGGGGAGGGGCCGACAAAGGAGGCCCAAGTACTGAGCCGATAGAGTGGGCACTCATAAAATTACACTTTTGCTCTGACTGAGCCAAGATAATCAAGTGCCTTTGGGAGAGCATTTACGAGGGGCTTTGGACCATTAAAAGTCTTTAAGCTGAAGTTTTGGCGTCTGGTAGCACGGTTTCAAATTTTTTTGTGTAAATTTTTGCTTTGAAATTGCTCAAAGCTCAAGACAAACTCCAGCTTTGGGCTCTAGTATTTTTGGAATGCAAGTTCAGAGGTTTAATATAGTTTTGTTCTTCCAATCTTGATATCACTGATGCAGTAGTATTCCTATTTTACAAGCCCCCGCCACCCAAACAAACTTGGATAGACAGAAAGAAAGCCATGGTCAATCGTGGCTAGGAAGCTCCGCGGAGGAGGTCAAGGGACGCCGGCACAACTTCACCGAGGGTTGCTCGACACCAAATCTAACTCACCAAGGGTCACTCATTGCTAGATGAAGCTCACAGAGAGTCGGGCGTCGAGTTGCCTAGTCTTGTGGATTCGGCATTATGCCGCCTAGAATCGTGCAGCACTTGCACTATGTGGGCACATGCGTGCTGCCATATGTGGGCTTGCACGACCTTGGCAGCACGTCACTTAGGGTCACGGGACGCCGGCACCGGTGCTATTGTTGTGACCCACGCTTGGGCTTCTATCTAAGTTTCTCCATTCTCCTTTTGGCATCTTTTTCTCTTATTTTATGAAATACTTTGCAACAAGTATTTTATAAGGCGTTCACTATGCGCTATTTGCTTATCATGAACATTCTTTGAGTCAAATCTCCTTTGCTTAAATGCAAAGTCTCAAAGCCAAAGCTCTCCCTTTGTACCCATCCAATGCAATCTATGGAGTAAAAACAGAGGAATCGACTAATTTTTCCTCTATAGACCTTTTGATCTTTGAGACAATTCGAACAACACTTTCCTAAAGATATAGATTATACTAGATTGAGCAAAACTTACTATCTCAGAATTTTGAAGTATGAAGTTTCGGCATCATTAATGGGATTAAGAGAGGCGACAGAGGCTTGTGTGATAAATTACACGGAGCAATTTAGAAGATCATGGCCATTTTAACCAGCATCCTCTTAATTTTTGGGTTAATGCACTCTGCATCACAAATCATAAAGAAATAGAGGCAAAAAAAAAAAAAAAAAAAAAAAATGTTCCTCAATCATGTCGGTAGCATGGTGTGAAACCTTTATGTTACAATGATCTTGAATTCTAATTGAAAGAGCATACACTTGCAAATCTCTAGTGGAGGCCCAGAAAAGGGAAAAGCGAAGACATTGGAACCCATAGTCTCACCATAGTTAAGACCGTCTCATCTTCTTTGTTATGAGCTTTCCTCTTCATCTATTTCAATTGGAGTATCTTCTTCCTCGGTGTCTATTGAATTATCTTCTTCCAAGTCTTCCCAAAACACTTCACTTTGTTTATATCCACTGATGGTGCTGGGAACACCACCCTCAGATCATCCTCCTTTTGCTCGCATATTAGACGGAATCCACGCTTCTTTATGCTTCCTTTCTCTACTATGAGGCAAACTTGGAAATGGCTCCAATCCTTTGGCAGTCCATCCTTAAAACTCATTAACCGACAACTAAGCCACACATGGTCAGATTCTATCGCATGAAAATATCTCGTGCCCCTTTGCACCCATTGGCCATTAACAACTATCGTGTATTTACATGAATAACGGACCACTTTTCCTTCCTCCGGGCTAAGAACAACACAGAATGCTAGTCCTTTGACCTTGTCATACAAGTCCCAGGGAACCATGAAAGATATGGAATCCTCTTCACAGGGGAGAATCCATTTAGGCATCTCTCTTCCAATTAAGTCAATGTCGACTTTATCTTCCATCTTTGGCAGTTTCTGTCACACGGAAAGTACGCATGTCAAGCATTTGAAGTTATATACATATACATATACATATACATATACATATATACATATACATATATACACAGAGAGAGAGAGACCTCGAGTAATGACACATTAGCCACATCATCCATATTGACCCCTTTGCGGAATAATTCACAACATGAAGCCAAGCTAACAGACAAGGTGTGGGAGAGCGGACCCCACAAATCTGGGAGTTTTTGCAGAGATTTGCAACCATTTGCTGATAGTAGCTCGATATTTGGTGGAAGCTGAGGAATCTCTTGTAGTAGCTCACATCCGTCAACATACAAGCATTCCAAATGATAGTACTTGTTGATGCATGTTGGCAAAGCAGCAAACTTGTTATATTGAAGTTGTAGATACTTCAATTTGGGAAAACTGGAAAAACTCTCAAGGAAGTCTACTTCTGATAGATTGCACCGCTCAAGTTTCAGGGACACTAGTTTTCGGAATCCCAGACAGCCATCAGGATCAGTTGAATCCTCCATGTTTTTTGGAAACGTGATTAAATTCAAGCAGCCCTCAAGATAAAAGCCCTCGAGATTTTTCAACTTATAAATTTGCGACGGAAGCCTCATGAGGTTTTCGCAAAATGATAAATTTATCCGCTTCAGAGACAAGATTTTCAATTGATGCAGGGAGTTCTTTAATAGCCGTACCATATAGAGGAAGTACTTCCAAATGTTCCATCTTTCCATCTATATCTGGGAACTTCTCAAGTTTAGAGCAATCATAGAGCTCAAGGGTTTGAAGAGATTCAGTCTTCAGCGTGTTAGGAAACTTTCTAAGATTAAAGCACCCTCTTAGCGACAAAATTTCCAGCTTGACAAGATCTCCAATGGATGGGTGAACCTCCACCAAGCCCTCACACCCATTAAGAATCAATTTCTCCATATTTGGAGCCGATGATAGGTCGTGAATACTAACCAAGGACTTGCATTCACTGAAATTGATGGACTTTAGCTTTCTAAAATTCTACAAAAACATACTAGTGCGGTCATTAAGCTATGCGAATGTTTTTTTATAGCTATAAAAAGGAAAAGCTAATCATCACAAGGGCTTACCTGAGAGTTGCCCCCAATTGCTTGATATGACTTTTCGGGATATCGAGTCTCACGAGTTTATTTAGACTAGAGCCAAATTCTAGATTTGGGGCATTGGGCCATTCAAGCCATCTTAGCTTGTTAGGGAGACGTACTTGAGCTTGTGAAGAGATATGCACTTCGAGCAAAATGAGTATTCTCAACTTTTTCATATTCGTGAAAGCATCAGGACTGATGATTATTGCTTCTGGTGGGGGCAAGTACAATACTATGGCCTCTACTGCATCCACCCCCTATCCATAACAGAGCAAATTCAGTTGTCAGACAAAATTTCCAATTAAGAGTTACATTATACTGTCCAAATTAGAGTAATGTAAACTGAAATGTAGCAAAACTGACATAAACAACTTTTACCGTGTTGCAACAAAAAATGTCCTCAACATCTTCCAAAAGCCATAATCTACTACGTTTCCCAAGATCATCACAGCATGCTTCATTAACAATATCCCGACCCATCAACTGAATCAAATCATGCATTTGCAAGGTCTCATGCTGGTTTTTTTATCAAGGACCTTTCGATGAGAATATCTATTCCTATGGCTGTGTGAAAACCACAGCTGTCAAGAACTTCCTTGATGTACTCTATATTTTTCCCCTTAAAGAGACAAGCAATATCGAGGAAAATCTCCCTCTCGTTGTTCTCCAATCCATTGAAGCTTATCTTGAGAACTCGATTGATAGTTGGTTCAGGAATTTTGGAGAGTTTATGCAACATACTTTCCCATGCAGATTCCTTTCTTCCATGTAAGAAGGAGCCCAACACTTCGAGGGCTAATGGAAGTCCATCGGCATAATGCAATGCTTTATCTATGAGATCCCTTCTTATTTCAACACTCTTGCTATTTGGGAAAGCATACAGACTAAAAAGATATTGTGCTTCATGGCATCCTAAAGTTTGAATTTCATACACACAATTTATGCCATGAGAAGTAAGCAATTGTTTATCTCTTGATGTAACAATGATTCTACTTCCTTTTCCAAACCAATTGCCTTTTCCAGCTAATGCATTTAGTTGATTCATATGGTCAACATCATCAAGAACCAGGAGAACTTTCTTGCAACATAGTCTTTCTTGTATCAAACTAACTCCTCTAGCGACACTGTAGACCGTTAAAGGATGAACCAAGATCTCATATAGAAGATCCTTTTGTAAAGTAACAAGGCCATCGCTTCGGTTTGATTTTTCTCTAACTTGCTCCAAAAAACTACAACCCTGAAATTGTCTCTCCATAGCATTATATAAGGCCTTCGCAATTGTTGTCTTCCCTATGCCTCCAGGCCCCCATAAACCTATCATGAGAACATCATCATCATCTGACTCTTTCTTTGACGACGATATAATTTGTCGAACTTGGGAATCTATTCCAACTGAATAATTAGCAACATGTAAAGGCATCCGGTTGAGATGAATTGATAATTCCTTTACTATGCATTGTATGAGCTCCGCTTCATTTCTGATAAGCATTCAAGAGAAAGATAAACAGGTTTTAGCATTTCAAATAAGTAAAATTCCATAATAAGATTAGCAAAATATAAGATGAAAGGTGGGTGAACCTGCGCCAACATCTACGCAAGGAAAATTACAAAGAACCTGAATCTGAAGACAATAATGACTCGGGCACTATGAATCCATTATTTATGTTAAATAAATTTCTCATTATCCACACACCAAGAATCAATTCAAAGAATCTACTCTAGCTTTGGTTATTTGACTTTTGTGACTACTATATAATTTATCTCCACTTTGTATCTTCAATTCAAAGATCCAAAAAGAGCATACGATTTGATATCTAACAAACAATCACAAGCTAACAATCACGAAACACCACGTCACATTTGTGCGTACCTGGCATTCAACTCCCACCCAAACAAGTTACCGGCTTCAGAGAGAGCCTTCTTCCATCTCTTCACTTTCTCTGAATCCTTACCGAACTTGGACTCATGCTTAGCCATAGCTCTCCCATAACTCTCTCTCCCTCCTCTTACTTCTCTTGGTTCCACTTTGTAAAAAAATGGGACCACCATCAGCCCATTCGCTCCCTGCACTCCATGATTTTCACAGCCTCTTCCAAACACCACGGCGAGGAGGCATAGTCCTCAGAGAAAATGATGATTGCGATGCGTGATTCCTCGATTGCCCTCATGAGCAGCGGCGATATTTCCTCTCCTTTCCTAAGCTCCTCGCTATCCACAGAAGTGTATATTCCTCTTTGGTCTAGAGCCGTGTAGAGATGACTGAGGAAGCCTCGGCGGACATCTGTCCCTCTGAAACTGAGGAACACATGGTAATTCCTTTCCATATTCGAAGAAGCAGCCATCAGAAGTGCTGATGGTACATGTGCTTCCCTAGATTGCCAAGCATCGGAACAGAGAGAGTCTTGCTACGAAAATCAAGGGCTTAAGGCTGAAGCAGAGTCGGCTTTGCTATCAGAGAGGCACGGTGGCCTCTGACCCGCGGTCGCCCTTCCCTGATCGGCAGCGAAGTCAACGATCTCTTCCCTTTGCTCTGGCTCTGGCTCGCTTCAAAGAAACAAGCACTCTTAGCCTGTCTCATTCGCAGGAAAATATTGGACCAGACTCAGGGCCATTTGGTTGGTGAAAAAGTTTTCAGCTTTCGATTTCAGATAAATATGCTGCTGGACGAGGAAGGAACGCGCGGTGGCGAGGGTGTAGAGGGCGAGATCGACGTCGGGATCACCGGAAAACCATAGACGTGCAAAAATAAACGAAGCTGACCCGTAACGACGATGGATCGCCTGGCCCTGACGGTGTCGAGGGCGAGAAGATAGAGAGATCTAGGATTGTGGCTGCCAGGCGGTTCTGAGTTGACTATTGTTTTGAAGGAGGAGGAAGAAGAAAGTGGGAAGAGAGAGAGCCAGGGAAGCAGAAAGAAGAACTCAGAGACAAAAGCTGGACCGATGAAGAATCGACCAAGGACTGGAAAAGACAGAGACTGCCGCTAGAATTTGTAAATCTGGCTACGAGGTGCCGGGTCCGGCCCACGCGGTCACCCGTGCGGCCGGTGTCTCTTAGTCCACGCGCAAGGATGCGCAATCCACTTTTGAGGCATCAGTCTAATCGCGAGCGACATAAGCCTAGTCCTCCCGATAGAGAGAAAAAATATTCAAGGCTTTGCGAGCGCCACGTCAACGTCTCATATGGCGTTATTTATTGATATCCAGTTAGATCTTGATGTATGGATATTGACATTGAAATTAAAAATAATAATAATCTTTTTCTTTTTACTCCTCCTGCTTCAACCTATGCTCTGCCTGGGCTGGGCTTTCTCCACTGCCCAAACTGCCATCGCCTCTACCAAGGGCTGGCAGTCTTGTTGGCCATGTGAAGAAAAAATTAAAATTAAAATTAAAAATTAAAAAATTGTCCACATGTCAATATTGACACCTAAGTTTTAGTTGACAAATCAAGCATAGACTTTTGTAAAATATATTAAAATGAATTTAAAAAAATTAAAAGAAATAGAAAATGATAAATAGGGCTCCAATGTGGTCCCCCTCCTCTCATCTTTCCTTTACCCTTCCCCTGTCAAAGGATATTAACAAGACGTGCGCTCATAGAGGGAAAGTACTTGCATCCACGATAGCAATTTCCATGAAGTAAAATATCGATGGATTTTATTGATATAATATGTGAACTAAAAGATCATAAGTTACAAATGCATATATCTTGTATCCATGCACACAATGTATTTTATGATAGACAAATGTTATGGAAGGAGCTGGAAGGTATCAAACATCCAAACCATCTACCGTGGATGTATATAGGGATTTTAATGAAATACTCTATCCTTGGGAGAAGGTGGGGAGGAGGATGGCTAAAAATTATTGACTAGTAGCATTTAGAAACTTCCTAAACAATTGTGATATTATAGAAGTGGAAAGCAAGGGATGTGCTTTTACTTGGGATAATAATAAAGAATGGGAGGAATTTGTCAAAAAGAAACTAGATAGAGTCTTATGCATGATTGAACGGATAGTGCTTTTCCAGACACGGAAGTCTTTGCTTTATTTGCAGTTGGTCAGACCATAGTCCTATCTTGCTCAGATTATTCCCACAACCAGTGGAAAAAGCAAAAGAATTTAGATTTGAAGCATAATGCTTAGACGAGGAGTAAGTAAATATTGTTAATGGGGTTTGGTTATCTCCCAAGCGAAAAGCAGCTGATTTAGGGCGTGTTTGGTAATGATTCCGTTCGGGAGCTAATTTTGACTAGAAATGATTTTTTTTTTTATTATTCTGCTCCCGGAAACTGATTTTGAGTAAAAAAACACGTTTGGTAACTGTCCAAAATTTTTTATTCTGAAATAGAATTGCGTTTGATACCGTGCTAATTGATTATGCTCCAAATTAATTTCTTTTAATTTTTAAATACTTGTAAATACTTTTTTTTTTTTTTACTTTTTTTCCTTTTTTTCCTTTTGTTTTTTCTTTTTTTCCCCTTTTCTCCTATTCTTCTTCTTCTTCATTTGGTGGTTCCGGACCGGGACCAGCCTAAACGAGGGCCGGCAATGCTCACCGGAGCGTGGCGGCCCTCGTCGCCCGAGCCTCACCGGCAGCCGGGCAAGGCCCGCTTGGCCACCGGCAAGGCTCGGCCTCGTCCAGCTGTCGGCGAGGCTCGCCTAGCCCCTCCGGTGGCCAGGCCAGCCTTGCCAAGAGGCGAGGCTTGCCTCCGGCAAGCTCGCTAGACCTCGCCCCGGCCTAGCGAGCCTCCGACGAGTTCGCTGGACCGGCGAACAGTGACCGGCGGCGAACGGAGGTAGCGGGCGATAGCGAACAGCGGCGGGTGGTGGTGGACGGCAATCGCGGGATGTCGGAAGGGAAGAAGGAGACTTGATCTTTTTTTGATTCTTGGATGGAGAATCATATATATTTTTTTTTATTCTCAATTCTCTTCCCAATCTGTTCCCGAGAACAAATTTGTTCCTGGGAACAAAAATTTTACCAAACGCGGTTTTCGTCCCAAACTGGTTTTGGGAACAAAAAATCAGAATCAGACACTGTTTGGCACGTTACCAAACAGGTCCTTAATAACTAAATTGTGAAAAGTGACCCTTGCATCTTGGAGTAGGAAAAAAATTCTCAAAGTGCTCATAGGAGAATTGAGATACTAAAGCAAGAAATCAAAAATATAACAAACAGCCTAGATATTTCCCAAAGTAAAGAAAAGATATCGAATTGAAAAAAGGAAATTGGCTCACTGTGGAAAAGCGAAGAAATTTTTTTGGGACATGCATTCTAGAATTAGCTGGTTGAAATGGGGTATAAAAACTCCAAAATTTTTCATGCAACAACTATTCAAGGAGGTAGGAAGACAGAATCTCTATACTCCTAATACTAATAAGGAGTGGACACGTGAACCTAATGCTCCAAAGCAAATGATGGTGGAATACTTTAAGAGTTCATATATGTCGTTAAGACAAAGGAATTTCCAACCAGTTATTGAACATATTCCAACTTTACTTTTGGAATATATGGATTGAAAGTTGATAGCTAAGGTCACCATACTAGAAATTTCAAAAACCGTACGCTAGTTAGGAGCTCTCAAAGCCCCGGTCCCGATGGTTTAAGTGGACATTTTTTCAAACATCACTAGGAGGACATTCAACATGATGTTTTTCAAGAAGTAACTTGCTTTTAGAACACCGGATGCTTAAATGCTACAAAAGTAGATAAAACCTAAATTATACTTATTCCCAAAATGCCCTACTTAGAAAAGCTGAAATAGTTTTGTCCCATTAGCTTGTGTAATTTTGTCTACAAAATTATGTCCAAAATTATGACCAACAGATTAAAATCCTTAGTTTTGGATATTATCTGCATATAACAAAATGCTTTTGTCAGTTGCTATCAAATTCAAGACAATATACTATGTTCAGGAGATGTTGCCCTCTAAGAGTGCATGCAAGCAATAAGAAGTTGCCAGCTATGCTGAAACATGATATGCAATAGGCGAATGATAGGATAGATGAGACCTTTTAGAAGCACTTCGAGGGAACTATTTGACAAACTATGAAAATTATTGTTATTCATTTAAATTCACAATTAACGGAAGATAGATTAGTCTAGACAAACAATAAATATGGGACATGCTCTATTAAGAGTGGGAGGACAGAGTATTTACTATGACCATCAAATAGCTTGATTTTTAGAGGATTACATACTAAAAGTAAAGATATTGCAAATATAAAAAATGAAAATGTACGCAATTCCTTTCGCATTAGTCTTTTTCCCTTGTTTCTTTGAATTTTTTGACCCCTTGATGATATTTATGGAATGATAAATATTGTCAAGAATTCATTGTCTAGAAAAGACCTTGGTCCAAACCTGACGTGACTGAGAATGCTTTAAGTCATCAACGTGGTTGTCACTGGCGTAAGATTTGAAATCAAGATTACTCTACTTTTGACATTTTTCTATGAGAAGTAGATAGAGATTAATTAATTGATGGGATCTTTTTGGCCAAGTTATTTTCTAGCAATCAATTTCAGATAGGTTTTCCAGTTGTGACTGGGTGTCATTTTCTTCATATGGTTCCTAAGATGAAGTTCATTATTGCTTGGAGACTGTTATGGAAAAAGAGATTATCTGATTTTTTTATTTTTCTTTCCCTTCCCTATGCGGCTATTCATCCAAAATCTGAACTTGACGGCTGTCGATTTGCCGAGTGATCTCCTAACATGGGTTCCATTTGAAAACCATCGCATTATAATTTAAGAGCGAACTAATTTTTTATAGAGTGAAAATAAAATCCCTTGACTTTAAAAAAAAAAAATGAAGAGTTTATTACAATTAACATAAAAAAATTTGTTTAAAAGTGTAGAAGTGCCCTAAAGATACTAGTTAAGGCCTTGTTTGTTAACATTCTTTTTTTCTGTTTATGAATAAAATTTTTTTTTTTTTGTTTCACGGAACAAAAAAAGAACATAAATGCATTTGTTTGCGTTTTGTTCCAAATCTATTTTTTTTGTTCCCAGGGAACACATTTGGAACAGAAATGAGAAACAATAAAAACATGTTTCTTATTTCGGAACAATTTTTAAGAACAAATTTTCTCTTTCCTCTCTTTTTCTTTTCTTTTTTTTTTTCTTTGGCCGGTCGCCAGGCCTCGCCATGGCCGGCGACCGACCGTCGAGAGCCGGCGACATCGCCCCTGGCGAGGCTTAGCCTCGCCGGGTTGGGCAAGCTTGGGTGAGCCCAGATCCGGCGAGCCCGACCTCACCCGGCCTCGGCGAGGCTCGCCGGCCTAGCGGTGGCCTAGTGAGGCTCGGCCTTGTTGGTGGTTGGGTGAGCTCGGGCTCGCCGGCCAAGGCAAGGCCGAGCCTCACGGAGTGCGGGGCAAGGCTGGTCGAGCTCGGGCTCGCCCAGCCAAGGCGAGGTTGAGCCTCGCCCAACCACGGCTAGGCCACCGGCCTCGTCGCTGGTCGCCGGCCATGGTCGAGGTCGAACCGACCAAAAGAAGAAAAAAAAAAAAAAAAATAAAAATAAAGAAAATTAAAATTAAAATATTAAAAAATTAAAAGAAACAAAAAAAGAACACAAATTTACCAAACGTGTTTCTGTTCATTTTTATTCCCGGAACAAGTTTACCAAATGCCTTCTTCGTTTCAAAAATTGTTTCTGGAGCAGAAATAGTTTTTTCTATTTCTATTCCCGGAACAATTTTATAACATAAAGTTACCAAATGTGCCCTAAGACTACTAATATGAACGAACACTTTGTCAAAGCATTTTCATGATCGGGATGCGTTAAAATTTACTTCGGGCTTAGCTGACACCAAATTCTACATTCGAGAATTTACCAAATACTCAAATAGAGTTACTTTTAGCTTTTTTTGGAAGTAAAATCATGTGAATTAACCGCACTGATCAACTACAATAGCACATGATTTATTTCTTTGGCCAGTTTAGAACCTAGAAAAACTAAAGCATAATAATAATAATAATAATAATAATAATAATAATAATAATAATAATAATAATAATAATATCATCATGCTGGGAACAATTTTTTTTTTTTTAAAGTAGGGAAGAAAATTTTCATGAAATGTAAAGCGAATCCAAACCATATTTTCATTCATGTTCCAATTAAGCTAGCAAGAGAAACGGCCCATCGTTTCAGTCTTAAGAGGTCCATTTTGACATGAGCTTGTTTCAAATCGGGTCGCCCCAGGATTTTTCTCGTGAATTTGCCCAACATTGCTTCGCGCTTTGCTGGTTTTCTTGTGGCAATTTTGTAGAGTCATCCTTTTGGATTTTGTTCTCAAACGTTGTTAACTCAAAATAAATCATAACAATAAGGAAGGCTGGTAAAACGGAATGATCCGATAAATAAATAGAAATCGGTACATTGCTTCGGGTTTTATTAATCATTTTCTATCAATGGTGTTGTTCTTGCTCTCATTGCATAAGATGTGAATTAAAATATGTATTTTTGAATGAAAAGATAGTATATACTTGTCGTGACCTAACTCATTGTTAGGTTTAGGGTTATTGTCAACTTAAGATCGATGACTATTCCTTGAGTCGAGGTCTCCCAGATTCATACCTTGCATGGCATTAAATATTGAAAATTTCAATCAATTTAGCGTATGCAAATTTTAACAAAAAGTGGTCACTAGCTTTTTAGGGGGCGATTAGAAATCATTAAGATACGAGAGAATTTCTTATTATTTATATAATCAAAGATTATAGACTCGAGAATTTAATTACGTTAGCCCTAAGACTAATGCCCTTTCGGTATCTAATTTGATTATGTTAACTAAAGCCATAGCAACCTATCGAAGAAATTTTTGTCTAAACCATTCTAAAAAAAAAGAAAGAAATAACATCCAATATATTAAAAAGTACAACCGAGTATAATCAAAAGAAAACATAAAACTCCCTAATATTGTTCCTAAAAAAAAAAAATTCCAAACCACTAATGGCACGTTTGGTAATGATTCTGTTCCGGGGAATAGATTCGATCAAAACCGATTCTTTTTTTTATTGTTCCCGAGAACTGATTCTAAGCATTTTAAGCCGTTTGGTAAGCTTGTCCAAAATTTCTAATTCTAAAATAGAATTGTGTTTGTACCGTACTTTCATTAATTCTGTTCCAAATCAATTTCTTTTAATTTTTAAATAATTTTTTTATTTTTCCTTTTTTTTTCCTTTTTCTTCTTCTTGTGGCCGATCGCCGGTCCGGCTACAGCTAGACGAGGGCCAGTGACCTCACTGGAGCATTACTAGCCGAGCCGAGCCTGGCCACCGGTGGGGTTAGGCGTCACGAGGCTTGCCCAGCCCTTGCCTAGCCCCAGCAAGGCTTGGCCTCGCCAGATCTAGGGAGGCTGAGCCTCATCGGTGGTTGGGCTTGCCTCCGATGAGCTCGCTAGATCGGTGGCGGCGGCAAATGGCGGCCGACGGCGGCGGTGGACGGCGGATGGTGGTGGTGTGGTGGACGGCGGTCGTGAGATGGCCGAAGGGAAGAATAATATTTCTTGATTTTGATTCTTAAATTCGTTCCGGAACAAGAATTAACTTTTTTTTTGTTCCCGAGAATAAAAATTTTACCAAACGTAATTCTAGACCCAAACTAATTCTAGGAACAAAGAATCAGAATTTTGCCATGTTTGGATGGTTACCAAACATGGTCTAAAGAATTCTATTGTAAAACTCTAAAGACTTGTCCAAATATGGGTTTCAATTTCTAAGGGCTTCCAATTTTTTTTACTTTTTTTTTTTTTATAATTTTCTGAATTTTTGAATGATTTTCGAATTCTTTCTTTTTCTGGATTTTTATTTTTTAATATTTTATGAATTTTCTAAATTTTTATAAATTTTAAATGTTTTTATCTACTTTTTATTTTTTAACGATTTTTCGGATTTTTATAATCTTTAATGATTATCTAAAAATTCTGATTTTTTTATTGATTTTCGAATTTTCTAAATTTTTATTTTTTTATTTTTTTATCATTTTCTGAATTTTTATAGATTTAATGACTTTTTGGATTTTTAAAATTTTAATATTTATTATTATATTCGGGGAATGGGTTCGTACTTGTTTACCCGATCCGTATATCCGGATCCCACCCCGTCCGATTAAAACTGGATTTTTTAATGTTTTGATTTTTTTTTTTTCTATTTTTTAATTCTTTTATTTTTGTCTCTTGTTCTTTTTGTCTTTTTTTGCCTGCACTTCCTCTTCTTCCTCCGGACATCCTTTACCCGAACGCCATTTTCAACCTGCAACCCCACCTTTCGCGCCATTTTTTCTTTTTAACGAAACAAATACCATCGTTGATGAGTTTATCACCAGAACTTAGATCACCGCCGATCATTTATTCCGACCGACGTTGACCACCTCCAGCCGCCTGCTCCATCTATCGCAAAACTTAACAAAAACCACCCTACCTAATCCACACTTTTCACCGCAGCATCCCAAACAAATTAACAAGCAAAAATTCATTAGAATGAAGTGAGATGGGCTAACTAGTATGTCCCTGAAACGCTGACTTCGCCGGTGCGAGGGGATACTCCAACATAAAGCTTTCTGGCCTTGGAGATACGCATGTACGTTGGACTCAAGCAAAGATTTTTCATCGAATCGCATAGAAACACAGATAAAATGCTAGTATTAGATAGGATTCAACAAAAAAAAAAGCAAGTACGAATCGATCTTGAATTTAGACGGGACTTGACATTCGGCACTCTTCTAGGCATTTTATCAAACATGCAATACGCAGATTTTTCAATGGTTTTCCGTTTTAATTTTAACTAGATCCTCAGCCTCACACGTTACGAACAGACTTAAAACACCATGGTTAGCAACAAAAAAACTTCGTTTTATCAAAATCTCTTCGAGAAAACCGATCGAACCGAGCATGTCTTTCTCGGCCAAAACAGAGACAAAGTAGAGCGTTCGGAGCGAGACTGTACCTGGTTTGTTTGGCGAATCGAGGTCTCGATTGATGACGATGAAGGGCGTCTGGTTAGAGCTTTTCATCCGCTCGCGGAAGAAATCTCAGTATTCGTCTGACCTTCGACACCGACTCTGTGAAGAACAACTCACGGATTGGCCTTTGACCGGAGCTCTGAAAACCGACGGCGAACTCCGGCGATGCGGTTTTCTGCTACTCCGAAACGGGATGCACTCTCCCTTTCTCTCCCATTCGAGCTAGCTCCCTGCTCGCCTATATCGTCGTGCACGCAGTTCCATGTCGTTGAGCGTCCTCCTCTCCTCTCTCCGAGAAGGAATCTTTTATGTTATTTTCCCTCTCTCGTTGTTGGTTAAGTGATCTCCTAACATCGATTCCACTAGTAAGTAACTATCGCATTATTTTTAATTGAGAGGAGTTGGGGTTGAATTTTATGATTGATGATGATATGATCTCTAATCTTGATGAGGTTGATAACCCAATGTCGAATTATTTTAGATACGAGGAATGAAGATGGCCCATTCTTCAGTCTCGCTAGAGGATCGGCCCATCATTTCAGCCTTCGTTGCCCATTTAGTGGAGTTGACGCGAGATTGTTTCAATTCGGTCTGGCCCAAGATTTTGCTCGAGCGGTTGCCCATCATTGCTCATCGTTTTGATTTTGTTCTTGAGCGTTGTTAATTCTAAACAAATTACAAGACTTAGGAAAGGCTGATAAAAACAGAATGATTAGATGTCTAAATAAAATTGGCATGTCGCTTTGGTGTTTATTAATCATTTTCTATCGGCAGTGTTGCTCCCATTATATAAGATGTGAAATGAAGTGCATACTCTTTTATGAGGTTATACCCAGAAAAGAGTTGCTAGCGTTGGTAGTTCTTTCCTGTTCTTTGTGAAGTATAAATTTGTTCATGCATGTATGAGAGAGAGAGAGAGAGAGAGAGAGAGAGAGAGAGAGAGGAGGAGGAGGAGGAGGAGGAGGAGGAGATGCCATGATTTTGGAATTTGATCATATGTGGTATATTATATGTGAGATGAACACATGTTACAATTTACAAAAGGATATATCCAAAAAAAGACATCACTAGTGTATATAATCTTGAACCCTTAGTGATTGTAAGTAATAGTTTAGTAACGAGCATTTGACATCTCATATTCTCACATAATTAGGTCACTTGTGCAGAGACTATAATAATCCTCTTGCCAATTCTCGCCTTCAAAAAGTGATTGGCAATATCATTTTTACTTTATTGTTCTGCATTTATAAAAAGACGACTTGGGACTGCCAAGACTTAAACAAAAGGTGACTGATGGGAGGAAAAATATAAAGAGAATGAACTTTAGCTAAAGCCAATGAAGAATATAAAGGCAATCCTAGTAGGAACTTGACTTGTCACTATTCTCAAAGGAAATGATCAAAATGCTACTTGGCATTTCACTTGCCCAATAAAGAAGAAAGGAAATAATACATACATATTATTAGGATTAATATCACAAAATATCTTCAACTGGTACTACCTGAACATTTTTATTTAAAAAAAAAAATTGGATTTACCCCTAAAGTGGTACAGCTATTTCAATTTTACCCTTTGTTTTAATCCCATCCAATTTGGCCATTAAAAATTTGAGTTCTTAATCATCTTGAATTAAGCGGTTTTGGACCTTCAAGGGCCCTTGAGCCAAAGAGTTGATGTTTGACAACACAATTTCAAAGCTTTTGATGCAAAGTTTTGCTTTAAAAATTCTGAAAGCTCAAGATAAGCCTCCACGTTTAAGCTTTAGCATCTTTGGAATGCAAGTTCAGGGATTTAATGAAGTTTTTTTCTTCCAATCTTACCATCATCACTGTATTTGCAATCATATTTTACCCCGCAACCTTGGGTAGGAGAGAGAAAGACGTGGTTGATCATGGCCGGGAAGCTTCGTAGAGGAGGCCGAGGGATGCCATTGCAGCTTTGCTGAGGGTCAAGGGACATCCGCAAAGCTTCATCGAGGGTCGCACAATGTCGAGAATCTTTGCGAGGGTCGCTTGATGCCAGATTTAGCTTTGCCGAGGGTCAAGCGTCGCGTTGCCTAGTCATGTGGCCCGAGCATTCTGCCCCTTGGGGTTTGTGTGACGCTGGCGTCGTGTCGCTTAATTTCACTCGACCTCAGTGTCGCATGGCCAGGTTTGCTCAACTTTAGAGGCGCGTTGCCTAGGGTCGCACAATGTCAGCACCGATCCTACTGCTGTGTCGCCCGCTTGTGCTTTCATCTACAACTGCAAGTTCCTTCGTTCTCTATCTTTTAATTTCTTTCTCTATACTAAAAATTGTCCTGTGATAAATATTTTACGAGGTGTTTAGTCAATAGCTTTTGCTTATACGCAAAGTCTTAGAAGCTAGACCTCTCCCTTGGTACCTATCCAACGCTGAACCAAAAAGGAATCAACTATTCTTTTTCCCGTATAGACCTTTGAATTTTTGAGACAATCAGATCAACACTTTTCCTTTTTTTTTTTTTTTTTTTTTTTTGGAACTAGATCAACACTTTCCTTAAGAAGCAAAACTTACTATCTTAGAATTGTAGAGCGTGAAGATCGGCATCACTAATTGGATTAAGAGAGGTGACAAAGGTCCATGTGATATATTTCACTGAACTTGAAAGACCGTGGCCATTCAGCAAGCATCCACTTAATTTTGGATTAGTGCACTCTTGCATCGCAGATCATAGGGAACGAGAGGGAAATAAACTGTTCCTCAACCATGTCAGTAGCATTGTGCGGATTCTAATTGAAGGAGCAGACAAATGCAAATTTCTAGTAGAGACGAGACAAAACGGGGAAAAGCAAGAGGCACGATTTTATAATTGACATTGAAGGAGCAGACATTTGCGACTTTCTAGTAGAGACGAGAAGAAAGCAGGGAAAAGCGAGAGGCGTTGGAATCAAAGATCACCCAGTTCGCAACCCCACAAATCGCTACCTCAAGAAGTGGCGCTAGTGGAATCCGTACTCTCGTCATCGCTACAGACCATCTCATCCTCTTATGTTTAGTTCCTGCGAAATATGTATAACCTCGAATCCTTCTAAAATTGTCTTCCTTCGAGTATCCTTCCTTGAAACTCCAACTTGTTTCCATCGGCTGACAGCGTTGGAAAACCGACCCTCAGGTCATCCTCCTGTTGCTCGCATATAAAACGGAATCCACGCTTCTTTATGCTTCCTCTCGGTGTTCTGAAGCAAACTTGGATATGGCTCCAATCATTTTGCAGAGGCTCTTCTTCTCCTCTCTTATTTTCAAATAGGATATATAGAAGCCTTACATGATCGGATTCGATTGGTGGACTAAGATGCCTAGAAATCCAATACCGTCTTTCGCCATTAACAAATATGCTGACCTCAAATAGCCTTTCGAACGGATCTTTTTTACACCGGCCAACAATAAAACAGAGTGCTAATCCTAAGCACTTGTCATCTAAGTCTGGGGGAACCATGAAAGATATGGAGTCCTCTTCACAGTGGAGAATCCATTCAGGCATCTCGCTTCCATTTGCAAGAATGTCGACTGCCTGCCATGCAGATGGTACACATATCAAACATTCCACATGAGAGAGAGAGAGAGAGAGAGAGAGAGAGTCTGACCTTGGGTGATGACGCATCATCCTCACTGACCCCTTTGCTTTGCTTGCAGCTATAAACAAACAAGTCTTTCCAATGATCATACTTATTGAAGCATGTTGGCAGATGAGTAAACTTGTTATTTGAAAGATTTAGGTACGTCAATTTAGGACAACTGGAAGCATTCTCAAGGAACTCTGCCTCTGATAGATTGCAGCCATTAAGATCTAGCCATCTTAGATTTGGGAATCCCAAACCACCATTAGGATCAATTGAATCCTCCAAGTACTTTGGAAACATGGCAAGATTCGAGCAGCTCCAAAGATACAGAGTCTCGAGATTTTTCAACTTACGAATGCTCAATGGAAGTCTTGTTAGATTTTTGCAAAATTCTAATTTTATTGTCTCTACAGAGACAAGATTTTCAATTGATGCGGGAAGTTCTTTAATCGCCGTCCCTTCCATACAAAAATATCGCAGATGTTCCATCTTTTCCAGAATATCAGGGCATTTCTCAAGTTTACAGCAATTAGAGAGATTAAGGTTTTGAAGAGACTTTGCCTTGAGTGTGTTCGGAAAGATCCTGAGACTGGAGCAACTTGATATCGTCAAAATTTTTAACTTGTCAAGACATCCGACGGATTGGTGAACCTCCACCGAGCTATTGCACCTTAAAATATATAACCTCTCCAGATTTGGAATCGATGAAAAGTCAGGAACAGTAACCAGGAACTTGCAATAGCAGAACTCGATGGACTTCAAATTTATAAAATTCTGCAAAAACATACTAGTGCAGTCATTAAGCTCTACAAATATTTTCATAGCTTTAAAAAGGAAAAGCTCATCATCACAAGGGCTTACCTTAAAGTTGCCTCGTAATTGTTTGATATGACCATGGTTTAAATGGAGTCTCTTGAGTTTCTTTTGACCAGGGCCAAATTCTAGATCCGGGGCATTGGACCATTCAAGGCATCTTAGCGTGTTAGGGAGGTGTATAGGACCTTGTGAAGAAATATGTACTCCATGCAAAATGAGCATTCTCAACCTTTTTATGTTTGTGAAAGCACCCGGACTAATTGTTATCTCTTCTGGTGTGGGCAAGTCTAACACTATGGCATTTACTGCATCCATGCCCTAGCCATAACAAAGCAAATTTAGTCATCAGACAAAATTGCCAGTTGAGATTTACATTTTACTGTTCGAATCAAAGTACCATAAAAACTGAGATCTAGCAAAATGGACATAAACAACTTTTACCGTTTCTTCATAGAGAACATCTTGAACATCTTCGAAAAGCCACAATCTGCTGCGTTTCCTAGGATCATCGGGCCATTCCTGATTGACAATATCCTTACCCATCAATTGAATCAAATCATGCATTTGCAAGATTCCATTCTCACATTTTATCAAGGACCTTTCGATGAGAATATCTATTCCTATGGCTGTGTGAAAATCACAGCTGTCAAGAACTTCCTTGATGTACTTTATATTTTTCCCCTTAAAGAAGCAAGCAATATCGAGGAAAATCTCCCTCTCGTTGTTCTCCAATCCATCGAAGCTTATCTTGAGAACTCGATTGATAGTTGTTTCAGGAATTTTGGAGAGTTTATGCAACGTACTTTCCCATGCAGGTTCCTTTCTTCCACGTAAGAATGAGCCCAACACTTCCAGGGCTAATGGAAGTCCGTCGGCATAATGCAGTGCTTTATCTATGAGATCCCTTCTTATTTCAACACTCTTGCTATTTGGGAAAGCATATTGCCTAAAAAGATATTGTGCTTCATGGCATCCTAAAGTTTGAATTTCATACACACAATTTATGCCATGAGAAGTCAGCAATTGTTTATCTCTTGATGTAACAATGATTGTACTTCCTTTTCCAAACCAATTGCCTTTTCCAACTAAGGCATTCAGTTGATCCATATGATCAACATCATCAAGTACCAGGAGAACCTTCTTGCAACATAGTCTTTCTTGTATCAAACTAATTCCTCCAGCGACATTGTAGACCATGAAAGGATGAACCAGGATCTCAGATAGAAGATCCTTTTGTAAAGTAACAAGACCATCGCTTCCGCTTGATTTTTCTCTAACTTGCTCCAAAAAACTACAACCCTGAAATTGTCCCATCATAGCATTATATAGGGCCTTGGCAATTGTTGTCTTCCTATGCCTCCCGGACCCCATAAACCTATCATGAGAACATCATCATCACCTGACTCTTTCTTTGACAACGATAAAATTTGTTGAACTTGGGAATCTATTCCGACTGGATATTTAGCGACATGTAAAGGCGTTCGGTTGAGATGAATTGATAATTCCTCTAATATGCATTTTATGAGCTTCGCTTCATTTCTGATAAGCATTCAAGAGAAAGATAAACAGGTTTTAGCAATTTATATAAGTAAAATTCCATAATAAGATTAGCACAATATAAGATGAAAGGTGGGTGAACCAGCGCCAACATCTGCAAAGAACTTGAATCTGAAGACAACAATGACTCGGGCACTATGAATCACACTATTTATGTTACATAAATTTCTCATTATCCACGCAGCAAGAATCAATTCAAAGAATCTACTAGCTTTGGTTATTTGACTTTTGTGTCCATGGTCTAATTTATCTCCACTTTGTATCTTCAATTCGAAGATCCAAAAAAGAGCATACCATTTGATATCTAACAAACAATCACGAGCTAACAATCACAAAACACCGCGTCACATTTGTGCATACCTGTCATTCAACTCCCACCTAGACAAGCTACCAGCTTTAAAGAGAGCCTCCATCCATCTCTTCATTTTATCCTTTCCGAACTTGGACTCATGCTTAGCCATAGCTCTTTCATAACTCTCTCTCCCTCCTCTTACTTCTCTTGGTTCTACTTTGTAAAACAATGGGAACACAATCAGGCCCATTTGCTCCCTGCACTCCATGATTTTCAAGAGCTCTTCCAAGCACCACCACGGGGAGGCGTAGTTCTCAGAGAAAATGATAATCGCGATGCGCGATTCCTTGATCGCCCTTACGAGCGTCGGCGATATTTCCTCTCCTTTCCTAAGCTCCTCGCTATCCACAAAAGTGTATATTCCTTTCTGGTCCAGAGCCGCGTAGAGATGACTGAGGAAGCCTTGGCGGACATCTGTCCCTCTGAAACTGAGGAACACATGGTAATTCCTTTTCACATTCGAAGAAGCAGCCATTAGATTAGCTGATGGTACATGTGCTTCCCTAGAATGCCAAGCATCGGAACAGAGAGTCTTGCTACGAAAATCAAGGGCTGAAGGCTGAAGCAGAGTCGGCTTTGCTCTCGGAGAGGCTCGGCGGCCTCTGACCCGGCGTTGCCCTTCCCCGATCGGCAGCGAAGTCGACGATCTCTTCCCTTTGCTCTGGCTCTCGCTCTTTCTCGCTTTAAAGAAACAAGCGCTCTCAGCCTGTTCCATTCTCAGGAAAATATTGGACCGGACTCAGGGTCACTTGGCTCGTGAAAACGTTTTCAGCTTTCGATTTCAGATAAATATGCTGCTGGACGAGGAAGCAACGCGCGGCGGCGAGGGTTTGGAGGGCAAGATCGACGTCGGGATCACCAGAAAACCATAGGAGTGCAAAAATAAACGAAGCTGACCCGTAACGACGATGGATCGCCCGGCCTTGACGGTGTCGAGGGCGAGAAGATAGAGAGATCTAGATCTAGAACTCTGGCTGCCAGGAGGTTTTGAGTTGACTATTGTTTTGAAGGAGTATGAAGGAGGAGGAAGAAGAAAGTGGGAAGAGAGGGAAAGCCAGGGAAGCAGAAAAAAGAACTCAGAGACAAAAGCTGGACCGATGAAGAATCAGCCAAGGACTCAAAGACAGAGACTGCCGCCAGGGTTTGTAAATCTGGCGACGAGGTCTCGGGTGCGGCCCACGCGATCACCGGTGCAGCTGGTGTCTCTTAGTCCACGCGCAAGGATGCGCAATCCACGTTTGAGGCATCAAGTCTAAGCGCTAGCCACCTTAGTCAATATTCAACGGGTCTCATATGGCGTGCACTTATTCATTAATTTCCAATTAATCACGCGTCAATATTGACACCTAAGTTTTAGTTGACAAATCAAGCATAGACTTTTGTAAAATATATTAAAATGAATTTTAAAAAAATTAAAAGAAAGAGAAAATGATAAATAGGGCTCCAATGTGGTCCTTCATTGGAAGGGCCTGGTCCAGTTTGCAAGGCCTAAAGAAGTGGATGTTTGAATTCAAGCAGTATGATTTCAACTCAACGCCAATTAAAGAATTCAAAAGCAAAAGACCACGAAACCCAAAGAGCATCCAGAGCCCTACCATTTTGCTCTCCCCCCCTTCGTTTCCCCTTCCCCTTTTAGAGGATACTAACAAGACGTGCGCTCGGTGAGGGAAAGAACTTGTATCCACAATAACAATTTCCATGAAGCAAAATATTGATAGATTTTATTGATATAATATGTGAACTAAAAGATCATAAGTTACGAATGCATATATCTTGTATCCATGCACCCAACGTATTTCATGATAGACAAATGTTATGGAAGGAGCTGGAAGATATTAAACATCCGAACCATCTACCGTGGATGTATGTAGGGGATTTTAATGAAGTACTCTATCCTTGAGAGAAGGTGGGGATGAGGATGGCTAAAATTTATTGACTAGTAGCATTTAGAAACTTCCTAAACAATTGTGATATTATAGAAATGGAAAGCAAGGGATGTGCTTTTACTTGGGATAATAATCGATGGTTTTATTTATATGATGATGGGCCTAAGTGGGCCTGTCCGCCCATGTTGGGCCTAAAAGCCCGGCCTGCAATATAAGGGCCCATGGAGGAGTAACTGCGATGTGAAATGTTGCGTTGTTTAGATATGAGGGGTTGTGTCTTTTGGGGGAACATTACACGTTGAAGAGTTACATCTGTTGGGGAAGACGTAAAAAAGAAAAGAAAAAGGGATCACACCCTTTAGACGTACGTATGTCTTTTCAATCTCTCTCTCCCTCAAAAGCAAAAAAAAAAAAAAAAAAAAAAAACAGAAAGAAACAAGAATCTTTGTTTTTTCTCCCCTAATAGCAACATTACACTCCTCAGTAAACCGAGATCAAATTCTTCCTTGAACTTCAGCATTTGTGTTTAATTTGTGGATAATAAGGTACACTCAATTCCGTGGTGTGTCTTTAATCGGTGATACGTGTTTGTTCTTAGACTCGTCTTCCGCATTCATTTTAAGGGTTCAATTTAGTGTTGAATCCGTTTGAGGGAACTAGTTATTCCCAACATTGGTATTAGAGCTCTAGTTCATGTTTCTCGATCCCCTTTTTATGTCATTGAATTATTTTAGTGGTCGAAATTCGAGAAAAGCCGTTATCGGTTGATTGGGGACGGAAAAACCCGACACCTGCATATTGTTCGCCTTGTTTTGTGATCTTTTGCAAGTTGAAATTTGTTTTTGATAGCGCAGGGACGAAGCTCGTCAATACGAGAAAACGAGTGGCGGATTGCCACCGGACGCATCGCCACGCGCAGCTGGAATGAACGGGGGTCATCGCATGCACTGATTCGGTTCCCCACAGGCGCGTGCATCGCAGGCGCCGTTTAGGCCTAGGTGCGTGCGACGCACGAGCAAGGTGCTAGCGCGTGCCATGCACGCACCGGATGACGTCATCGTGACGTCAGCCAGTGCACGAGCATGGCACGTGCCGATCGGTTTGTCCAAGCGACCGAATTCCAGTTGACTCCGACCTGGCTAACCGTTGACCGCGACCGTTGACCGTTGACTTTGAGTGTTGACCAAAAAAAAATGATGTGTTTCTTTTTCTTATTAAGTCTATGTGGATTATATGTAATTCCCTATTTGTTTTGCATTTGTTGCAGGAACAATGCCTCCCCTTAAGTTGCACACACTTATTCGTGCAATTACCGATGAACAAAAGGAAAGGCTTTCTAAGTTGAAAGGCGAGCGATCGATCATCAATGGGAGAGTGACGACTTAATTGATCATGTTCTTGACGTCAACGGGAAAATACAAAAGGTCATATGAAATGGTCATCCCATGCCACAATATGAGATGGTGCGATTTTTCATGAACACTCTTCCACTAGAATGGCAAAAAGTGTTGAATCACTTATGGGAAGTCAATAGAGCTACTTCATATAGGAGTCTTGTGATGGCTTTTATAGATGAATATTAATGGATTGTTACAAAAGAAAAGATCAATAAGTTGAACAAAAGATGATCTTTCTCAGTTCGTATATTGACTTGATGTTAGATGTTTTGGCTGGTCTTTATTTATTATGCTTTGTGGACATCTTATCTAATATTTTCTACCTAGTTGTTGTTGATGCGGCAACTAATATGTTATTTGTATTATGTGAAAGCATTATTATTATATCATTGTTTGATATCAAATATTATTTGCTTATTATTATGATTAATTGTTGTAGGTAATTCATATAAATTTTTGTAATTTCAAAGAATTTATTTTGCATAGAATATTATATTAATAATAACTCCAAGTTAGGATTTTGGATGATGATTGGAAACATAGTGACATTTTGATTTTGAAATCTTATTTGAAATTATTCATTAATATGATGGTTTTGTGCAAAGTGGATACATAAATGATAGGCATTAATAATTCGTGCATATATGTGCGATATGTTTAGATCAATGACCTCAGCCACAAAGAGCATAGTCGTTGAGCTAAACAAAGGTAAGAAACTCAATGACGATAATTATGAAATATGGCACATGATTCAATATGTGTTGGAAGAGCAAGAGGCACTAGAAGCTCTTAACCTGACCATGGTAGAACCTAAAGAATGAAAGACTACGTAGCATAAGAGAGATAAGGATGCATTTGTTGCATGGAAAAGAAAGAACTCATTTGCTCACATTACGTTGCTGAGTAGCATGGAAAATGACGTTATGCGAGAGCTTGTTTTGAGAATGCCAAGAAAATGTGGGAAGCATTGGCAACAAGGTTTGGTCATAGTTCGGTGACCAGACTAAGACAAGTCACTATTAGGTTTGACTCTTATAAGAAGCCCGATGGTCAGACCATGAAATAACACTTTAGAAAGATGTCAAACATGATTAATAAGCTGAAAGATGTTGGCCATGTCCTGACTAACGAGCAACAAGTGTAAGCAGTGATCCGTTCCTTACCTCAGAGTTGGGAGCATATGAAGGTGCACCTGACCCATAATGAGAATATCAACACCTTTGAGAATGCAGTGCGCCATCTTGAGCTGGAAGAGGACTGCCTTTTGGCGGCTAAGCCGGAAGCTGAAATTTATCATGCTGGTTCTAGCTCACATCGAGCTTCGAGCTCCAAGTACAAACGTCCTAATTGGTTTGATAAAAGGAAAGGCAAGAAAGCAAGTCCTTCGGGAAGAAACCTAAGCTTAACCAACATGAAAGAGGAAAGCGTCATCGAATGAAGAAGCTTACAAGGGTGAAGTGTTACAATTGTGACAAGAAGGGTCACTATGCTCGCGATGTCGTGAGCCAAAGAATGTATACACCCCTTGTACTTTTCAGAACTTTGTTTATGTGTCGGGTTCTGTATTCTTAACTGAGTTTAATCCTTTGTGGACTGTGGATTCAGGAGCGACAGACCACATAGCGAATGATAGAGAATCCTTCATGGAATTCCGACGAGTACCGACTAGAACTAAGTGGATCTATATAGGAAATAACTCCAAAGCATAAGTAAAAGGAATTGGCATCTATCAATTGAACATGTGTGGTGGACGCACTCTATTCCTACATGATGTGTTGTATGCTTTGGAGATTCGTCGGAATTTAGTATTTGTTTCAGTATTGGTTAAACTTGGTTTAATACGAACTTCCATAATAGTGGTGTAGATTTGTATTTGGATACAAATTACTATGGTTGTGATTATTTTCTAGGTGGTTTTATTGTATTAAATGTTGACTATAGTAATGCTAATGTTTGTTATTCCCTTTTCACGTATCCTAATTCATATGATAATGATGTGAGTGTGTGACATACTAGACTTGGTCACATTGGCCAACAACGTATGAATAGACTAGTCAAAGATGACTTGTTAGGTAATATTGAAAAAGTCGATTTGCCTATATGTGAGCATTGCCTAGTAGGGAAAACGACAAGAAAATCATTTGGAAAAGGCAAAAAGCTGAATTTCCTTTACAATTAATCCATTATGACGTATGTGGTCTGATAAATGTAAGAGGAAGACATGGGACTATTTATTTCATCACATTTATAGATGATTATACGTGATTCGGATATGTCTATTTGATTTCTTATAAATCTAAAGTATTGAGTTGTTTCAAAATGTTTATGAATTTGATAGAAAATCAATTAGACAAGAAAATAAAAGTATTGTGATCCGATCGAGGTCGAGAATATTTATTTGATGAGTTCAGAAAGTTATATGATGAAAAAAATAGAAAAACAATTGTCTATTACATATACTTCTCAATAAAATGGTATTGCGGAGAGAATGAACAAAACCCTATTGGAAATGGTTAGGTCCATGATGGCGCATGCTAACTTACCTATCACTTTTTGGAGTAATGCGCTGTTAACTGATGCCTATATACTTAACCGAGTGCCTTCCAAATCAGTTACTTCCACTCCATATGAGTTATGGACAAGTAGAAAACCAGACTTAAGTTTCCTTAAGCCATGGGGTTGTGCTGCCTATACTCATGAGCCCTCTCACAAGTTTGGGAAATTGGGCCCTAGAGAAAAGAATAGTGTTTTCATAAGATACTCTGAACACTCGAAAGGGTATGTGTTCATAGGTGAGTAGGAAAGTGGAAGTATAACTGAATTCGAATCACGTGATGTCACATTCTTAGAGAATGAATTTCCTAAGAAGGGCAAAATAGGTGAGGATTACTTCTTATTTGAAACCTTGGATAAAGACAATGAACTTAATGGAGTTCGTCCAAGTGGGAGTAACATGAGAAGTGATGAATTTGATTCAACTCCTCTCAATTACAACCACATAATGAGATGATATCGTCATTATTTAATCCGAGTGGGAGCATGATAGGAAATGATGTGCAAAATATATAATCTCCCATACTTCGAACAAATCGCAAAAGTATTCTCCGTCAACGTTTTGACATTGAAGGGGAAACTTTCATGGTTGCTCCACAAGATGATGATGAGCCAAGAAATGTTAATGATGCTCTAAATTACTCTAGTAAGGAAAATGGATGCATGCAATGGAAGAGGAGATGGAGTCAATGAAGTTAAACCAAGTTTGGGAACTGGTTGACCTTCCAAAAGGACGCAAAGTTATTGGGAATAAGTGGGTTCTCAAAATAAAGCGTAAAGCTAATAGCTCGATAAAAAGGCATAAGGCTCGCCTTGTGGCGAATGGGTATAATCAAAAGGAATGAATTGATTATGAATAAACATTTTTTCCTGTAGTGAGATTTACCTCAATTCGCATTATTCTGGTAATAATAGCAAGTATGGATCATGAATATCAAATGGATGTAAAAGCTGCTTTCCTCAATGGAGAATTAGAGGAAGAAATATATACGGAACAATCTACTAGTTTCATTATGGAAGGTCAAGAAGGAAAGGTATGTCGACTTTTGAGATCGATATACGGTCTTAAGCGATCGTCGAGACAATGGTATATACATTTTCATAATGCCATAATGGCATATGTTTTTACAATGATAGATGATGATTATTGTGTATATATCAAAAGATCCAAAGATCAATTTGTGATCATATCATTATATGTTGATGATATACTAATTGCCGGAAATAATATAGAGTCTATTAATATTGTGAAGAGTTGGTTATCTTCCAACTTTGAGATGAAAGATATGGGTGAGGTTGCATATATTCTTGGAGTTAAGATTTCAAGAGATCGTTCAAAGATATCATTATCTTTTTCACAAGAAACACACATAAATAAGGTTCTTAAACAATTTTGTATGCAAGATTGTAAACCCATTGATACTTCTATTGCAAAAGTGAAGGATTGAGCCATAGACTGTGTCCAAGGACTCTATGAGAGAATGAATAAATGAAACATGTTCTTTATGCTAGTGTTGTTGGGAGCTTGATGTACGCTATAATGTGTATAAGACATGACATATGTTTTGCAGTTGGAATGGTGAGTAGATACCAATCCAATATAGGTCAAGTACATTGGAAGGCCTTTAAAAGAATACTAAGGTATCTGAATGGAACTACTGATTACAAGCTGAATTACCAAGGAAAGGATCTGCGACTTGAAGGTTATTCAGATGCTGATTGGGGAAGATATTTAGATGAAAGAAAATCTACCTATGGTTTTGCTTTCTTACTGAATAATGACACCATATCTTGGAGCAAGAAGAAGCAAATGTGTAGCCTTGTCCACGATGGAAGCTGAGTTCGTGGCATTATCAGCAGCAATACAAGAATGTGTTTGGCTTAAGAGATTTTTTAATCATTTAGGTGTTATTGGATATGTTACAAATCAATTATTGGTTAATTGTGATAGTCAAGCAGCAATAGCATACACCAAAGATCCAAAATATTATGGCAAGACTAAACATATAGATACCAAATATAATTTTGTCAAGGATATGGTTGCACGAAAAGATGTGAACTTACAGTACATATCTACGCATAGAATGGTAGCAGATCTTATGACAAAACCAATACCTAGATATATGTTTTGTGGTCATGTAAAATCTTTAGGACTGCATAGAGACGATGTACTGAATATTGTAATTTCTCTGAAATATTCACATTTAATGAATTTGTGTTTTTCATCATTAATGCCTATGAATCTTTATTTGACGTTTATGCATCTTAATGCTCAGTGCATTATATTAAGTTGAGAAAGTATGTCGAATAGATAAAAGATTAGCCCACTCACACGGGTAATCGCATTTATTTACCGTGTGATAAATAGAGATGAGATGGTTTTTAAGCTTATTATCTAGGTGATAATCGAGAGCTCAAGGTTAAAATATATATGTCGCCTTAACTGGGTGTTAAGATAATGACATAATATTTACTATGTACGAAAAGTAAAAAAAAAACCCACATATTTTATTTTATCTGTCTATGCTGCCAAATGTGAGTTATGATGAATTTTGTGAACGAGTAGATATGTGAATTCAAGTTAGACATTATGTATGTTTGAACTATCATCTATACGGTATTGATGGTGTAGACATATGCTCCATGGGAAATGAGTTAATACCGTAATATGTATTTCATACTACGTATGTATGAGACGATCGATAAGAGTGGTAAAATTTTAATCTCAACTTTTATGCCATTGAGACTCTTGAGGAGAAGAGTTCATCAATTTAGTGCCCTCATGACTCTCTTACTTATTCTTAAGATTTCTATTCAGTATTTGCTATCTTAGGATGTTGCCAATAATCATGAATTGATTCGATCTAATGGGACATTTCTAGAAAAGCAAACTGAACTGAAATTGAGAGTTTTGAAGAAAAGGAAGATCGAATTTGGAGAATCACATATTAGTTTTGTGTTCACTGGTCGACCAATTATAACTATCTTTAGGATAATCATAATTGTGAATACAATATGTCATTGTTTTTCAAAAGAGATTAAGAGAGATATAAATGTGATCGATCGATCTAGGGTACTGCATACTAAATCTACTCAAAGTGTGATGCCCATTATGAGCTGCTATATATTCCTAACGAGATGTATTGCATCGAGCTCTTAAAGTATGGTCACATGGATTATTCACCGTATAAATGTTACGAGAGGTAAAGAGGATTCTGTTCAGCCTACCATGTGCAAGTGGGAGATGATGGTTTTATTTATATGTTGATGAGCTTAAGTGGGCCCGTCCACTCATGTTGGGCCTAAAAGCCTGGCTTGCAAAATAAGGGCCCATGGAGGAAAAGGGATCACACCCTTTAGACGTACGTACGTCTTTTCAGTCTCTCTCTCTCCCTTAAAAAACGAAAAAAAGAAGAAAAAAAAGAAGAAGAAAGAAACAGGATGCTCTGTTTTTCTCCCCCTAATAGCAACAATACGCTTCTCGCAAATGGGATCAAATTCTTCCTCGAACTTCAGCATTGGTGTTCAATCTGTGGATAATAAGGTACACTTGATTCCGTAGTGTGTTTTTGATTGGTGATACATGTTTGTTATTAGGCTCGTCTTCCACATTCGTTTTAGGGGTTCGATTTAGTGTCAAATCTGTTTTAGGGAATCAGTTATTCCCAACAATAATAAAGAAGGGGAGGAATTTGTCAAAAAGAAACTAGATAGAGTCTTATGCATGATTGAACGGATAGTGCTTTTCCAGACACGGAAGTCTTTGCTTTATTTGTAGTTGGTCAAACCATAGTCCTATCTTGCTCAAATTATTCCCACAACCAGTGGAAAAAGCAAAAGAATTTAGATTTGAAACATAGTGCTTAGAGGACGAGGAGTATGGAAATATCGTCAATGGGGTTCAGTTATCTCCCAAGCGAGAAGGAGCTGATTTAATAACTAAATTGCGAAAAGCGACCTAAACCCTTGCATCTTGGAGTAGGAAAAAATTCTCAAAGCACTCATAGGAGAATTGAGACACCAAAGCAGGAAATCAAAAATATAACAGATAGCCCAAATATTTACCAAAGTAAAGGAAAGATATTGAAATTGAAAAAGGAAATTGGCTCACTATGGAAAAGCGAAGAAATTTTTTTGGGGCATGCATTCTAGAATTAGCTGGTTGAAATGGGGGATAAAAACTCCAAAAAATTTCATGCAACAACTATTCAAGGAGGTAGGAAGACAGAATCTCTATACTGCTAATACTGATGGGGAGTGGACACGTGAACCTAATGCTCCAAAGCAAATGATGGTGGAATACTTTAAGAGTTTATATATGTCAAGACAAAGGAATTTCCAACCAGTTATTGAACATATCCAACTTTAGTTTTGGAAGATTGAAAGTTGATAACTAAGGTCACCATACTAGAAATTTAAAAAACCGTACGCTAGTTAGGAGCTCTCAAAGCCCCGGTCCCGATAGTTTAAGTGGACATTTTTTTCAAACATCACTAGGAGGACATTCAACATGATGTTTTTCAAGAAGTAACTTGCTTTTAGAACATTGGATGCTTAAATGCTAAAGCAGATAAAACCTAATTTATACTTATTCCCAAAATGCCCTACTTAGAAAAGCTGAAATAGTTTCGTCCCATTAGCCTGTGTAATTTTGTCTATAAAATTATGTCCAAAGTTATGACCAATAGATTAAAATCATTAGTTTTGGATATTTTCTGCATAGAACAAAATGCTTTTGTCGGTAGCTATCAAATTCAAGATAATATACTCTGTTCAGGAGATGTTGCCCTCTAAGAGTGCATGCAAGCAATAAGAAGTTGCCAGCTATGCTGAAACTTGATATACAATAGGTGAATGATAGAATAAACGAGACCTTTTAGAAGCACTTCAAGGGAACTATATGACGAATTATGAAAATTATTGTTATTCATCTAGATTCACAATTAACGGAAGATAGATTAGTCTAGACAAACAAAAGTTATGGGACATGCTCTCTTAAGAGTGGGACGATAGAGTATTTACTATGACCGTCAAATAGCTTGATTCTTAGATGATTACATACTAAAAGGTAAAGATATTGCAAATATAAAAAATGAAAATATACGCAATTCCTTTCGCGTTAGTGCTTTTCCCTTGTTTTCAAATTTTTTGACCCCTTGATGATATTTATGGAATGATAAATATTGTCAAGAAGTCATTGACTAGAAAAAGGCCTTGGTCCAAACCTGACGTGACTGAGGATGCTTTAAGACATCAACGTGGCTGTCACTGGCGTAAGATTCAAAATCAAGATTACTCTACTTTTGACATTTTTCTATGAGAAGTAGATAGAGATTAATTAATTGATGGGATTTTTTTGGCCAAGTTATTTCCTAGCGATCAATTTCAGATAGGTTTTCCAGTCGTGACTGGGTGTCATTTTCTTCATATGGTTCCTAAGATGAAGTTCATTATTGCTTGGAAACTGTCATGGAAAAAGAAATTATCACTGTCATGGAAAAAGAAATTATCTGATCTTTTATTTTTCTTTCCCTTCCGTATGCCGTTATTCATCCAAAATCTGAACTTGACGGCTGTCGTTTTGCCGAGTAATCTCCTAACATGGGTTCCACTTGAAAACCACCGCATTATAATTTAAGAGCGAACTAATTTTTTATAGAGTGAAAGTAAAATCCCTTGACTTTTTAAAAAAATAAAAATTGAAGAGTTTATTACAATTAAAATTTTAAAAAAAAATTGTGTTTAAAAGTGTAGAAGTGCCGTAAAGGTACTAGTTAAGACTACTAATATGAACGAACGCTTTGTCAAAGCATTTTCATGATCGGGATGCGTTAAAATTTACTTCGGGCTTAGCTGACACCAAATTCTGCATTCGATAATTTACCGAATACTCAAATAGAGTTACTTTTAGCTTTTTTGAAAGTAAAATCATGTGAATTAACCGCACTGATCAACTACAATAGCACATGATTTATTTATTTGGCCAGTTTAGAACTTAGAAAAACTAAATAATAATGATGATGATGATGATGATGACGACATCATCATCATCATCATCATGCTGGGAACAAAAAAAAAATTTAAAAAGTAGGGAAGAAAATTTTCATGAAATGTAAAGCGAATCCAAACCATATTTTCATTCATGTTCCAATTAAGCTAGCAAGAGAAATGGCCCATCGTTTCAGTCTTAAGAGGCCCATTTTGACCTAAGCTCGTTTCAAATCGGGTCGCCCCAGGATTTTTCTCGTGAATTTGCCCAACATTGCTTCGTGCTTTGCTGGTTTTCGTGTGGCAATTTTGTAGAGTCATCCTTTTGGATTTTGTTCTCAAACGTTGTTAACTCAAAATAAATCACAACAATAAAGCAGGCTGGTAAAACGGAATGATCCGATATATAAATAGAAATCGGTACATTGCTTCGGGTTTTATTAATCATTTTCTATCAATGGTGTTGGTCTTGCTCTCATTGCATAAGATGTGAATTAAAATATATATTTTTGAATGAAAAGATAGTATATACTTGTCTTGACCTAACTCATTGTTAGGTTTAGGGTTATTGTCAACTTAAGACCGATGACCATTCCTTGACTCAAGGTCTCCCAGATTCATACCTTGCACGGCATTAAATATTGAAAATTTCAATCAATTTAGTGTATGCAAATTTTAACAAAAAAATGGCCACCAACTTTTTGGGGGGCGATTAGAAATCAATAAGATACAAGAGAATATCTTATTATTTATATAATCAAAGATTATAGACTTGAGAATTTAATTACGTTAGCCCTAAGACTAATGCCCTTTCGGTACCTAATTTGATTATGTTAACTAAAGCCATAGCAACCTATCGAAGAAATTTAAGTTTTGTCTAAACCATTCTAAAAAAAAAGAAATAACATCCAATATATTAAAAAGTACAACCGAGTATAATAAAAAGAAAACATAAAAACTCCCTAATATTGTTCCTAAAAAAAAAAAAAAAAAATTCCAAACCACTAAAGAACCCTATTGTAAAACTCTAGAGACTCGTCCTAATATGAGTTTCAATTTCTAAGGGCTTCTAATTTTATTTTTTTTTTGACTTTTTTATAATTTTCTGAATTTTTTAATGATTTTCGAATTCTTTCTTTTTCTGGATTTCTATTTTTTAATATTTTTGACTTTTCTAAATTTTTATAAATTTTCTCATTTTTCAAAATTTTAAATGTTTTTATCTACTTTTTATTTTTTTAATGATTTTTGGATTTTTATAATCTTTAATGGTTATCTAAAAATTCTGATTTTTTTTATTGATTTTCGAATTTTCTAAATTTTTTTATTTTCTATTTTTATCATTTTATGAATTTGTATAGATTTAATGACTTTTTGGTTTTTTAAAATTTTTTAATAATAATTATTATATTCGGGAATGGGTTCGGACTTGTTTACCCGATCCGTATATCCGGATCCCACCCCGTCCGATTAGAACTGGATTTTTTTAATGTTTTGATTTTTTTTATTTCTATTTTTTAATTATTTTATTTTTGTCTCTTGTTCTTTTTGTCTTTTTATGCCTGTACTTCCTCTTCTTCCTCCGGACATCCTTTACCCGAACGCCATTTTCAACCTGCAACCCCACCTTTCGCGCCATTTTTCTATTTAACGAAACAAATACCATCGTTGACGAGTTTATCACCAGAACTCAGATTACCGCCGATCTATCTCCAACCGCCGATCATTAATTCCGACTGACGTTGACCACCTCTGGCCGCCCCGCTCCATCTATCGCGAAACTTAACAAAACCCATCCTACCTAATCCACACTTTTCACCGCAGCATCCCAAGAAATTAACAAGCAAAAAAACATTAGAATGAAGTGAGATGGGCTAACTAGTATGTCCTTGAAACGCTGACTTCGCTGGTGCAGGGAATACTCCAGCAAAAAGCTTTCCGGACTTGGAGATACGCATGTACGTTGGACTCGAGCAAAGATTTATCATCAAATCGCATAGAAACACAGAGAAAATGCTATTATTAGATATGATTCAATAAAAAACACGGAAAGTACGAATCGATCATGAATTTAGACGGGACTTGACATTCGGCCTCTTTTAGGCATTTTGTCAAACATGCAATACGCAGATCTTTCAATGGTTTTCTGTTTTAATTTTAACGAGATCCTCAGCCTCACACATTACGAACAGACTTAAAACACCATGGTTAGCAACAAAGAAACTTCGTTTTATCAAGATCTCTTCAAGAAAATCGATCGAACCAAGCACGTCTTTCTCGGCCAAAACAGAGACAGGCCAAAACAGAGACAAAGTAGAGCATTTGGAGCAAGACTGTACCTGGTTTGTTCGGCGAATCGAGGTCTCAATTGACGACGATGAAGGGCGTCTGGTTAGAGCTTTTCCTCCGCTCGTGGAAGAAATCTCAGTATTCGTCTGACCTTCGACACCGACTCTGTGAAGAACAACTCGTGGATTGGCCGTTGACCGGAGCTCTGAAAACCGACGGCGAACTCCGGCGATGCGGTTTTCTACTACTCCGAAACGGGATGCACTCTCCCTTTCTCTCCCATTCGAGCTAGCTCCCCTGCTCACCTATATAGTCGAGCACGCATTCTCCATGTCGTCGAGCGTCCTCCTCCCCTCTCTCTCTCCGAGAAGGAATCTTTTATAGTCGAGCATCTGATCTTGAACCCTTAACGATGTTGGGAAGCTTGGTCTAGGTCACTTGATGTCGATTTTAGCTCATTGAGGGTCAAGTGTTGCACTGCCTAGCAAGTGGCCTTGGCGTTGTGCCACTTGAGGTCACACAACACAAATGTTGCGTTGTGTGGGTTTGCTCGACCTCAATGGCATCTTGAACCCTTAATGATGCTGGGAAGCTTGGTCTAGGTCACTTGATGCCAATTTTAGCTCATTGAGGGTCAAGTGTTGCGCTGCCTTGCAAGTGGCCTCGTCGTTGTGCCACTTGGGGTCACACAACATGGATGTTGCGTTGTGTGGGTTTGCTCGACCTCAATGGCACATCGCTTGGGGTCATGCAACATCGGCTTCGGTCCCACCGTTGTGCTGCTCACTGTGCTTTCATATGCATCTACATAGTCCTTTGTTTTCCTTTTTTTTTTTTTTTTCTTATTTTAAAATTGCTTTGCAGTAAATATTTCGCAAGGCCTCTCCCTTGGTACCTATCCAACGCAATCTGCATAGGAACAACAAAGGAATCAACTAATCTTTCCCGTGTCGACCCTTTGATTTTTAAGACAATTAGATCAACACTTACCTCAAGAAGCAAAGCTTACTATCTTATAATTGTAAAGTATAAAGTACCGGCATCACTGATTGGATTGAGAAAGGTGACAGTTCTATGTAATACATTTTACTCAACTGGGAAGACCATGGCGCCATTAAACAAGCATCCACTTAATTTTGGATTAGTGCACTTTGCATCACAGATCATAGAGAACGAGAGGGAAATAAAAAGTTCCTTAACCATGTCGGTAGTGTTATGCGAATTCTAATTGAAGGAGCAGACATTTGCAAATTTCTAGTAAAAGACAAACGGGAAAAGCAAGAGGCATGATTTTGAATTGACATTGAAGGAGCAGACATTTGCAAATTTCTAGTAAAGACGAGAAAAAAACAGGGAAAAGCAAGAGGCATTGGAATCAAGATCACCTAGTCAGTTCGCATCCCCAAGAATCGCTACCTCAAGAAGTGGTGCTAGTGGAACCCCTACTCTCGTCATCGCTAAAGACCATCTCATCCTTTTATGTTTAGTTCCCCCGAACTATCTTCTTCCTCAAATTTCATCTGAAAATTGTCTTCTTTCGAGTATCCTTCCTTGAAACTCCAATTCGTTTCCATCGGCTGACAGTGTTGGAAAACCGACCCTCAGATCATTTTCCTGTTGCTCGCATATTACACGGAATCCATGCTTCTTTACGCTTCCTTCTGTGTTTGTTCTGAAGCAAACTTGGATATGGATCCAATCGTTTCGCAGACGCTTCTCTTCTCCTCTCTTATTGCCGCTTGGGATATATAAAAGCCTTACATGATCGGACTCCAATGGAGCAACAAATTTAGAATCCCCATAATTTCTTTTGCCATTAACATATATTTCTAACATAAACAGAATTCCGAACGGGTTTTCTTTATACTGGCCATGAATAAAACAGAGTGCTAGTCCTAAGAACTCGTCATATAAGTTTAGGGGAACCATGAAAGATATGGAGTCCTCTTCACAAGGGAGAATCCATTCAGGCATCTCTCTTCCATTTGCAACAATTTCAACTACCTTTCATATAGATCAGGTAGTACACATATCAAACTGTTGACACCTAAATTTTTGCACAATTTTGGGTTAATTTTTACTAAAATAATAATAAAAAAAAAACACACATAGCATATAGTTTAGAAATATTTTATTTTTATTTTATTTTATTTTAGGCCCCAGAAAATTGATTCGGGAACACATGGAAGAAGAAGATTTTTCACATATTTCGTTTAGATTTTTCATATTTTTAGGTAATATACACTAAGGGATGTATTTTGTGCAAAGAGGGAATTTTTCTAGATAGAATATGCGAGAAATACAAAAGGGAATATTGCGTGGGGTATGTATATTTTAACGACATATTTAGTGGTATCGTGCACAAGCAAAAAAGGAAAAAATATATGTCTTGAGGATACATTTTTTGGACCTATAAAATACATCACGCGCAAAGTAAAAGGGGCTCTTTCTTTCGGGTGAAAAAGTACACAAAAGTGAAAAGTTGAAAAAGTGACGTAAGAGAGAGACCAAACCAAAAAAAAAAAAAAAAAAAAAAGCCCCCACGCGACTGTTCATCTTCCTCGTGGGGGTGTCCCCCGGCGCCGGCGTCGGCACCGCTTGCTCGCACTGTTGCCGTCTCGCCCGCCGCCACCGCCGAGACTCGCGCGATGCCAGACTGCCGCTCCAAACCTCCACCCGCGAGCCCGCATCGATCCGAAGCCCCTGCTCCATCACGACCTCCGATTGGTAACCCGACACCACAGATCCAGTGACCTAACGACCCGGGATTGCACTCCGCCCTGCTCGTGACCGACGCCAGGAGATCCAAAGTTCCTGCTCTGCCCGTGACACTGCCTGCCAGTCTCGCCGTGCCGCCCGCGATGCTCCCTGTTGCCTCGCCGCCCCGACGCCGTCTCCACCTTGCCTCTGCCCGCGCTCGGAGTCCCTCGCCCACGATGCTCGCACCCAGACCTGCGACGCTCCCTGTTGCCTCGCCGCCATCGCGCCGCTCCTGGTGTCCTCGCTGGAAACCCTCGCCGGCGATTCCCCCCAAAACCAGCGGCCAAGATTTCCCATCTTTTTTTTTTTAATAAGAAAAAATTTATTAGGTATTTTTGCTTTACTTTATTAGGCAAGTTTAGGTTTTTCTCTTCTTTTTATTTTATTATCTCTTTATATGTTGTTTCTTTGGTTGAAATACCTATCTATGCATAATTGGAAATCTCAATATATCACCCGATTCGCAACCGTGCTTAGGGTTTTTATTTCATCTATAAGCTTTAGATGAAATAATTAATCAAATATGAATAAAATTGATATTTTGATCTTTAAGACTTAAGATTAATTTATCGATTTTAATAGCAAAATATTATTCTTTGATCTGAACGATGTGTGATATTTTTTTGGGTAATTTTGAATGGACTTGATTACTTTATTTATCTTGAAATATGTCGAGTTAGAATATTGCATGTTTTAGAGTTATTTGCATATTTAGGCTAAGAATTCTATTTATCATGAATTTTCGAAATAAAAAAAAAAAACTTCAAATCAATCAATTTAGGTTGCTATATTTTAATTTGGAATGCATGTTTAATTATATGGCAATTATTAGTTTCGAAATTAAAAAAAAAAAGAAAAAAAAACAACAACAAAAATTATCATGCATATGTCATGTAGAATTATGGCATATTTTGTATGTCATTGCATATTAAGGTAAAGTTGCACTTAGTTTAATTTTTTATTATAAGTTTAGGTATTTTCTTAGATATATTGCATTTTAGGATTATTTAGGTTAAGATAATATCCTAGTTTAAATTAGGGTTTAGCCTGACCTAATTCTAAATATAAATTAGGTAGAATCTTAATTTAGCTAGATAATTTTCACATTTTTCTAATTTCGAAATTTCATAAAAAATACAAAAAAAAAAAATATTTGAATTAGTTTCAATCTCTAGGATAGATTGCATTTTTTTAAAATAAAATAAAATAAAAATGTCATTGCATGTTATTTAGAATTAAATTCATGAAATGTTTACTATTTAGTGATTATTGCTAGGTCCGTTTAATTAAAAATTGCATGTCATTAGAATTAAGTCATTTAGTTAATACCTTTTGCATTGCATATTGCATGATTTTCATTAATCAAGTGAAAATAAAAAAGAAATTGCATGTTAATTAGAAATCATATATAGAGTTGTTGATGTGGATTCTAATTTAACATTGTAGATGCTTTGGTTGCTTTGATGTAAGTTTTTGCAATTTATTCATTGTTTTTCTGGATGTTAAATTGGTGGTTTGCGTACCTGCATGATCACTTCACATGTTAGGAAAACAAATTAAAATTAATTCAAGCCGCTTGCCAAACATTTTTCAAAATAAAAAGAAAGTACCACAAGGACATAGAGAAATCTAGTGTAACAAAACCTCCGTACCCATGGTCTATGGTTTGTAGGAGTAAAATAATTCTTAGGTGTCTAATCGATCTACCATAAACCGATTAGTGGCGACTTCTAGATAAAATCCATTTGCATGTTTAAAAATTTGAACATAAGTCGCGAATTGGTATGGGCTTATGATAGCTCGAGTTAAGTCTAGATTTAACAATCAATTAGCCAAACCTAGGTGGTTCACACTCAAAAAATTGGTCGCGACACAAACATTCCAAAAATGAGAGAGAGAGAGAGAGAGAGAGAGAGAGAGAGAGAGAGTTTGACCTTGGGCGATGACACATCAGCCACACTGACCCCTTTGCTTTGCTTGCGGCTATAAACAAACACGTCTTTCCAACAATCATACTTGTTGATGCATGTTGGCAGATGATTGAATTTGTTATTTGAAAGATTTAGGTATGCCAATGCAGGACAATTGGAATCATTCCCAAGGAGCTCTACTTCTGATTTATTGCCGCCACTAAGGTCTAGCCAACGTAGACTTGATAATCCCAAATTGCCATCAGGATTAGTTGAATCCTCCAAGTTCTTCGGAAACATGGCAAAATTCGAGCAATCATGAAGATACAGACTCTTGAGTTTTTTCAATTTATAAATGCTCGATGGAAGCCTTGTGAGGTTTCTACAAAAAGATAACTGTATAATCTTCACAAAGACAAGATTTTCAATTGACATTGGGAGTTCTTTAAAAGCCATCGCTGAAAGATCAAGATGTTCTAGATGTTCCATCTTTCCTAGAAAATCAAGGCATTTCTCAAGCTTATAGCAACTGGATAGTTTAAGGCTTTGAAGAGACTTTGTCTTGAGTATGTTTGGAACGATCCTAAGATTAGAGCAACTTGATATCGACAAAAGCTTTAACTTGTCAAGATATCCGACGGATTGGTGAACCTCCACCAAGCTTTCACACCTTGTAAGCTTGAAGCTTTCCAAATGTGGAACCAATGAAAGGTTAGGAATACTAGCCAAGGAATTGCAATCGCAGAACATCATGGACTTCAAATTTCTAAAATTCTGCAAAAACATACAAGTTCAGTTATCAAGCTCTGCAAATATTTTCATAACTTTAAAAAAGGGAAAGTTGATCATCACAAGGGCTTACTTGAAAGTCGCCTCCCAATTGTTTGATATGACTATTTCGGAAATGGAGTCTCACAAGTTTCTTTTGACCAGGGCCAAATTCTAGATCCGAGGCATTGGGCCATTCAAGCCATCTTAGCACGTTAGGGAGCCGTAGAGGACCTTGTGAAGAGGTATGCACTTCATGCAAAATGAGCATTCTCAACATTTTCATGTTTGTAAAAGCATCAGGACTAATGGTCATCTTTTTTGGTGCGGGCAAGTCCAATACTATGGCCTGTATTGCATCCATGCCCTATCCATAATGGAGCAAATTCAGTTGTTAGACAAATTTTTTATTAAAATTTACATTTTACTACCTGAATTAGATTATCGAAAAACATTGAGATGTAGCAAAATGGGCATAAATGACTTTTACCGTATCTTCACAAAGAACATCTTGAACATCTTCAAAAAGCCATAATTTGCTGTGTTTCCTAGGATCATTGGGCCATTCCTGATTAACAATATCCTTACCCATCAATTCAATAAAATCATGCATTTGCACGATTCCATTCTCATTCTTTATCAAGGACCTCTCAATGAGAATATCTATTCCTATGGTTGTGTCAAAGCCATAGTTGTCAAGAACTTTCTTGATGTATTCTTTTTCCTTTCCCTTGAAGAAACAAGTAATATCAAGGAAAATGTCCCTCTTGTTGTACTCCAATCCATCAAAGCTTGTCTTGAGAACTCGATTAATAGTTTGGTCAGGACTTTTGGAGAGTTTATGCAATGCACTTTCCCATGCAGCTTCATTTCTTCCACATAAGAATGAGCCCAACACTTCAAGGGCTAACGGAAGGCCATTAGCATAATGTAGTGCTCTATCAATGAGATCCCTACTTATTTGAACTTTCTTGTTATTTGAAAAGGCATATCGACCAAAAAGGTCTAGTGCTGCATCATTTTTTAAAACTTCAACTTCATACACACATCTTATTTTATGACAAGTTAGCAAATGTTTATCTCTTGATGTAATAATAATTCTACTTCCCTCTCCAAACCAATTGCCTTCTCTAGCTAATGCTGGTAGTTGGTTCAATTGATCAACTTCATCAAGAACCAAAAGAACCTTCTTGCAACATAGCCTTTCCCGTATCAAACTAATTCCTCCATCGACACTATAGATCGTCAAGCTTTTAGGAGATAAGATCTGAGATAGAAGTTGTTCTTGCAAAGCAACAAGACCTCTGCTTTGGTTCAAATTTCTCTTACTCGCTCCAAAAAGCTACAACCCTGAAATTGCGACTCAATAGCATTATATAGGGCCTTAGCAATGTTGTCTTTCCTATGCTCCCAGGTCCCCATAGACCTATCATCAAAACATCACTACCAGCTGACTCTGACAAACTTATCAGTTTTTGAACTCGGGGTTCTATATCGACCGGATACTTAGCGACATCTAATAATCTTGGTCGAGACGACTTGATAGTTCCACGACGATGGATTCTACGAACTCCGCTTTATCCCTGATGAGCACTCAAAAGAAATAGAAACATGTTTTACCATTTCAAGCCATGGCAGGAATTCAACGTCTAATGTCGTAAGGAAAATTTCATAAGAAGATTAACAAATAATAAGGTGAAAAGATATAACACATACCCAAGCCAACATCTGCGGAAGGAAAATTACAGAAAATCTGCGCCTGAAGACACTAATTACTCAGATACTAGGAACCAAACTACTTATCTAAGAGAAAAATTTCTGCTAGCTTGAAATTTTGGTATTTTGACTTTTGTGTCTACAGCGAATTCAAAGAAGTTGATGCATCGTTTTGGCAATTCGAAGCTATACATATGATTTGCTATCTAACAAAAAATCACGAGCTAACAATCATAAAACACCATGTCACATTTGTGCATACCTGTCATTCAACTCCCACCCAGACAAGCTACCGGCTTCAAAGAGACTCTTCTTCCATCTCTTCACTTTCTCCGAATCCTTACCAAACTTGAACTCATGCTTAGCCATAGCTCTCCCATAGCTCTCCCTCCCTTTCCTCACTTCCCTTGGTTCCACTTTGTAAAACACAAGGAACACAATCAGGCCGTTTTTCTCCTTGCACTCCATGATTTTCAAGAGCTCTTCCAAACACCACCATGAGGAAGCGTAGTGCTCAGAGAAAATGATGATCACAATGTGCGATTCCTCAATCGCCCTCATGAGCGCCGACGATATTTCCTCTCCTTTCCTAAGCTCCTTGCTATCCACAAAAGTGAATATTCCTTTCTGGTCCAGAGCCGCGCAGAGATGACAGAGGAAGCCTTGGCGGATATCTATCCCTCTGAAACTGAGGAACACATGATAATTCCTTTTCATATTCGAAGAAGCAGCCATTAGATTAGCTACTGGTACACGTGCTTCTCTAGAATGCCAAGCTTCGGAACAGAGAGAGAGAGAAAGATTCCTGCTAAGAAAATCAAGGGCTTAAAGCAGAAGCAGAGTGGGCTTTGCTCATCCTTTTGAATTTGTTCTTGAACGTTGTTAATTCAAAATAAGTTACAAGAATTAGGAAAGGCTCATAAAAAACGGAATGATTGGATGTCTAAATAAAATCTTTATGTTACTTCGGTTTTTATTAATTATTTTCTCTCAGCGGTGTTGCTCCCATAAATTAAGATTCGAAAGAGTTGATGTTTATTAAGTACATTCTCTTTTAGGGGTTACACCTAAAAAAGAGCCACTAGCGTTGGTAGTTCTTTCCTATTCTTTGGGAAGTATAAATTATTTCGTGCTTGTACTTGTGTTATAGAGAGAGAGAAAGGGAGGGAAAGAGGAGGGGGAGAAGGGGGAGGAAAGAAGATGGTGATGCCATGATTTTGAAATTTGATCATTTGTGATAAATATACGTGAGGTGAACACGTGTTACAATTCAAAAAATTAGATATTCAAAAAAGACATAAGACATCACTAGTGTGTATAATCTCATATCCTTAATGATTGTAAGTGATAGTATAGTAACGAGCGTTTGACATCTCATATTCACTCGTGATGTGATTATGTTGCTTGTGCAGAGACTATAGTAATCGTCTATTCTTACCAGTTCTTGCCTTTAGAAAGCGATTGGGGATATCATTTCTACTTTATTGAATTCTGCATGTAAGAATGGACAACTTGGGACCACCAAGACTAAAACGAAGGGCATCTGATGGGAGGGAAAGTATAAGGAGAATGAACTTTAGTGAAAGCCAATGAAGAATACAAAGGCAATACTAGTAGGAACTTGACTTACCAAGATTCTGAGAGGAAATTATCAAAATGCCACTTGGCATTTCACTTGCCCAATGAAATGGGACTTGACTCTTGAAAAGGAGAAAAAGAAAGGAAATAATACATATATGTTACTAGGATTAATATAAAAAAATATCTTCAATTGGTACTACTCAAACATATTTACTTCAAAAAAAAAAAAAAAACTTCGGACTCATAAAAACCCCTTAATTGGTACCGGTATTTCAATTTTACCCTTTGTTTCAATCCTGTTCAATTTTGCCGTTAAAAATTTGAGTGCTCGGTTATCTTGAATTAAGCTATTTTGGACCTTCAAGGGGCCTTGAGCCAAGGATTTGATGTATGATAACACAATTTCAAAGATTTTGATCCAAAGTTTTGCTTTGAAAACGCTCAAAGTTCAAGGTAAGCCTCGAGTATGGGCTCTAGCATTCTTGAAATGCAAGTTTAGGGTTTAATAAAGTTTTTTTCTTCCAATCTTACCATCACTAATACATTTGCAATCATATTTTACCCCTCAACCTTGGATAAGAGAGACAAAGATGTGTTTGATCATGGCCGGGAAGCTTAGAAGAGGGACCGAGGGATGCAGGTGCAGCTTTGCCGAGGGTTGAAAGACATCAGCAAAGCTTTGTCGAGGGTCACGCAACATTGAGGAGCTTTTGCAAGGGGTCGCTTGATGTCAGATTTAGCTTGCCAAGGTTGTCAAGCGTCGCATTGCCTAGTAGTGTGGCCCCGGCGTTCTATTACTTGGGGTTGCGTGACACTAGTGTTGTGTTGCTTAGTTTCAGTGTACCTCAGTGTCGCATCGCCGGGTTTGCTCAACTTTAGAGGTGCCTTGCCTAGGGTTGCACAATGTCAGCACCAGTCCAACTGTTGTGTCGCCCCCGCTTGTGCTTTCATATACAACTGCAAGTTCCTTCTCTATTTTTTTTCTCTATACTAAAAATTGTTCTGTAATAAATATTTTACAAGGCGTTTGTTAAACACCATTCGCCTCTCATGAAAATCTTTTAAGTCAGTACCCTTTGCTTATCCGCAAAGCCTCAGAAGCTAGATCTCTCCCTTGGTATCTATCCAACGCAATCTGCCTAGGAACAACAAAGGAATCAACTAATCATTCCCGTGTAGACCTTTCGATTTTTGAGACAATTAGATCAACACTTTTCTCAAGAAGCAAAGCTTTACCATCTAAGAATTCTAGGATATGAAGCATCGACATCATTAATTGGATTAAGAGAGGTGACAAGAGTTCTATGTGATATATCTCACTGAACTTGGAAGACAATGGCCATTCAGCAAGCATTCCACTTGATATTGGATTGGTGCACTCTTGCATCACAGATCATAGAGATCGAGAGGGAAATGAAAAGTTCCTCAACCATGTCAGTAGCACTATGCGACTAATTGAAGGAGCAGACAATTGCAAATTTTTAGTAGAGACGAGAAAAAAAAGGGAAAAGCAAGAGGCATTGAAATCAAGATCACCGGTTCGCATCCCCAAGAATCGCTACCTCAACAGGTGGTGCGAGTTCAACCCATACTCTCACCATTGCTAAGACCGTCTCATCTTCTTTGTTGAGTTCTGTTCCAGTGGACTATTTTCTTCCTTGGTGTCTATTGATAATTGTCTTCCTTCGAGTATCTTTCCTTGAAACTCCAATCTGTTTCCATCCGCCGATGGTGTTGGAAAACAGACCCTCAGATCATCCTCCTGTTGCTCGCATATTAGACGGAATCCACGCTTCTTTATGGTTCCTTCCAGTGCCCTGACGCAAACTTGGATATGGCTCCAATCGTTTTGCAGAGGCTTCTCTTCTATCTTTCTGTTGCTTGGGAAATAAACAAGACTCACATGATCGGATTCCAATGGATCAAAAAATATCAAACGGTAATACGATCTTATGCCATTTACAAACAAGCTGATGTCAAATGAACAGGACGAATCGTTGAACGAGCCTTTCTTATTCTGGCGAAGAATAACACAGATTGCTAGTCCCAAGATCTTGTCACATAAGTCTGGGGGAACCATGAAAGATATGGTGTCCTCTTTACAATGCAGAATCCATTCAGGCATCTCTCTTCCATTTACAAGAATCTCAACTTCCTGTCATACAGATAGTACACGTATCAAACATTCAAAATGAGAGAGAGAGAGAGAGAGAGAGAGAGAGAGAGAGAGAGACCTTGGGTGATGACGCATCAGCCACACTGACCCCTTTGCTTTGCTTGCAGCTATAAACAAACAAGTCTTTCCAATAAGCATACTTGTTGATGCATGTAGGAAGATGAGTAAATTTGTTATTTGTAAGATTTAGGCACGTCAATATAGGACAACTGGAAGCAGTCTCAAGAAACTCTGCTTTTGATAGATTGCAGTGAGAGAGGTCTAGCCACCTTAAACTTGGGAATCCCAAATCGTCATCAGGATCAATTGAATCCTCCAAGTTCTTTGGAAACATGACAAAATTTGAGCAGTAGCTAACTACCAGAGACTTGAGATTTTTCAACTTATGAATGCTCGACGGAAGCCTTGTGAGGTTATTGCAACAACCTAAATCTATCTGCTCTATAGAGACAAGATTTTCAATTGATGCAGGGAGTTCTTTAATAGCCGTCCCTTTTAGAAAAAAATATATTAGGTGTTCCATCTTTTCCAGAATATCAGGGCATTTCTCAAGTTTAGAGCAACCAGAGAAATCAAGCCATTGAAGAGACTTTGTCTTGAGTGTGTTTGGAAAGATCTGAAGATTGGAGCAACTTGATATATTCAAATGTTTCAACTTGTCAAGATCTCCAACGGATTGGTGAACCTCTACCAAGCTTTTGCAACTGAAAAGATCTAAGCTCTCCAGAAGTGGAGCCGATGAAATGTCAGGAATACTAGCCAGGGACTTGCAATCCCGGAACTCAATGGACTTCAAACATATAAAATTCTGCAAAAACATACTGGTGCAGTCATTAAGCTCTGAAATATTTTCATAGCTTTGAAAAGGGAAAGCTGATCATCATAAGGGCTCACCTGACAGTTGCCTACTAATTGTTTGATATGACTGTTCTGAAAACGGAGTCTTGCCAGTTTCTTTGGACCAGGGCCAAATTCTAGATGCAGGGCATTGGGCCATTCAAGCCATCTGAGCGCATTAGGGAGGCGTACAGGACCTTGTGAAGAGATATGCACTTTGTGCAAGATGAGCATTCTCAACCTTTTCATTTTTGAAAGCACAAGGACTAATGGTCATCTCTTTTGGTGTGGCCAAGTTCAATACTATGGCCTTTACTGCATCCATTACCTATCCATAACAGAGCAAATTCAATTGTCAGACAAAATTTTCGATCGAAATTTACATATTACAATCCAAATCAGAGCAAAGTAAAAAACTGAGATGTTGCAAAATGGACATGAACAACTTTTACTGTATCTTCATAGAGAACTTCCTCAACATCTTCGAAAAGCCATAATCTGCTGCGTTTCCCAGGATCATCGGGCCATTCCTCATTAACAATATCCTTACCCATCAACTGAATCAAATCATGCATTTGCAGGGTTCCATACTCATTTTTTATCAAGGACCTCTCGATGAGAATTTCTATTCCTATGGTTGTGTTAAAACCAGAGTCATCAAGAACTTCCTTGATGTATTCTACTCCCTTTCCCTTAAAGAAACAAGCAATATCGAGGAAAATCTCCCTCTCATTGTTCTCCAATCCATCAAAGCTTGTCTTGAGAACTTGATTAATAATTTGGTCAGGACTTTTGGAAAGTTTATGCAATGCACTTTCCCATGCAGCTTCGTTTCTTCCACATAAGAATGAGCCCAAGACTTCGAGGGCTAACGGAAGGCCGTCACAATAATGCAGTGCTCTATCTATGAGATCCACTCCTATTTCAACACTCTTGCTATCTGGGAAAGCATGCAGACAAAAAAGGTCTCGTGCTTCACAACATCCTAAAGTTTGAATTCTATGCACACGATTTATGCCATGAGAAGTCAGCAATTGTTTATTTCTTGTTGTAACAATGATTATACTTCCTTTTCCAAACCAATTGCCTTTTCCAGCTAATGCATTCAGTTGATTCATATGGTCAACATCATCAAGAACCAGGAGAACCTTCTTGCAACATAGTCTTTCTTGTATCAAACTAATTCCTCCAGCGACACTGTAGACTGTTAAAGGATGAACCAGGATCTCAGATAGAAGATCCTTTTGTAAAGAAACAAGACCACTGCTTTGGTGTGATTTTTCTCTAACTTGCTCCAAAAAACTACAAACCTGAAATTGTCTCATCATAGCATTATATAGGGCCTTGGCAATTGCTGTCTTCCCTATGCCTCCAGGTCCCCATAGACCTATCATCAGAACATCATCATCATCAGCCAACTCTTTCTGTGACAAACATATCAGTTTTTGAACTCGGGAATCTATTCCAACCGGATACTTAGCGACATGTAAGGGTGTTTGGTTGAGACGAATCGATAATTCCTTCACGATGCATTGTATGAGATCTGCTTCATCTCTAATAAGCACTCAAAAGAAAGAAAAACCCGTTTTAGCATTTCAAAGCCATAGCAGGAATTCAACCTCTGACGTGATAAGGAAAATTTCTTAAGAAGAATAGTAAATAATAAGATGAAAAGTGGGTGAACCTGCGCCAACATCTACGCGAGGAAAATTACAAAGAACTTGAATCTGAAGACAATAATGACTAAGGCACTATGAATCGCACTATTTATGTTTGATAAATTTCTCATTATCCACACAGCAAGAATCAATTCAAAGAATCTACGAGCTTTGGTTATTTGATCATGTGTCTACTGTCTAATTTATCTCCACTTTGTATCTTCAATTCGAAGATCCAAAAAAGTGCATATGATCTGATATCTAACAGACAATCACGAGCTAACAATCACAAAACACCATTGTCACATTTGTGCGTACCTGTCATTCAACTCCCACCCAGACAAGCTACCGGCTTCAGAGAGAGCCTTCTTCCATCTCTTCACTTTCTCTGAATCCTTCCCGAACTTGGACTCATGGTTATCCATAGCTCTCTTATAACTCTCTCTCCCCTCTCTCACTTCTCTGGGTTCCACTTTGTAAAACACAGGGAACACCTTCAGGCCATTTTTCTCCTTGCACTCCATGATTTTCAAGAGCTCTTCCAAACACCACCGTGAGGAAGCGTAGTGCTCAGAGAAAACGATGATCGCAACGTGCGATTCCTCAATCGCCCTGATGAGCGCCAACGATATTTCCTCTCCTTTCCTAAGCTCCTCGCTATCCACAAAAGTATATATTCCTTTCTGGTCCAGAGCCGCGTAGAGATGACTGAGGAAGCCTTGGCGGACATCTGTCCCTCTGAAACTGAGGAACACATGGTAATTCCTTTTCATATTCGAAGAAGCAACCGTTAGAAGAGCTGATGGTACATGTGCTTCTCTAGAATGCCAAGCTTCGGAACAGAGAGAGAGAAAGATTCTTGCTAAGAAAATCAAGGGCTTAAAGCAGAAGCAGAGTCGGCTTTGCTCTCGGAGATGCTGGGCGGCCTCTGACCCGGGGTTGCCCTTCCCCGATCGGCAGTGAAGTCGAGGATCTCTTCCCTATGCCCCGGCGCTGGCTCTTGCTCGCTTCAAAGAAACAAGCGCTCTCAGGGTTTGGAGGGCGAGATCGACGTGATCGACCGACGAATCTGGAACGATGATGAATCGGCCAAGGACTCGGAAGACGAAAGCTGCCGCGCGGGTTTATCGAGTGAGAAGCTCTGAGCGCTGTTCATATTTTTTTTCCTTTCGAGCTTTGAGACTTTAAGATAGGGGAGATTAGCGATAATGTTTCTGTGGTGGCGGACTTTCGGGTTATTAATAGTGCTTTGATAATATTAAAAAAATTTGCTAACTTAAAAGCAAATTGCTCTTTTAAAATTTTTAAATGGATATTGATATCAATTTTGGATAATGACATAAATAGTCTTTGAATTTTGACTCAATTTATAATATGATCCTTGAACTTTTAATTTATTTAATATGATCATTAAAATTTTAGTACATATTCAAGTTAGTTCCTACACTATACGAAGATGCTTAATGTTGTTATTAGGGGTGTGTAACTAAATTGATTCTACTTAGAAATTGGATCGAACTTTTGGAAAAATAGGTTTGAGAATCGATTCTCCTTGAAATAGTTCTAGGAATGGGTTCCAAGTAAAGACCCATCGATTCCACTTTGCTTTGGAATCTATTTTATAAGTTAAAAAGCTTAAATTCTAATTTTTTTCCCTAAATTTTAACCTCAGCACTCTTTTGTCTTTTGTCCTTTTTGAAACTTCTTGCTAGTCTTTCATTTTCCTTTAACTTTTATGGATGAATGGGGAATTTATGTTTTATATTACGCGTTTGAACTTTTTTTATCATTTATAATTATACTTGACTAAGTATTGAGATTGTTGTTTTTGGTAGATTAGGATTTCTGTTATTCATCTTTTACTTTGAATCATTTCGTTACTCATAATCTCATATGATTTTGCAGTAAAAATAAAAATAAATGGAAAAAAAGATAAAATAGATTCTCGAGTGAACCCTCAAATCAAATCGGAAAAATAGAGGATATGATAGGTTCCAAGCAAAATCTTGAGAAAAGCGCTGGCAACAATGATGATGGAGCGCTTTGAGGACTAATAAGAGTGGAGAAAGAGGGACAGAGATTATGCTGGCAAAATGCAGGAAGCAAAGAAGCGGAACCCACTTGACGTTTGCAAAAAACTGCCGGTTCAATAATTCAAGCTCAATGATAGTATTGAATATTTTCATATAGTCTAAATATTAGGTTGGATATGAATTTTATGGACTATATTGAATAAATTGAAAGTTCAGGGACGACGTTACCTGTTGGGCTAAATTTTAGAGATCGCGGTGTCATTTTCCCTTTTTATTTTTATTTATGCTCAATTTCTTTTTAATAAAAAATTGGAAATGGACGGAGATTAGATTCGAGATAAGCGTATGGTGGGGGCCATGGCCCAGGGATGGGGAAGATGAGATTCAAGAAGGAGCGGGAAGGCGGGAGAGAGAAACTTTAGTGAGAGATTTTCTCGTGGCGATAAACTTTAGTAAGCTGGGGCCCACCTCGCAACTCCACAGCTGTCCGTTATTTTTTCAATTTGTTCCTCGTTTCCTTCCTAAAGTAAGTGTTCTTTTTTTTTGGTAATATGTTGTTGGGTTTGGTGTTGCCGTAAATAAAAATATAAATTGTAAATGTTGGCTCTTGGGGACAATATGGCATAGAAAATGTCGTTGGGTTTGGTGTTGGAGATAAATTACAAATGTTGGCTTTTGGGACAATGTCGTGATCATCTTTTCCTTTTCTTAATCTTGGCATCGGGGGTGAATATATGAAGTAATATTTTCACATGACTTCTTATTCGATTTTAAGTTTTTAACTTGCACAGACTTGCCAAATTTTCATTTGATGAACAAATGATACGAGCTCTAGCCATTCGAGATGTGAAATTGTAATTGGCAAATTGACTCTCCGCCCGTTTCTCCATAGACCCAATACCCTTTTGTTCCACCTCATATTCTGAACAGGGGACAGCGCCCGAATTCTTCAATCTCAATCCGAAGGAGTATAATTCGTATAAGGGCATGAAGGAATCGACGGAAAACAGAAGAAAAAGGAGGAACTTACCGGATAGAGCAGATTCTGAGGGAGGATTGAAGATGCTGTGCAGGAGGCAGACATTCTCAGGGGCGTTTACTTCCTTGGTTTTGGGCTATTTCCCATGCTTCCGTTTGCTTATTCGCGACATTAAAAAAGGTTAAAATGGTTGAAATGGCAAGTACCTAGGGGGTGAATAGGTATAAAAAAATCTCGAAGATTGCACGATATTTAAACGGTTAGAGAATTTGCAGTTAAAGATTCAATCGCAAGATTGAGTAAGGGAAAGAGAGAATTGAACACTCGGTTTATAGTGGTTCGGCAGATTCAAGCCTACGTCCACTCTTTCGCACCGACAACCGATTGGGTGATTCCACTATGATCAAAGAGATGTTACGGTGTTGATCTTCCTTGATTTCTAGGTGTAGATGATCTACCACACTCACTCAAGGCGTCACCAAGTATAAACACTCTCGTATACAATTTCGCTTTAACAATCAAGGATCTTGAGACTCTGGAATTTTTCTATCGATCACACACTTAAAACAACTAGACGTCTTCCTTTTATACTCCTTCATGCCATCATAGCCGTTGGCACTTACCAAAGGAATTCCTCCAATCTACCCGTTGGACGGAATCAATCAAGAAGATCATCCGAGCTATTTAAGGAATCTCGATGATAGCCCATCAACTGTTCGCCCATACAATCGGGATCTCGGTTTCCAAGAATAGAATATTCCAAGATTATTTCGTCGACCATCGATCTTCAATCGATCTTAGATAAGAATTAAAGAATCCGAAACGATTATCCAACCAAAGAATCTATTCCGGAGGATAGGATCGAATCCTCAACCATAAACCTCGGCTTTGGATTTCCTTCGTCCTTTGGATTAGAAAGATGTATGATCGGTGAGAATAGACTTAAGTCTTGAGTCCCGAGTCTTAAGTCTTGAGTCTTGAGTCTTGAGTCTTGGGTCTTAAGTCTTGAGTCTTGGGAGAACAAAGCCGACTTTAAACCGACGGTCTCCGAACAGGCGAAAGAGAAACGTCCTTCAAAATATTCTGGAAAGATTTCTCCAACAATCTCCCCCTTTTTGATGGTGACAAAAATTTGAACAACTTTGACCTGCAAAACATTTCTCCAATATGGCTAACTCATAAAGATTAATGCCGATTGAGCTAGGCGCTCACACCCAAGTTAGTGCAATTACACAGGTCTTTGAAAGGGGCATTGGCTTGAAGTTTTAGAGCAAGGTTGAATAAATGAGCCAAGACGCTCGCACCCAAGTTCAACCATACTAAAAAATAAACATAACCAGGTCAAAGTTAAAAAATGGAGAGCATTGAAAAGGGGAGAAAGGAGTCATGTCGCGTCTTGGGAATGCGCACGAGTTCGACTACCCCTTTTTTATTTTCCTTCTTTGTTTTAGAGCAAGGTCATTTTCGAAGATCTTGTAACCTAATTTCAATCTTCAGTTACGCATTTCCGAAGAATATTCATGATTTCGATCAGAAATTTATAGGAAGAGATCAATTTGGAATCGTATCACATGTCATTTTGATTGTCTTAGTTATGAGGTGTAGTTGTGGTCTCAAACGAAAGGGAAGAGTGATGAGTTTGACTTGACTTGTTCTTTTTCTTCTTCTCCTTCTTCTTCAAAGCTTGGTTACTCGGTGAAGATCTTGTTCTGAAGACGGATAGTGGGATCTTCATCATCTTTCTTCATCTTCATCCTCCAGGTAAGAGTTCTTTTCCTCTTTTAAGAGGCACCAATGGTTTTAGAATGGCGTTTCTTTTGATAAGTTTTGAGAATAAATATGTTGCGTTAGCCCCAAAAAATTGTTTTTATAAATATTTTGCTTGTTTTTGTACTTACTCTACTAATATCTTGCGTTGTGGTGGACTCAATGATCTTTTTTGTACAACATCATCAAGTATTTTGTAATATGGAGTTGTTATGCGATATATAAATACAAATTGATGATAGCACGTATATTTCCATAATTCACAACTCAAGTCCAAGGCCAAGGTCCCAAGTCTATGGTAGGGTCTTAGGTGGCCCATGCTATAACTTGTTTTTCTGGTGTCTCTAGTCCAAGTGTTAGGGTCCTAGGTCTAGCCCTCAATGTGGAGATATAATCCAAATTGAGTTAAGCTATTACAACATACTCGATACTTAAACTTTCACTTGAACTCAATCACATATTAAAGTTCTTGTTCAAACTCAACTTGAAAAAGAAAATTGGACCATTCAAATTTGACTTCACTCAAATTGACTATATTAAATAATTGAAAAAAAAGTAAGTTAAGCCTGATTAGGCTCTTGAGACTATCAATTGGGTATTGGCAAGTTTAAGCTTGATATTGTGTGCAACATTCGTGTTTAAGTTTCACCTGAATTCATTTATGCATTATCTAATTGGTCTTTATTGTAAACTGAAAAACCTTTTTTTCCAATTGGCATGTTGCCATATATAAAAAGTGTGAATGTCACTTTTTTATTTTCCTTCAATGATAAATTTATATGTTAGGAGCACTTCTATGATACTTCGAATATAGTGTGTAAGATTATTATGTGTCATTGCAATTACATACAAAAACTTCTTAATACTATATATATATTATATCACAAATCGTCATAAGCGTAACGTAAAACTATTGTTAAAAAAGTGGGATCCGGTACATTTTTCACATTCCTTGAATTTAGTCCACAACATGTAGGATTTGCATTGCAGCTTTCGTTCGCAGTTTTTTTTTTTTTTCTTTTTTTCAACCCATTTGTTCACATGTGCTGGCCACTTGCCGTTGAAGGTTGGGCCGACTAAACCGTCTCCCCATCAAGGATTTTTTTTTTTATTTTACAATAAATAAGATTATTTCTATGGTATGATTTTTTTTTTCATTAGTGATCACGAATCTTCACCTGACCAAATCTTACTAATGTATACAAATCATCTTATCCATGAGCAACAAGACTTCATCAATAAGCCAATAATGGTTATGACCCTTTAAAGTTTTTGTAATCAGTGACTTCGTAACTAAACACTAAATTGATTGTATGAATTAATCATTTAACTACTCAAAGTACCTCTTGGACTATGGGTTTAAAAGAATGAAACCCCTAACAATATTTGCATACTTGCCACCTAGACTTGGACTTTAAACTAAAAAGAAAAACTTGAACAATATTTTATTTTGATATTCTTTTTCATCTATCTTTTGCAGTTGGCTTAAACCTTTTTTCTTTTACATGTAACAATGCATCACTTTATTTTATAAAGGGTAAGTCAATCACTCATTATTTAAAAAATTAAGATGCATACAAAATTTCGACAATTTAATTTTAGCAATTGGTATTTTGTAATCATTCACTTGAAGGAGTAAATTATATTTTTTTGTTAGCTACGATCCATAGGGAGGGCTCGTATAAATTTCGTAGACAAGTGATGTGGTAATTCTATAATAAGCTTCTTAGCGTGTAAAGCTAATGTGATAATGACATGTGGAATTAACAAATGAGGAGTGCCAAAAAAAAAAAACTGGTTTAGAACTTGACTTTGTGAGTATGTTAAAATGTCTAACCCAAAAACAAAAAGCATTTACTGATAGAGAATGCATGTAAATGAAAACCCTGTAGATAAAAAGACATTTTAGCATACTAAAGTTAACTACTAGAGTTCCACCCTTCTTACATAAGAAGGGGGAGGTCGGGCATTCGAATCGCCACATTCTCAAGAGAGTTGGGGTGAGAACGATTTAGTTTCAAATGTGGGTTTTGATTTCCACACTTTGTATGCAGGCAAAACAAAAGCCTAAGAATGAGAATTAGAGTACGAGTAAAATATAACCGGCAAAAAAAAAAAAGGGCATACTAAAGTTACTTTGTTTGGTACAAAACAAAGTAAATTGACTTAAAATATGAGTAGAGTAAGATAAAAAAAAAAAAAAAACGAAAGTTACTTTGTTTGGTATAAAACATTGTAAAATCACTTGAAGTAGTAGACATTAATAACTTAAAATAAATTATATTTTGTGGCTGGATTTAGTATAGTGATAGAATAACAAACCCATGAATTACGAGTGTGCATTAATAAACTCTATTTTGCATAAGATATTTTTAACCTCGCCAAATAGGAAGAAATAATGCCACATGTTAATATTTTTTGTACATTAACTAATATTAGAAAACTAAAATGTAAAACTTGAACGGCATGCAACAGGTTAAGGAATTTGGAAATTTGAGAAACAACAGACACCAAAAATTAAGAAATTTCCGACATCCCCTCTTTTCCAGGAGGGATAGCCAAGGTTACACTTGTAAATACACAATCAGATGGCTCGTGTAGTCGAACGATTTTATCATTTTCCTTTTTTTTTCCAGAGACAATATGACAGTTGAAATCAAGCGCCACGTTTTCTTACAATAAACTGAATTCAACGGCCACGGAGAGAACACTGGTTGGAGAAGAAAGGAAAAATGAAAAGTCAATTACGCGTGAAATTTGACCATTAAATTACTTAGCACAAAATCAAAGAAGAAAATAAAAATATCTTTTAATTAAAAAAATGATAACATTAGGATAATCCTATCACTGTTTTATCTTGCTCTCTTTCTAGCTCTGACCAATTTATCTTTGTATCCGCTCATTTTCAGTAGGAATCGTCAATGTTGCTTTGTTGGATCTTCGCGAAAATTTGTCTACACTTCGTCGAAGATTGCTTTTGGAACAAAATTTTGGAGAATTAACCTTGTTAAATCTAATGAAAAGATTCACCGATGAAAAAAAAAAAAAAAAAAAAAACAAACTTAGGGATTATATACTAAAATACCAAAAATATAGGAGTTAATTGCAAATATTAAAAGTGAAAATATAGGCAATTCCTTTCTTTTTCTTCATTTTCCCCCACTTCTTTGATCTTTTGGACCCCTTGATGATATTTATAGAATGACAAACATTGTCAACAAGTCATTGTCTAGAACAAGGCCTGGTCCATGCTGGCATAATTGAGGATGCTTGAAGTCGTCCATGTGGCTATCGCTCATGCAAAATTCGAGATCAAGGCCAATCTACTTTTGATGTTTTTCTTCAAAAAAAATTTACAAGTAAATGGAGATTAATTAATATAAGAAGGATTTTTTTTGGCCAAGATATTTCCCAACAATTAATTTCTTTTTCAGCAGTAGTCGGGTGTCATTTTCTCATACTTTCCTCAAATAAACAGTAGTCAGATGTTACCCTTTTCTCAGGAAGAGTTCCTTCAAATAAACTTTGGATGGAAAGAGTTGTGAAAAGGATAGGTTTTTCAGTGTTGTGAAAGGGATTTTTTTTTTTTTTTTTTTTTGCTGTTTGTGGTTTTTAATTCAAATGTTGAATTCGACGGCTCTCAATTGGTCAAGTGATCTCCTAACATTGATTCCATAGTAAGTAGCTATCACATTATCTTTAATTGAGAGGAGTTGGAGGTTGAATTTTATTATTATTGATGATATGATCTCTAACCTTGATAAAGTCGATAACCCAATGTTGATTTATTTTAGATGTGAGGTACGAAGATGGCCCATTCTTCAGTCTTGCTAGAGGATTGCTAGAGGATCAGCAAGAGAATCGGCCCATCATTTCAGTCTTGGTTGCCCATTTGGTGGAGTTGACCCAAGATTGTTTCAATTCTAGTCACCCAAGATTTTGCCCGAGTGGTTGCCCAACATCGCTTCGTGCTTGTTGACTTTTTGGGTTGCATATTTTGCAAAGGTTGAAGTCATCCGTTTGATTTTACTCTCGAACGTTGTTAATACAATCACAACAATTAGGTAAGGTTCATAATGTGGGATGACTTGATGTCTAAATAGAATTGGCATATCGCTCTGAGAGTATTAATTGTTTTCCATAGGTAGTGTTTCTCCAATTATAAGAAGATGTGAAATGAAATATACACTCTTAATGGGTTGGTACATTTTAAAAAGGGTGGCTAGTATTGATAGCTCTTCTCCATCTTTTTATCTAGAGAGAGAGTGTGACATCCTTATTTTCAGGTCTTGATTTCGAGTGGATAAGTTGGGCTTTTTATCGACACAATTATAGTGTTTTTTTGAGTTGGCCACTCACGAGATAACTAGACTATCTGGGGAAGTCATTAAGAGATTTTAAGGCAAATAGACTTGAGAATTCGATCAAAAATCGACTTCTTGACCGTGCTCATGTTTAGAGGCCATTATGGCACAATATAAAACCGATCCGAGATCGGAGATAGGTCGATTCGGCGAGATGTGTGGCCGATCGTGGATGACTCCACTAAATTGGAAAATTCTCGTCGACCGGCACTAGTTTGATTTTACTGTCATTTTGGTACTATGTGTCCGTATTTTAATCATCGAGATTTTCACGACAATCGAGAGTCGCCAATGTGTCGAGTGGGTTTAGTGTGGCTCGAAGAAAATCAACCACAGTCATGCTAAAAACGTGCGAGTGAAATTAACCGCCAATCTGTGTTTGATTTTAGAAATTGAAGACTCTGTCATGTCACTGATAAATTCTAGGAGCGTCGACTCGGTTTCAAAAGATTTTTCAGAAATTTGAGATTTTTATGAAAAATTGATTAGGATGTTGCGGAAAATTAATGGAAATTCGAATGGGCTCATTTGAAGGAATTTTGGACTTCCAAATTGAGCCTTTTGAGTGTCGGGGACTTGCAGAAGTATTATGGGCTTTTTTTTTTTTTTGGGCTAAATTGGATGTCGAATGGGGAAATTGTCGAAGATATTGAAGTCTGAAAATTGAAAATTCGGAACCATGGGAAGGCATTTTTTTTTTTTTTTTTTTTTTTGGGTTTAAATTAAGTTAATTGGTGGATTTATTTGTCTAGAAAAAATTAAGGGACCTAGAGATAGACATGGGTGCCTTTGGGGGACAAGCATTTATTTGGATGGATAGACTCATTGACTTTTGTCCCTTGTATCTTCAAAGCTCCCTAGGCACGCCCATCCACCGGCTCCTCCTGCTCACGTCTCCACTTTGCTTTTCATTTTCCCTGGAATTCCTTCGAAGCTGCCCAACGGTTGTCTTCATCTACTGCTCAGCATCCACCGAGAGTTCCTTCAATCCTTCGCAATCGCAGCTGCCTTCACCCAACAATTCAATTCCTTTGGTCAACACTCACCTCACCAAAAAGTTTCATTTGTTGACCGCCCTTGCTTGTTCTTTTTAATTGAAATCATCGAAGCCTCAAGCAAGCTGCTGTCGGTGTCTTCTTCCCACACGTCTTCAACTTCTACCGAGGCCGCTGCTCGATCGCTCAGTCCACGACAGCTTCTCTGCCCCTTTCGCTGCTACTGACGATCAACGAAGCAGCTCCTCTCGGCCACCGTAACCGTCCCCACCCGAAGATTCAGCTGCTTCAACGAAGACCAACCTGCTTCCCTCTGCTTGTTCGTGAGTCCAGCGAAGACCGAAGACTAGCATCTTCGGTTTTGCTCCACCGAAGCCTTCACGTGCATCCGTGGAGTCCACCGAACCGAAGCCACACGAAGCAACTCCTTAGCCTCACGTTTCAATTCCTCGGTAGCTCTCTTCGTCCGCCATCATCTGCTCCTCTCAGCCCCAACGTTGATGCCCGCGTGTCCGAAGCAGCACCTCCAGCGAATTCGGCCCAGCACGTTCGCATTTCTTCAGCCCGTGCAAGCCAGTCCAGCAGTTCCATTGAGCCCATCGAGCAGCCCTTTTTCCTCAGCCTTTGTTCTGTTGGGCCGTGCAGCTCATTTTCAGCCCATCTCCGTGAAAGCCAACCCAGCGAATTTCATTGGGTCCATCAAGCTCAGCCCAGTTTCTTGAAGCCCAGCCCAGCTTTTTGAAGCCCGCGAAATTTCAGCAGTCCAAGCCCGCGAAGCAAGTCAGCCCAAACTCAGGCCCAAGTTCAGTCTAAGCCCAGAATTTTTGTGGGCTTGCGAGGCTGTAGGCCCAGCCCGAGTGTTTGCCAATGCCACCGAAAATTCAAATTTCGGTCGCCATCGTGCCGTCGTCGCGGTGACCCGGTTTTCACAATTAACCGGTGAGTTTATACTCTAAACTTTGCTTAGTAGGCTAATGACGTTTAATGAGTGTTTAGATTTATTTTATTAGGAATTAGGTTGTTAGTTAGATTAAATTAGAAATTGAATTATTTAATTGAGCATGTTAGGAGGTTAGCATGGTTTAGCTAAGGCTTAAATAAATTGTATTGTTTATCTAGAAGGGTTCGGGAATTTTCCGAGTCTGTATTGGTGTTTAATTTAATAATGTTGGCCTAGGTTTGTATTTTTAGAAATTAAATTGATTTGATTATTTATTAATTATTTTTTCGGAAATTAGGCGGGATAGTCAATGACCGGAATTTCGTGTTGATTGCAATGGCGTGGTTAAATTCTGCAATTGAGTGTTAAATTATGCAAATTGAGTGCAGATTGGATTTTTGGTAGTTAATTCCAAAAATTGTGAATTTCCAATAGTTATCTAGAAAATCCCGGGTGTCGAGTTTTGGCACCGAAAATAATTTTAGTACTATATGAAATAGTGGGATTTCAAAAAGGAAGAATATCAATTTTTCTGGGTTAAGTTGACCGTGTATCTACACACGAGTAATTTCATATGAATTTCTAATACAAGGAAAAATGCCAGGTTCACCATTTTAATTGAAACATTTGAATACAATGCACGGTGCTTTGGGCCATATTTGAGTGATCGTGTGATGGTTAAGAGAAATCATCCCGGGCTATTAAAATGGATGTTATCCCTATTCGGGATACCCCTTGAACAACGGGAAGGCTGGTCGCAGTAGATTCTAGACCCTATGCTCATTTGGGAAAGCCGTCTGATAAAGAGACGTGCCGTGCTCAATGGGGTGAGACGATGCCTGGCAATGCCAGAAGACCACAGAACAGAGAGTAAGCTGTGCTATATGCCGAGATCAAAACTAGGAACGCATGATTAATTGAGTGTGGCGTTTCAGTTATTGGAGCTTATTTGTTGCTCATGCTCTCATGTTGTCTGTGAGATAAATTGTACTGACCTGCAAGGTAAATCTAAGACGAGATAAGTCTCATTGATTGTGTGATTAGGACACTTATAGGCGTATTTCCCTCCTAATTGGGGTTTAGAGCTTAGACTCGCTGAGATGATATCTCACCCCATTGTGGGACAACATTTTCAAGGTCGTCGAGTGGAGGACTAGGAGCCGAGAGGAGGTGTTGTGAAGTGTAGGTCAGCTAGGACCGTCTATTTTTGGAAAGTTGGTTTTTGTGGCCTTTTGGTCATAGACCTTGTACTTGACATTATGTGAATATAAAAGCATGTTTGTTCTGTGAATTCGTATTCTACTTTTCTATTCCGAGATGATTCTTGTCGGGGATTTCTTTTCGCTTCCGCATGTGCAATAAAATGGAAAGGGTCGGCAACTCGTCTTGGGAAGTTGCAAATTATTATCGATCAGGTAGGGATGGGCATGCGCTCGAGGTTCGGGGCGTGACAAAGAGGAAATGAGGAGGAGGAGGGGGTGATGCTATAATTTTGGTATTTGATTGTGGGTGGTAGATTTAATTTGAGGTGAATACATGTTACAATCCAATGAATGAAATATCAAAAAAAGATATTACTGGTGTACATGATTCCAAACCTTAATGATTGTAATTAATAGTTTAGTAATGAGCATTTGATATATTGTATTCTCTAACAATGTGATTGGGTTACCTTTTTGGAGATTGTAGTAATCTTATCTTTGGCTTCAAAAAGTGATGGGCAACAACATTTCTAATTTATTGAATTTTGTATTTCAAATAGACTATATCGGGCCAACTAGACTTAAACGAAGGGTGACTAGTGGTAGAAAGTAAGAAAGAGAATGAACTTTAGCGTAAGCAAATGAAGTATATAAGGGCAATCCTAGTATCAACTTAACTTACTATATTCTCAATGGAAATTATTAAAATGTTACTTGGCATTTCACTTGCCAAATGAATCAGACTCAACTCTTCAAAATGTGAAAAAAGAAAAAATAATAATACATAGATATTATTTGGATTAACATCACAGAAAATCTTAAATTGGCACCCTTAAATAATTTATCAAATATTTTTTTGACTCACAAGGACCTCAGAGTGGTACACTATTCCAATTTTACCCTCTGTTTCAATCCTGTCCAATTTTGCCTTTAAAAATTTGAGTGCTTCGTCATTTTGAATTAAGTTATTTTGGGCTTTCAAAAGCTCTTAATATAAGTTTTGATATTTGGTAACAGAATTTCGAAGACTTTTTAGTGAAAAATTCTGCTTTGAATTACTTGAAGCTCCGCTTTAGTATTTTCCCAATGCAAGTTCGGGAGTTTAATGAAATTTTTTTTCTTACAATCTTACCATCATTAATATATTTGTAATAATGTTTTACCCCTCAATCTTGGTTAGGAGAGAGAAAGCCATCGTTGGCGATGGCTAGGAAGCTTCATGAAGGAGGCCAAGGGTTGATGGATAGCGGCAAAGCTTCGTCGAACGTTGCATGATTCCAAGAAGCTTTGCGAGGGTTGCTTGATGCCAGATTTAGCTTGTCGAGGGTTGAGTATTGTGTAGTCGTGTGGCTCCAACATTCCACCACCTGAGGTCATGGGACATCGGTATTTAGTGTCGCGTCGCCTAGGGTCAAGCGACACTGGTGTCGCATCTCCAAGGTTTGGTTGACCTCAGTGGGGTATTGCCTAGGGTCGCACAAGGTCGGCACTGGTCCTACCATTGTGCCACTTGCTTGTGCTTTCATATGTACCTGCAAGTTCCTTCGTTCTCCCTTTTTAATTTTTTTCTCATTCTAAAAATTGCTTTGAAATACTTATTTTAGAAGGCGTTTGACAAATACCGTTTGCTTTTCATGAATATCCTTGAAGTCAATCTCCTTTGCTAAAATGCAACGTTTCTCAGACGCCAGAGCTGTCCCTTTATACCAATCCAATGCAAGCTGCCGAGTAACAATAGGGGAATCAACTAAATTTCCCTATATAGATCTCTTGATCTTTGAGACAATTCGAACAACACTTCCGTAAAAATATAGATTATACTAGATTTAGCAAAACTTACTATCTCAGAATTTTGAATTATGAAGTATCGGCATCATTAATTGGAATTGGATTAAGAGAGGCGACAGAGGCCCATCTAATAAATTACACGGCGCAACTTGGTAGACCATGGCCATTTCAAGAAGCATCCTCTTAATTTTTGGGTTAATGCGCTCTGCACTAGAAATCATCAAGAATCGGAGGCAAAAAGAAAAAAAAAATGTTCCCCAATCATGTCAGTAGCATGGTGCGAAACCTCTGTTTTATAATGAAGGAGCAGACACTTGTAAATCTCTAGTGGAGGTTCAGAAAAGGGATAAAGCAAAGACATTGAACTCAAAGTCTCACCGTAGTTAAGACCATCTTATCTTCTTTGTTAAAGGTGATGAGCTTTCCTCTGCATCTGTTTCAATTGGAGTTTCTTCCTCAGGTTCTGTTGAATTATCTTCTTCTGAGTCTTCCCAGAAAACGTTCACATTGCTTCCATCAGCTGGTGGTGCTGGGAACACCACCCTCAGATCATCCTCCTGTTGCTCGCATATTAGACGGAATCCGCACTTCTTTATGCTTCCTTTTGATGAACTAACACAAACTTGGACATGGCTCCAATAATTTTGCTGGAGCTTCTCTACTCCTCTCAGTTTACTGCGTGGGACATAGTAAAGCCACACATGATCGGATTCCAATAAATGGAAGTATTTTGTGTGCCGAGCCACTTCTTGGCAATTAAAAGATATATGGACCTCACACGAAAGATCAACCACTTTTCCTTCCTCTAGGCCAAGAACAACACATAATGCCAGTCCTAAGAACTCGTCACACATGTCCCGAGAAACCATGAAAGATATGGATCCCTCTTTACCGTGGAGAAACCATTCTGGCATCTCTCTTCCACTTTGGATAATGTCGACTGCTTGCTTCTTCGGGAGTTCCTGTCATACAATTAGTAGGCATATCAAGCATTCAAATTTAAAGAGAGAGGTAGAGAGATAGGGAGATATAGGGAGGGAAAGTCTGACCTCTAGTAATGATACATTAGCCAAATTGAACCCTTTGTGGAGTAATTCACTACATAAAGACAATTCCACTTGAAGATCCTTGGAGGAATGACCAGACAAATCTGGGAGTTTTTGCAGAGATTCGCAACTATTTGCATTTAGGAGAGACAAATTTGATGGAAGCTCGGGAATCTCCTGTAGTTGCTTGCATTTATAAACAAACAAGCAATGCAAATCATTGTACTTGTTGATGCATGTTGGCAGATGAGTAAATTTGTTATTTGAAAGATTTAGATGCCACAATTTGGGAAAACTTGAAGAATTCTCGAGGAAATCTACTTCTGATAGGTTGCAGCCACTAAGTACTAGCCAGCCTAGATTTTGGAATGCCAAATCACCATTAGGATCAATTGAATCTTCCGTGTTCTTTGGAAACATGACCAAATTCGAGCATTTTCTAATTATCAAAGTCTCAAGATTTTTCAACTTATAAATGCTCGATGGAAGTGTTGCGAGGTTTTCACAAAATACTAATTCTATCTCACTCATAGAGACAAAATTTTCAATTGATGTAGGGAGTTCTTTGATAGCCGTCCCCCATAACTTAAGACATTTTAGATGTCGCATCTTTACCAGAATATCAGGGAACTTCTCAAACTTAGAGCAACTAGAGAGCCTAAGGATTTGAAGATATTTTGTCCTGAGTGCGTTAGGAAAAATACTAAGATTAGAGCAGCCTTCTACACTCAAAAGTCTTAAATTCTCAAGATACCCGACAGATTCATGAATCTCCATCAAGCTTTTGCACCCATCAAAACTCAAGCTCTTTAGATTTGGAGCGGATGAAAGGTCAAGAACACTGGCCAAGGAGTTGCATTCATGGAAATCGATGGATTTCAACTTTCTACAATTCTGCAAAAAAATAGTGGTGCAGTCATTAAGCTTTGCAAATATTTTAATAGCTATAAAAGGGGAAAGCTAATCTTCATAAGGGCTTACCTGAAAGTTGCCCCGAATTGTTTGATATGACTTTTATGGAGATCAAGTCTCTCGAGTTTCTTTGGACCAGAGCCAAAATCCAGATCTGGGGCATTTGGCCATTTAAAGTATCTTAGTTGGTCAGGTAGATGTACAGGACCTTGTGAAGAGATACGCGCTCCTTGCAAAATGAGTATTCTCAACATTTTCATGTTTATGAAAACATCAAGACTAATAGTTATCTCTTCTCGCAAATTTAATACTATGGCCTTTACTGCATTTGTTCCCTATCCATAACAGAGCAAATTCAATCATCACACAAAATTTCCATTTAGATTTACATTAATTATCCAAATCAGAGTAATGTAAAAATTGGCATGTAGCATAATTGACATAAACAACTTTTACCTTATCATTACTTTGAATGTCCACAAAATCTTCAAAAAGCCATAATCTACTGCGCTTCCCAGGATCATTGTGACATTCCTGATTAACAATATCCTTACCCATCAATTGAATTAAATCATGCATTTGTAGGAACCCATTCTCATTTTTTATCAAGGACCTATCTATGAGAATTTCTATTCCTACGGCTGTGCTAAAATCACAACTATCGAGAACTTCCTTGATATACATCATACTCTCCCCTCTAAAGAAACAAGCAATATCAAGGAAAATCTCCCTCTCGTTGTTGTCCAATCCATCGAAGCTTATCTTGAGCACTCGATTGATAGTTTGGTCAGGACTTTTTGAGAGTTTATGCAATGTACTTTTCCATGTAGATTCATCTCTTCCATGTAAGAATGATCCCAACACTTCGAGGGCTAAAGGAAGGCAACTTGCATATTGCACTACCCTATCTATGAGATTCCTTCTTATTTTAACTCTCTCGCTATTTGGAAAAGCATGCTGATGAAAAAGGTCTTGTGCTTCATCGCATCTAAGAGTCTGAACTTCATACACAAAATGTCTACTATGAGAAGTTAGTAAATGTTTATCTCTTGATGTAACGACGATTCTACTTCCTTTGCCGAACAAATCGCCTTTCCCAACTAACTTATCCAGTTGATCCGATTGGTCAACATCGTCAAGAACCAAGAGAACCTTCTTGCAACATAGTCTTTCTCGTATTAACTCAATTCCTTTGTCCACGCTAGAGACCTTTATAATGTTATGAGATAAGGTCTCAGATAAAAGCTGTTCTTGCAAAGCAACAAGACCATCGCATTGGTTTGATTTTACTCTAACTCGCGCCAAAAAGCTACAACCTTGAAATTGGCTCTCAATAGCATTAAATAGGGCCTTAGCAATCGTTGTCTTCCCTACGCCTCCAGGTCCCCATAGACCTATCATCAGAACATCTTCATCATCAGCCGACTCTTTTGTGACAACCGTATTAGCTCTTGAACTCGAGAATCTATTCCGACCGGATAGTCAACGACATGTAAAGGTGTTCGGTTGAGATGAACCAATAATTGCTTCACGATGCATTGTATGAGATCTGCTTCATCCCTGATAAGCACTCGGAAGAAAGAAAAATCTGTTTAGCATTTCAAAGCCATAGCAGGAATTCAGCCTCTAATGTCATAACGAAAATTTCATAAGAAGAATAGCAAATAATAAGATGAAAAGTGGGTGAACCCGCGGCAACATCTACGCGAGGAAATTACAAAGAACCTAAATCTGAAGACAATAATGACTCGGGCACTATGAATCACACTATTTATGTTAGATAAATTTCGCATTATCCACACAGCAAGAATCAATTCAAAGAATCTACTAGCTTTGGTTATTTGACTTTTGTGTCTACTGCTAGTTTATTTCCACTTTGTATCTTCAATCCGAAGATCCAAAAAAGAGTATACAATTTGATATCTAACAAATGATCACGAGCTAACAACCGCAAAGCACTGCATCACATTTGTGCATACCTGTCATTCAACTCCCACCCAGATAAGCGTCCGGCATCAAGGAGAGCCTTCTTCCATCTCTTCACTTTCTCTGAATTCTTTCCAAACTTTGACTTATGCTCAGCCATAGCTCTCCCATAACTCTTTCTCCCCCGTCTCACTTCTCTCGGTTCCACTTTGTAAAACACCGGGAACACTATCAGGCCGTTTTGTTCCTTGCACTTCATGATTTTCACAACCTCTTCCAAACACCACGGTGAGGAAGCGTAGTCCTCGGAGAAAATGATGATCGCAATGCGCGATTCCTCGATCGCCCTCATGAGGGCTGGTGATATTTCCTCTCCTTTCCTAAGCTCTTCACTATCCACAAAAGTGTGTAATCCTTTCTGGTATAGAGCTGCGTAGAGATGACTGAGGAAGTTCTTGCGAACGTCCATACCTCTAAAACTCAAGAACACATGATAATATCTTTTTGGATTCGAAGAAGAAGCCATTGAAAGAGCTGATGAATGATTTGCGTCAAGAATGTTTACCATCTGATGGGGTTTCCAAGCTCTAGCTCTCATCCATATATCACTTTTTCGTGGAGTATGACTTACGCAATGGAACGAAGACCAAAGAAAGTTAGACGTAGATCAGATTGCCCCCACAACCGGGGCTCATCTTTTCGGTTTAGGAGCCCCACGCGCACTATTACAGATCACAATCAGCTAAAGTAGAGATTGTGCCCGCGTCCACATCTACTTGTCGGAGTTTCTTTTTGACTTTCGTCTTCTTTGTCCCTTTCGGAACTTTCCTCGTTCCTTCCCACGCCCAACCCCCGCCGCCGCCCCCAAAAAAAAAAAAAAAAAAAAAAAAAAAACTATCCCACACACCAAGTTCTGGGCAATTTCTTGGCGATATCATTTCTACTTCCTTTGAATTTTGCGTTTTAAATAGACCACGACTTTGGGTTGCATAGACTTAAACGAAGGGTCACTAATGGGATGGAAAGTGAGACAGAGTGTGAACTTTAGCGCCAGCCAATGAAGAATGTAAACGCAATCCTAATATGATGGATTTCAATCAGACACCCAAGTACATTTTACTTATGTGCATTGATTCATGGATACGTCAACTTGATCATGCTGGATTTGAATACGTGATATTAAATGTCATTTTGGTATATTTTCTCTTTATATAAAAATGTTGGCGTGCATTCTTTTACCAACTTTCATTCCTAAACTACTAGCATGTAAAAGTGACTATGAATGGTGCACAAAGAATAAATTAATACTCAATAATCAAAGCAATATAAAAATTACTGGAAAACTAAAGATCCTAAATGCATTAAGCAGACAAAGGAAAGCTTCACTATTGATTCCAAAATAAAACTCTTGTAAACTACTTATCCAAAGGTAAAGATGTTGATAAGTAATGATTGAGAATAATGAAATCAAACTTTGAAGTGTGAATACACTATCTATAAGGAATTGTTAGTCTCACAATGTTATTAATGATTACTGATAAAAATCCTCAAGAATAAACAAAGTTTCAATTGAGAATACCAAATAGCAATTCTATTATTTCTTTAAGAATTCTCAAAAGGAAACAATTGGAGAATAAATGCTGTATTTTTTAAGAAAGAAACAAATTTTTTTTTTTGGTCAAAAAGAAAGAAACGAAAATTGAAAAGTAAAAACCATTGAACAAGAAATGTTGAATATATAATTGCAAAACCCTTTTGTGAACGGACATAATATTTCAAAAGGATGGCTATTATTTTTTAAACAATTAATCATTGTTGATTAGTGTTGATTCTGGTCCACAAGTGCACAAAGTGCTAAGAGCACCAAAATCACACACCGACACACGGTTATTGCAGCGTCCGACCCACTTAACCTTTGATCTTTAATTATAATGTTTGAAGATTTTGATACTCATACATTGGCTCACACACTTATAACTTTCCTAAGTGGGACAAGACATTTGTTTTACAAATAAACTATCAACAAAGTGACAAAGCATGGTGCACACACAATAAAGTAACACCTAATATTGAAGTAATAAATAAATTACGAAAAAACTGAAGAACCTGATTGCATTAAGCAGACAATGGAAATCATCCCTCTTGATTCCAAAATAAAACTCTCGTGAACTATTAATCCAAAGGCAAAGATGCAGTGACATAATAAATATATGCAAAAACCTATATGTAATACCTAAGGACACGCGTAAGTGTGCATGATTATGATGAGTAATTAATCTGCGACTTGAACCATTTTTTTTTTTTAAATCTTTTAATGGATTAGTGAAACATTATCTCTAAAATGGAATACGAAAATATACAAAAGTGCCTCGATACTATTTTTTTTTTAATACCATTTCAAGATGTGCTAATCATGTGGGTAAAAACGAAAGATAATGAAGAATATGTATAAGAATATCAGACGTGGCATGCCATTCAAGAGATATTTAAAACATGCGGATACCTGGGACAAATTCGGAAGTGGAATGAATGGCCTGATTTATCAAAATGGCTTAACTAAGCACGTAATGAGTGAGGTTCGAAGATTGATTCTAGAAAGGCCTTTCGTTTGACTAAATCATAGACATTAATCGTGGCCTTTGAAACGTGTAAGTTGATTCAGCTTAACACCAGCACGATAAATGCAACTCTATACATTTCCACCAAAACACCACTTATGACAACCAATTTAGGAAGCAAGTTGATACTTGAGAATACCTATGCTCAAAAGCTCACTTTAATAGGGGAAAATGAGTGCAGAATACCTGGAGTGTCAAAACTTGGTACGTAGGGATACCTAAGTGCCAAAAGTTATGAAAGTGGCACTTAAGCGCCAAAATTGAAGCAAAATGGATCACTTAAGTGTCAATCTGGCCAAAATGCTAACGTGACAATTTTTCAGCAAGGTAAACACAAACGGCATCATTTTGCACATTGACTTGGCTAAACAAAAGCAAAAATGACGTAATTTTGTTTTCTAATGTGGTATATAATTAACATAAAAAATAATTTAATTAAATTATAAAAAATAATAATTATTTAATTTTCTTTTTTTTTTGAAAGGGTGGGGGAGAGGAGGCGCTAGCGGCAGGTGGGGGAGCGTCGGCCGGAGTCGCCGTCCCAGCCGGGGCCCACGAGCCCTCGCCAAATCTGGGGTGAGGCGAGGGCTGCGACCTCGGGCGACGGACGGTGAGGGCCTGCGAGCCCTTAGCGCTGCCTCCTCACCCCACCTATTTTTAAATTTAAATAATAATAATTATTTATTTTTATAATTTAATTAAATTAATTTTTATATTAAAATTCGAATCCGCTCAAAAGCGATGTCATTTTTGCCTTTTTTTATTGAGTCGGCACTCCGGCAAGCCATGTAGACGAAAAATATAATAAAAAATTGCCACGTGAGATTTCCAAAGTGAAGTTCGTCAAAGATAACACTTAAGTGTCTCACTTTTCAAAAAAATTGTCACTTTCTAACTTTTGGCACTTAAGTGTCTTTTCGTACCAAATTTTGACACTTGAGCTGTACTTCTCCCGTGGGAAAATTGTTTTAAAAATTCATCAACCTATTGTATGGAGACCAAGTCGAGTTTTAAACATATTGACGATTTGTCAATTTAGACTTAAACCTTTCAATTGTGCCTATTTAATCCTAAAAATTTTGATGATTTGCCAATTTACTCATAAACCTTTTAATAATTTACCTGCGTAGTCCTTTTGACCAAATATCCAAATTACAGGTTTATGACAGAATTGACAAATCATTAATAAGTTTGCCAAATTCATCGTCGTCGGTGATGAGAGAACGGTAATAATTCGAACAATATCGAATCAACGCAGCAGAAAAAAATAATCTCCCATCTTGTGTAAACCTAATAGGAATCGATATAGTAGAGTAAAATAAATACCAAGCATGCGAACACAAGACGATTTTTTTACATGGAAAACCTCCTCGATGTGAGGAGATAAAAAACCACGGGACCGGAGTCCACCTGAAAATCTTCACTATCAATAAAATTATTCTTCTCTAGCAAATACTAGAGGTACATAGCAGCAAACACCTCAAGAACATAATTTTTGGCAATACACATGAACTTCACAAGAGATCAAGGATAAATCTGACCAAAAATGCAGGTTTTGATCAATTCACGAAAAACCTGATGTATGGAGCTTCAAACAAAAATCCAACCGTTCAGATTCGATAAAATTGCGCCACGAACATGCTGACAAAATTTCAGCTCAATCGGACCACGAATCGACCTCGCGCCAGCTTGATGTAAATCGATATTGCCCCAAACCCAGGCATTTTCTGCTTCTCTTTTCTCTTATTCTTGTTTCCTATTCTGCTGCTGCCTCTTTATATAGATAGTGAGAAACCTTATTTCCTCATATAACTTATTATATGGGCTCAAACCCTTTTTGGGCTTGCAACTCATTGGGCTTCCTCCACATAGGAGTGAACCCAGCTAACAAATCTCCCCCTCACGACAATGTGGAGGGATTTACCATCTCTGCTATCAAACGGCAATGTTCAAGCTTCTCTCTTGGTAGAGTCTTCGTCATCAAATCGAAGCCATTATGATCCGTATGAATTTTCTCAAGTTCCAACAATTTTTCATCTAGAACATCTCTTATCCAATGATATCTAACACCAATATGTTTCGATCTAGAATGAAAAGATGAATTCTTACCAAGATGAATTGCGCTTTGATTATCACAAAATAGCACATACCTCTTTTGCTTGAACCCAAGTTCTTCTAAGAACTTCTTCATCCATAGCATCTCTTTACTAGCTTTAGTCACTACAATAAATTTAGCTTTGGTTGTAGAAAGTGCAACACACTTCTGCAATCTTGACTTCCATGACACGGCTCCACCCGTAAAAGAAAGCAAATAACCAAAAGTAGATTTACGAGTATCAATATCTCCTGCCAAGTCGGAATCTGTGTATCCAACTAACTCAAGTTTCCCGGTCCCGAAACTGAGTTTCAAATTTGAAGTTCCCCGAAGATACCTCATAATCCACTTCACTGCATTCCAGTGCTCTCTGCTTGGATTTGACAAATAGCGACTAACAATGCCAATTGCATGCGCCAAGTTTGGGCGTGTACATACCATCACATACATTAAGCTTCCTACAACTGAAGCATATGGAACACTTTCCATATCTTTCTTTTCTTTATCAGTTGTAGGACTTTGCATTATATTTAATTTAAAGTGGGCAGCAAGAGGAGTACTAACCACTTTAGCCTTGTCAATGTAAAATTTCTGAAGGATCTTTTCGATATATTTCTCTTGCGACAAAAACAACTTCTTCGCATCTCTATCTCGGGTAATTCTAATGCCAAGAATTTGCTTTGCCAAGCCCAAGTCTTTCATGGCAAAAGACTTGCTCAACATTTCTTCAATAACTCAATTCTTGAAGCATTCCCGCCAACAATCAGCATATCATCAACATAAAGCAAGAGAATAATAAAGTCACCATCAGAAAATTTTGGACAAATACACAGTTTTCGAGGAAGTCTTCTTATAGCCCTATTCTATCATAAGCGCGTAAATTTCTTATATCTTTGTCTCGGTGCTTGTTTTAGGCCATAGAGACTTTTCTTCAATTTGCACACATAATCCTCTTTCCCTTTCACTTTGAAACCTCGGGTTGTTCCATGTATATCTCTTCCTCCAAGTCACCATGTAGGAAGGCCGTTTTAACATCCATTTGCTCAATTTCTAAATCTAGGCTAGCTACCAAGCCTAGTACCACACGGATAGAAGACATTTTTACTCTTTTGGAGAAAATATATCATCAAAATCAATACCCTTTCTCGACCGAATCCCTTAACAACCAATCTAGCTTTATACCGTGGTTGTAAAGTATGTTCATTTTATTTTAACCTATATACCCACTTGTTCTTCAAAGCTCTTTTACCTTTAGGTAACTTCACCAATTCAAAAGTATGATTATCATAAAGTGACTGCATCTCATCTCGCATAGCATCGAACCAATTGCTTTTGTACTCATATTCTATTGCTTCGCATAACACTCTGGTTCACCTGCATCAGTCAATAATACATACTCATCTTCAGAATACCTGGTGAAAGGTCATCGGTCTCTAATGGATCTTCGGACTGGAACATCCAGTGGAACATCTAATTGAGCCTCTGGTTCAGGAATAGTATTATCTATTTCAACATCTTCGTTATTTTGAACATTGACTTCCTGCTGCTCTTCATCAACTTGTGTAGGGATATTTGTAAGAGGAACTGGATCTAAATCAACTAGATTATCACTAACTTTGTGGTGCTGAAATCATCTTCGATTTCTCAATAACCTCTATTGTTTGATCTTCCATAAACACGTCTCTGCTTCTTACAATTTTCTTTTCAAGTGGATCATAAAATTTGTAGCCAAGCATATCCTGTCCATAACTAATAAATATGCACTATCGTGTTTTCACATCAAGTTTAGACCTCTCATCTTTGGGAACATACACAAATGCTTTGCACCCAAATACACGCAAATAATCATAAGAAACTTCTTTGCCTGTCCAAACTCTATTAGGAACATCAAACTCTAAAGGAACGTATGGAGTAAGATTTAATACATGCACAATTGTACTTAAAGCCTCACCCCAAAAGGATCCAGGTAGCTTTGACTGTGAAAGTAAGCATCTTACCCTTTCAATCAATGTTTTGTTCATTCTCTCAGCTAAGGCATTTAACTGAGGCGTCTTGGGAGGTGTCTTTTGATGTCGAATACCTTGTTGTCTGCAGTATTCATCAAAAGGTCCAATATACCCTCCCCCGTTATCAGTTCTGATGCATTTCAATTTATTTCCAGTCTATCTCTCAACTGAAGCCTGAAATTGCTTAAAAGCATCTATCACTTGATTTTTAGTTTTCAAGGTATATATCCAAATTTTCCTTGAAAAATCATTTATGAAGGTAACAAAATAAAGAGAGCCACCAAGTGATTTTGTTTTCATAGCACCGCAAACATCATAATGCACTAAATCCAATATACTTGACTTTCTTGAAGGAGGGGAGCTTTTAAATGCAACTCTGTTCTGTTTTTCTGTTAAATAGTGAGCACACTTCTTTAGTGTTGAACTTTTCAATCCTGAAAGGAGCTTCTTCTTGGCCAATATTGACAAACCCTTCTCACTGATGTGACTGAGCCTCTTATGCCATAACTCAGCTGCATCTTCGTTATCTACTGCGTTAATTTTGTCTGTGGACAACTTTGCCTGCATAATGTATAACGAAGAATATTTTTCACCACCACCGCCCGCGGTGGAAGCGTTGGTTAGGGCTTGGTACCCCAAACGGGGGAAGGGTTCGAACCTCCGTGGGAAGCTTACGCTTCAATGCATAACGCGCGTCTTACCTGCGCTTGGGGGTCGGCGGTGGGGGCCCCGCGCTCCCGGGGTTTACTCTCCGCGAAGCGGCGTTCGGAGGTTCCTGGGTCATCAAAAAAAAAAAAAAAAAGAATATTTTTCACCTCTTTACCAAAAAAAAAAAAAAGAATATTTTTCACCTCTAGCCACAACAAGAGAACTTTTGGTGAGCTTCCATTGACCATTTTGAAGGTGCTGCAATACTCCTCATTATCCAACTTGCTTGTAGAAATCAAATTCAAGCGGATATCAGGTATATGTTTAACATTATTTAATACTAACTTTGTGCCATTACTGGTTTCTAGGCACACATCACCGATGCCTACGGCTTGAGCTAGTCCATTGTTTCCCATCTTCACGGATCCGAAGTCACATGACATGTATGATGTAAAGAAATCCCTACGAGATGTAGCATGAACGGATGCACCACTATCAATTACCCAACTGGTCTCATGAGAAACAAAATTCACCACATCACCATAAAAAATAGTGAGAAAGTCTTCTTTAAGTGCAGTGACACGATTTTCATCACTTTGTCATTATCACTTATTTTCTCTTTACCTTTCTCCTTTTGTTTCTCCCTTTTTAATTGGCGACAAAACCTCGAATATGTCTCTTTTGATGACAATAATGACACTCAATATTAGTAAATTTATTATACTTACCTCTACTTTTGTCTCAACTTTTATCTCTATTTCTCGGACCTCAAGACTCACTTCTTCCTCTTTTCTCAACAACCAAGGCATCAGAATGTGAAGAGGACGATCCTTGTGTCTTCCTTCTCATCTCTTCATTCAAAATACTACTCTTGGCCAAATCCATGGTAATTGTACAATCCGGGGCAGAATTAGACAAAAAATGTTCGGAACGTCTCCCATGAGTCGGCAAAGTACCAAGCAACCATAGTGCTTGTATCTCATCATCAAACTTGATTCCCATTGCAGCCAACTGATTTATAATTCCTTGAAAGGAATTTAAATGATTAGTCAAACGAGTACCATCATGATATCTTAGAGCCATCATCTGCTTTATCAAAAATAACTTATTATTCCCAGTTTTTCGAGCATATAACTATTTAAGCTTATCCCATAAAATGTGTGCATGTGTTTTCTCAATAATATGGTTCAAAACATTATCATCTACCCACTTTTTGATATATCCACACTTGACGATGAAATATAGACCATTCAACATCGGTTTTATTCTCCGGTTTCTCCTCGGCAAATACGGGCAAATAAAAATCTTTCACATATAAAAGATCTTCCGTATCGAGTGCTGTGTTTTTAAAACCGGTTGCAAAAGAGGGAAATCGGCCACATTAAAATTACCCGGGGAGGTCCGTTTGATATCCAAAACTGCTCAAAGAATAAATCGGACAAGTGGGGAATGTTGAGGTGAACCAGAAAATTCCCTTTCCAAATATGATAATTCGAACCATTCGGTGTAACCATTCTACTCATATTCGTTTCCATTGTTTAACACAAGGCAGAAAAATCAAGCAATAACCTGTTGCTCTGATACCACTCTGATGGGAGAACGGTAATAATTCGAACAATATCGAATCAACACAATGGAATAAAATAATCTCCCTCTTGTGTAAACCTAATAGGAATCGATAGAGTAGAGTAAAATAAATACCAAGCACGCGAACACAAGACGATTTTTTACATGGAAAACCTCCTCGATGTGAGGAGATAAAAACTACGGGACCGGAGTCCACCTGAAAATCTTCACTATCAATAAAATTGTTCTTCTCTAGCAAATACTAGAGGTACATAGCAGCAAACACCTCAAGAACATAATTCTTGGCAATACACATGAACTTCACAAGAGATCAATGATAAATCTGACAAAAAATGCAGGTTTTGATCAATCCACGAAAAACCTGATGTATGGAGCTTCAAACGAAAATTAAACCGTTCAGATTCGATAAAATTGCGCCACGAACATGCTGACAAAATTTCAGCTTAATCGGACCACGAATCGACCTCCGACGCCACTTGATATAAATGAGATATTCAAAAACGCCAGTTTTCTGCTTTCTCTTTTCTCTACATTCTTGTTTCCTATTCTCAACCTGCTACTCTTTATATCGATAGTGAGAAACCCTATTTCCTCATATAACTTATTATATGGATTCAAGTTCTTTTTGGGCTTGCAACTCATTGGGCTTCCTCCATATAGGAGTGAACCTAGCTAACAGTCAGCACTTATCCAATCTGGCTACTAAATAGACACGATTAAAAAATTTAATATAAATTGGCACAATTAAAAGATTTAGAATTGAATTGGTCGCCATATAATTTAAGATTTTATTGACAATTATCCCCACCTTATAGCTCAAAACCAAATATGAACCTTATCAATTGAGCCGTGATGGGCCATCCATCGAAACTCTTAAGATGCAGATCCATCAACCGACGTATAATTTTACAAAGGCCGCGATGGGAAGCAATCGCCTCAACGAGAGGAATTGCAGCGAGCTAAAAAAGATTGCAATAGTGGTCGATGGCTGTAAAACGGGACAACAAACCGCGACAGGATACTCATCGCGCCAAAACCAACCTGCAGTTTTAGCGACTTCGACCAGAATATGATGAGGATGCCCTGAATGACAGCGACAGAGGCGCGACCACGGCAAGGACCTGTAAGGCTACGTTGATGTGGCTCTGGCACGATGCTTGGTGGGGTACGGACTGACGCTGTTTGGTCTGAATTTCTGGTAGCGACCTGAACTAATGAAACCCTAGCGCGGTGATTGCACATAGTGATGATGCTCGGGGAACGTCTTGGACGTCCGTGAGAACGCCAAAGAATCTTGCCAAGAATCATGTATTTTTCCGAAATTCTTTGCCTGGATGCTTACTTTCCTCACTCAGACATCGTGTGCTGGGTAGATTGAAGTGTGAGATGGCCGAAGTTCAAACAGGACTTGGATTAAATTTGGCTTGGTCTTGAAAATTTCGAATAAGATTAGGGCCTCTGCCTCTGTTAAATTCGAGTCCATTTAGCTGACAGGTTCAAATGCAATCCACGACCGGGCCAATTCAAATGAAACTCATTCAACGCGGGTATGTTTTATAATGTTTAAATGCCTAAACGCAATGCAATGTTGATAAATATTAAGGGATCGGGTTCTTTTTGTTTTTTTTTTCCTAATTTTCTAATGCGATGAGTGTTAAGTCTACCAGTTATAACATAAGTGTCAACACACCTTGATAAAGGATTAAATTTCTTGCTCAAACTCAACTTGAGAAGAAAATTAAGATATTTGAAAGTTTCACTTGAATTCAACTTGATTATGTTGAAATATAAATGAATTGGAGCTCAAAATTTCATATGCAATGGAATCATAAGTATTTTTGTGTCTTTTCCTAGAAGTATTAAATAATCTACGAAAATTAACCTAAACTCATTTAGAATAGTAAGACTATTGACTCGAGCACTGGCAATTTCGCATGGCACGTTCATGTTTAAGTTTCACCTAAACTTGACTTTAGTTCATATACTTTCACGCTTGATATTAAAGTACCTTATTGTTATCATACATCAGTAAACTTGATTTATGATATATGAGTTATGTTAATATAAAATAATATATCAATATTGTTTTCAACGTATCCTTCTCATTCAGTGACAGACTTGTAAGTTAGAGGCACTTTGATGCTACTTCAAGTGTAACGTATAATATTACAACGTGCCGTTGCAATTGAATTACCGAAATGTTATAACGCATTGGTAAAATTGATTTTTGGTATTGCGAGTTATGGTGATACAAAAAAGTCGTTGAAAGAGTGGAGATTCGGTACGGCTTAGAGATTCCCGTATGTTAGCAAGGTTGGACAATTCTTTTGGATTTGCACGCAGCTTTTATTTTCAGGTGTTCTCTTTTAACCCCTTTGCTCACACACCTCGCTTCTGTATTCCGTAGACATCTAGTTGCTCCACTAGATGTTTAACAAGAAATTTTTTTATACATTTTTAAGCTTAAAGAATTTTCCCTAAACTAACAAGTTGATAAGTTTCAATAGAAATTGGCGTACTCAGAGGATTTTTTTACAATAATTAAAATTAGGTATATAGTAAAAGAAAATTTGTAACGACAATGCAAATTTCTCTTGACTTATGTCACGCTCTGAACCTCGACGGCTGCGTGACAACCTGTGCTCATCGAACCTTTACTTATCTTTTGATCATTGGATTGTGACATCCCAAGAAGTATCGCCAACCCAATTTGCAATAACATTAAAAAGCATAAGGGGAAAACGTAAACAAATCCCCAACTATCATTCAACATGGATAGTTAAAAACATAATCATATACATATATGCGTCATAAAACAACGTTTCATATATGTCAAGTTCAAAGGTTCAGTAGCTAGCTTCATCACATCTGACACGCCTGACCACGCTGCCACGACCTTCTACAAAATGGCCCAAGATATGACAACGTCTCTAATACTACGAGGGTGGTCCAAAAAGTAACATCAACCCCACTACTACTTAAGCCTCAATGGCCTCCAGGATCCATGGCTCCGGCTCCTTGAAGATCAACTCAGGCTTGGGCTCGGGGTCGAACACTACCCCATCGGGAAAGTTCTTGTCCTTGGCATCCTTGCTGATGCCTCCCCTAAGCCTTGACACCTAGCGGATTGTCAAAGCTACAGATGGGACCATGGCTCTTGTTACCCACCCAAAAGTACCAAGCCACAAATTGGTGAGGCACGATGTTGGGTAGACCTTTGTTGACCCAGATGGTTGTGACGTAACACGTGTAATGCATGTTGTTCCCTCCCGGTATAGGAAACTCTATCACCTCTTAACTATGCTCAACGGGGAGGCCAAAAAGTATTTGACAAAACGGTTCAGCCATTCTTAGGACCTATAAACATTTCAACAAACAAATGTGGGATAATCTCAATGAGTGAACTTTCTAGACCTCGCGTAGGGAAGTCGTTCACCTCGAAAGTGTCCTAAACGTGCAATTATCTATCGATGGCAAAACATGACAATGCTCCTCTCGCTTTACCCTCACTATTATCATAATAATGAGTCCACTATTCAAAGCCATCGCTATAGATACATAGGCAATTCCATAACACATAGTCCATGCTCTTGAGCCAAACATATGAATGCGCATTATGGTTCAAATCATATGGTCATGCCATGCAATAATCCGGACCTGAATACATATGAATCTCATGTACTTTCCATACAACTATGTCCAGATTGTTATGGCCACTTAGGACCCAAGGCCAACCCGAAGGTTCATAGTCATCCGGCATAACCGGGCATCATTTCGCCCCATCAAGCATGATATCTCGTTGATTTGGGGGCATTCTTGTAAGGAGCTTTGTTCCGAAATCCATCCGTGAACGGTGTCCTGTTGACTTGGGGGCATCCGAACTTAATCGGGGATCGTCTCGCGTAAAACGTATCATAACTGGTTCAAATCCCATGTAAAACGCATAAGGGTCTTAGGTGATCATACGAGCATACCATCACACAATTCTTTTCATAACTTTCTCATTTATTCACATGATACTCATGTGATATGCCACATCATTCGTCAAATGCCATCATGTTATGCACGTGCGTCATATTACATTTTGTAAATACACCATTTAAATCATAAATCCATGGATATAGACCACTCATCAGAATAGAAATAAGTTATCAAAATATGCCAAAATTATTTATCACGTGCCATTACAAACCACCAATTACTCATCTTTTACTTATATACATACTGCCCTACCATAATATATTCTAGTGACGAGCCATATTACAACGTCACTTCGTAAAGACACACGTGACATATATAACATATGATACTTAACCCATATAACGCATATAACACATAATCCATGTAACACATAAACCAAAAAATAGATCTACCACATAATCTCTATAACACATAACCTGCATAATACATCTAACAATTAATCCCTATATCACATAACCCATATAATACATTGAGTACATAGCACATAAACCATACATAGCATTTAATCACATAATACGTACCCCACATAACACTTATAATACGTAATTACCTACTAACCTATTATGGCATATACAACAATATATTAGCTTTACATCACTTAATCCGATAACTTATCAAATGTGAGAACTAATCGTTCTAGGCTCAATAACTTATTGCTTTGAAACCCGATAATCTATCGGTAAACGTTCAATAACCTATCTAAGTCAAATAATCGTTTATCATGCAACATACACTTATCACATCAATAACTCATCATTTAACCATAACAAGTCCTAAACTACACCCTAAGTGCAACGGAAGCCCTAATCTAAGGCTAGAAAGCTACTCACGAATGATTCGAGCTTTGAAACACGCCAGGGAAGGAACAATAAGACCAGACAGCAGCTGGTCTCACATCCACAGCGTGTGGGTGAGTTGGACAGCGGTTGAACGGCGGTTTGGCGATTGCATGGCGGTGGTCCGGCGGTGGTTCGATGTAGGCATGGCCTTTGGGCTTCGTGAGGGACTAAACCAGAGAAGAAACGAGGGAGAGGGAGCACGGGTGAGGGTTGCACAACATCGAACAACTTTTGAGGAGGCTGGTCAGTTGGCTTTGAGCATGAAGGGTGATCCTGTGTCGAGGGTTCGACAGATGATCGCTGATGAAGGAAAACAAGAGGAAACAATGAAGAACAAGCTTGCAAAGAGAAAAATGGAGGTGTGGGGGTTAGGTGGTGGTGAGGGAAGCGAGATAGAGAGCTTGAAACCAAAGCAAGTGAGGAAATGAGAGAGAATGAAGGTGAAAGAGAGGGAACCGGTGGTGAGGAGGAGAGGGAGGAGAGAGAGTGTGATGTCAAGTCCCAATTAATGCCCATCAAATCTCTTGGGCTCATGTCAATCAAAGTGGCTTATGGTAGAAGCAAAATCCTAGCAGTAAATGAGAGATAGATTACACCGAAGTGACTAGGTTAGGTAGGCTACATAGCCTCTCTCCCTCCTCTTTGCAGCCCAATTTCAAGTGCCGCTCCCTTGACTTGTAAATTTTCATCTTTGCCATTTTATCCTAAGTCCGATGGAATGACATTTTGGTCATTTCACTAAGATCTCGCACTATTCATGCACTATTCATGTCCTTACATGTATTTAATGCTAAGATCTTGTCAAAAGAGAGCTTGATGGGCTTGAAGGACCGATAAGCCTCCCTTGGCCGCCCACCCCTTAGGTGTGTGGGCCTTGGGCCGCTCACTTAGGCTTGGGCTCATTGGGTCCCTGCCGGGACCCGTTTCCACTTTTTCGCACTTGTACATCATTGCCAAAAGAAAAATCAAGTTTTCACCTCAAAGTAGCCTTTTCCGATGCCCTCATGGTTTATCAATCCTCAAGGTCATTCTATCCAATGATTGCTTGCTGAAACAATTCTGTTCTGACAAATCGGATCAGAACGAGGATGTCATAACTAAACCCCATGAATGCATGCAAATTGTCTTAATCATGTGCAATAAGACTTCATCAACGGGTCAACGTGGGTGTGACCCTTTAGAGTTATTCTTATTGGCGAGTACGCAACCAAATACAGAATTTGTCTCATGAATTAATCTCTCACGTGCTCAATCGACTCCTTGAAGATTAAAAATTATATTTTATTTCATTTTTATTGTAAGTTGATAAAAAAATTATCTTAATCGCTATAGTGAAAACAAAAATTAACCTCATCAGTCCTCGCATACTTCGACCTAGACTTGGGCTGTAGACTTACATAAATTGAATCAACATTATGCATTTTGTTTTTTTTTTTTTTTGTCATTTCAGTTTCATAGTAGGGTTAAAGTTACTTTTTTCACATGTGGCATTCCAAAATCATTGTTGACACCTAATTTTCGTTGACGTATTAAAAAGGTACAAATCAAGAATTGGATTTCTGATCGCTGACGCATTGTTGTTTTTAACCAATTTCTAGTTCATTTTTAGAAAAATTCGAAAATTCAAATGGTTGACTTTCAAGTTGACTTTTTGGTCAACCTTTTGACCAAAAGTAAACCCTAGGTCAAAAATTGATTTTTACCTAAAATATGCCATTTAGCTTTAATTTCACTTTTGTTAAATCAATTTTCCAAAAAATTCAAAAAGTTGACCAAGAAATCAACATTAAAAAAAAATTAACTAAATGATTGACTTTTGATCAAATCTTTGACAAAAAAAAATCAAAAAAATCAAAAATTCACAAATATATTTCTTTTAAGGTCAATTTGACTTTGATGTCAAAAATTTCTCAAAATTTGATTAAAAACCTTGTTTTCCGAATTTTTTCGATTTTAGGTTGTAAATTGGCCAAAAATCAAATTAGTTTCATTATAGTAAGAATTAGGTGTAGTTCCTTCTTCGGTATTTGGTTTAGGGATTATTTTAAATTTGATCGTGCATTCAATTTCATGAATTATCAGGTCAAAATACAAATTGCTTTTTTAAGCCTTAATTAGGCGATCAAAATCAATTCTTCATGACTTGCAATTAGACGATTATTTTTCACTCATTTTCTGAGATAAATCCAAATGCAAAATTGATTTTGAGAAATTCGTATCAGAACTTCTTGATTTGAGGAATTTTACTCTTTTAAGCATAAGAAAGCTAAGCAATTATCCATTTAAGGTTTTGGTTTAATTTCATAAATCTAGGTCCAATTTTAATATTATGCATAGATTCATTTTTGACATAAGCTTGAACACTTCAATTCAAGGCCAATTTTAATATATTAAGTGATCTTACATATGGGTGGTTAATTAGATAGGGCGGTTGGAACGATAATTGAACTCAATTTCAATCAATTTACAACTTTACCCATTGAACTGCGAATTTGATCATTTTAACCCTTTAAGCTCAATCTTAGGCACCCATGGTTTTGGCCCGTTGTCTTTAGTAATAATTATTCAATTAAGTCAATAAAAAACCCCTAAATTGCATTTATTAAGGTTAATTGTCTTAATTGAATCATAATCGGGCAATTTTCTCTCAAATAGGGTAAATTTTCTTTTCAATTTCATCATTTAGGGACAAACTTACATAAATTTTGAAATCACAGGGGCCACAAGAAAATGAACTAGCTAGAACCAAACCAAACTGATCAAGAACGAGTCAAGAACCGGCCAAACCAGTCTGATCGGCTGCTGGTCATGCTGGCTGGTTCAGCCGCTTGCTATTGTTGTTGTCCAGTCAAAATTGCATATTGCAAATGGGAGTTCCATATAAGTAATCGGCAGACTCCAAAAACTTGCTATGCTCTCGGTCTACAGAAATTCTTGCCATGTGATTATTACTCTTGGTCTACAAGAGGGCACCCAACCAATTCGACCCATACTTTAGCCTTTTGAGAGTTTTTGGGTTTCATAGTAAGTTCTGAGTGTAAAAACACGAATAGAGATTATTTCTCTATTTCTTATTTCGTACTCTATTGATCTCGCATTGCCGGGGCGCAACATCTTTACACATTTCATGATATCGAGTGGTCATGTGGTACATTAATACCAATTGATAATTGCACTTGTAATTCTATAATTCATAAGTCGTAGAATTTGACCCATAATCAAAGTATCGATATTACAAAATTTCACATTTTTATTTTATTTTATTTTTCTACATTTGGAGATTTGAAATTAGGAACGTTTCTTGTTTGAAAATAGCATGTCCATGTCGAGCATCGACTCTCGCTCGCGAAAATTGTGAATTAGCCTGTCACGCAACTCGACAAAAGAAAAGGGGTAGCGACGCTCTAACAGGCACAGCCATTCAGGCATGGGCCATGTTCAGAAGAAAGCGAAAAAAATGGGCAAAAGCGACGGAGAGCACAGAGAGAATGCGTCCACGAAAGGGAAAAAAAGAGAGCTTAATATTAGTGAAAAATCTAAATTGATTCATCGATCATAAATTATTCTAATTAAATTATTATTATCAAAAATCATAAATTAATATATTTATGATTAATAGAGGGTAAAATTTTTTAATCAATATACCCATTAATTGTCATGTGTTATTTAATTCAAAATTTAACGATGAAATATAAATGAAACTATAAAGGAGTAAATTTATCATAAATGATCAAAATATTAATTTGAGATAAATTTATAATAAATATATTAATTTAATATTTTTCATAATATTAATAAGAAAAATAGTTGCCTCAGTGAAATACAAGACACATGGAAAAGACTTTGGAACAGGAATAAAGGAAATGGTGGACGATGTCCAATGGCCTTTCGGTTCTTCACATGGAGAGTACAAGACCAAAAAGAAAAAAAAAGAAAAAGAAAAAGAAAGGACATGGGGCTCTGGATAAAGGAAGAAAAGAGAAGTATTTACAAAAAAAAAAAAAAAAAAAAGAAGTACGGGGCGTGCGCGGAAGCATGGGGCGAAATAGTGAAAAGAAAAAGGAACTAGAAGGACAAGCGTGGGAGACGATAGAAGCATGTGCGTCGGAAAGGGGAAAAAGCCGGTCGGAAAGGAGAAGGGAACAGGCGTGCTCTTCTTTTTGCGACGAGGAAGAATCAGCCAAGGACTCAGATCAAAGTTGCGATTGAGAGTGCACATCATACTTAACGGGGTAGCTACAATATTGCACGGGTGGATATGCACATTAATTATTTTTATTTTTATTTTTATTTTTATTTCTGAAAAAAAGATTTAGAATAGAAATCGTATGTAACGCAATTTCATTTTTTAATTTTTAGAATAAATTTTTAGTCCATAAATAAATTTGGGACAGAAATAAAAAGTAAAAAATTATACTTTTCAGTTTATAGAACAAAAATAATAAATGAAAACTTTTCTTATCGTTCGTCCTTACTACTAGCCAACCGCCCACTCCCTGCCACTCGCCGTTCGTCGTCCATTACTAGTTGCTGCATGGTCACCCCTCACCCAGGAGGGAGAAATTTTGTATGAATTTTATTCAGAGAATATAAATATTATATCGTTATCAAATACGCATATTTGCTTAAAAACTCATCTACAAAATAGAAATAAAAAAAATGATTTTGTTTAGAAATTGATATCTTGAATAGAATAGTTATCATTTGCGTTTAAAAAAATTCCGAAAAGTCCTGAGAGTCTCCCAAAAAAAAAAAAAAAACTATTCTCAGAATCTGCCTTGAAAGTGTCTTAGGGTTTCTCGTCGGAAGTTATTGAAGTAAAAATTCCATGAGATATCGTTTCTCTATTTCTTACTTAAATCTCTAATAATTTCTTGCGTTGAGGTGTATGGCGTGGTCCGGTTTGCGCAACATCATTCCTAATATGGAATTATCTACATTAATACAAATTGACGATTGCACAACTAGATTTTAGCTTGGGGACTTGATCATGCTAATGTTATTATTAGTACAATTTTGGTACCACTAATTTGGAAGGTTATTTATCTTAATGATCATGTATTCTTGATTACCAATTATAGTCCTAAAAGTATCACAGCCGCTAGGTGATCGTGCATATGTTCTTGAAGGGTTTATTATAGTCCTAAGCCAGCCTTAACCTATTCTAGAAAGGAAATTAACATATAGGCTATTGAAATGGCTTTTTAAAGTAAAGAGCTGAGTATCAAAAACATCTAAGTAAAAGTACGGAAAATGCAAAACTTGATAAAAGTTGGGCAAAAAATAAACATAGCCTCATTATAAGCCTCAAGACATGAACTTCCATAAGCTAAACACGATGTTAAGTCGGGCAAAGAATATATAATGTCTTGTTATTTAACCTTGGGACATAAACTCCCGTAAGCTTGAGACTAGATGCTAATCCTAAATCTAATTCTATTTATTTTATGATGGTGAAGCTAATTTAAGCTATTCTGACCAATTATTTAAAATGTAGTTCTAAATATATCGGGCTTTTATTAACTAGAACCTAAACCAACTTACTTCTTGAAACCTAAGTTTGTTGATCCAAGCTAGCCCATTAAAACTAAGCTAAGCTAATCCAATTAGGCTTCTTCGGACCACTGTAGACCGCCGCCCCTGGCTCCCGACGACCCCCTGGCTCCTCCTCGGCTGCTGGGTCGTCGGGACCAAAGCTCTAGCTTTCATCATTATATCACTTTGCTCGTGGAGTATGACTCACGCGGTGGAACGAAGACCAAAGGAAGTTAGATTCCCCCCACTACCGCGTACTATTGGAGTCAGGTCGATAATGTACAGATTCGGCCCTATTTCCCATTTATTTGTCGAGTTTCTTTTTGACTTTCGTCTTCGTTTTGCGTAAACCCTGGAAAGCAACCATCAGAGCCACTATTTGGAAATGATCGTGTGCATTTTCACGGAGCTAAATCTCCTGTGTTCCTTTCGGGACTTTCCTTGTTCCCTCCCCTCCAAATAAATATCCCACACACCACTTCGGGGCAACTTCTTGGCAATATCATTTCCACTTCCTTGAATATTGCGTTTTGGATAGAGTACGACTTGGAGCTGGACAAGACTTAAATGAAGGATCGCTAACGGATGGAAAGTGAAAAAGAGAATGAACTTTAGTGCAAGCCAATGAAGAATGTAAATAAAATCCAAGTATGAACTTGACTTTATCAATATTCTTTGAGGGAGGAGTCACTTGGCATTTTCACTTGCCAAAAGGAAAGGGACTCGGCTCTTCCAAAGAAGGAGAAGAAAAGAAAGAATATATCTATATTATTAGGATTAGCATAACAGAAATAGTAAAGTGTGTGAACGCATTTACCTAAATTATTTTAAAGGTCATTTCTCCAAAAAGTTACTCTTGGGTGAAAAAGGTCGAACCACTTGATACATCATATTGAAATTGAAACTGATGTTTCTCTTGAAAATGATAATGTTGAATCATTATTCTCTATTGATGAGAATCCATCTCAATAGACTCTTTGTGTTATTCTTTGTTATCAAACCCCTAGTGAAACCGATTCTATCACGATCCTAACTCCATCCTTAGGGTCACGAGCAACAATGGTTATTCTCATGATGTCCCAGTGCGTCGGCGTCCCATTTCTTTTTATATTTTCATTAAGCACATACGGAACATATATATAACGCCTGGACAACAACAAGTAGCCAGGAAACCAACCATTTAAAACCATACAATTACTTCAGTTATATTTACAAGCCCTTTGTCACGTGCTGTTATATATTTACAGGCCATTTGTCACGGGCTGTTATATTTACAACCACTACATTTTCTATGCTCCAAAGGCTGGGTAAACCTTAGCTCCTCGAGCAAGACTGCATTTCCAACACTAGTGAGAGACTTAAATGCCTACAATTCTGAAAAACAACGGGGTGAGTCATCGACTCAACAAGTAAAACCCACTAATTTCCGGGTAAGAAGATGCCTTGCCTATCAACAAACATATAACTCATCCAAGACATTAGTCGATGACAGATCAATAGCAAAACAAAAGCCTTGTCTTGGATGAAACATGAGAAATCCTCAATCAATAGTATGCAAGCATAAACTAATATTCACCCAAATCACGAGGAACTCACGCCTCACTCAATATTATACAAGCATAAACAAGATCCATTCCATAGCATAAGGAACTCATGCCTCACTCAATAATATGCAAACATAACCAAAATCCCTTTCATAACGTTAGGGACTCATGCACATGAGATTTATTTATTAATAGCCGAAATCCATCGACTCTTTCGTAATCCACCGGGCATCCGAAATCCATCGGGCAACATACCTTAATCTAAGGGTGACAGCTAGAATTATTACAACATCCCATCCTTCGACAAGGCATCTGTTGGCGTGGGGGCATCTCGTTCTTGTTAACGAGGCATCCCGTTGGCGTGGGGGCATCTTGTTGGCGGGGACATCATCACCAAGTCCATCGGTCGACGGCATAAATTAGTCCATCGTGTGTCCATGCATCAAGCATCAAAATCCGGTTCTTATCTTCGCTTTTTGTTCAAGGGCTGAAGGCGTGCCATGCATAAGTATGTAAAATGGCTTACGAAATCGAGACGTTAAGCATGCCGAGCACAAATCAAGGATTGTGACTTGATTTGACATGTTTGAGTACTGATCTAGTACCCAACTTGGTTCGGGAACAATAAACCTCGATATTGCATTGAGACCATGATAGGTTCAGTTCTTCATGACATGTTTACCGACCTAGTATTAGACTTGGCTCGAGAGTGATACGCCTCAATATCACACCAAGACCATAAAAGAACTGACTCATTGTGACATGTTCACCAACCTAGTACCAAAGTTGGCTTGGGAATGATACACCTCGATATCGTACCAAGACTAAGAAGGGACCGATCCGTCGTGATCCCACATTCGTCCAAGACCGATGAAATCCCTTTTTGGAGCTTGGGGCGTGAACTAGTACATGCACTCGTGAAATAGTTTAAAATAATTTTGTAAGGAAATAACAAACTTTCACAGAAATGCTTTTCAAATCGGTTTAAGTCAAAGAAAAAAACCAAAACATATCAAATAAACACACAAACCGAGCTTCTTCCAAGCAACTCAAACCAAAGCATGAGCCAAAGCTCATCAAACAAGGATCGAACTCAATCAAGGAACAAGGTCTAAACTAATCTAAGCAAATACAACTGAACTTCAAGCAACAACAAGTCAATCAACTTTAGTCAAGGACTCATCACACGCTCGGAATAGTGTAACACAACGTCCTAGCCAAATATTAGTAAATTCTACTTACACTTTCTAAGTTGGTGGCCTTGAATTGGCGATGACGACAAGCACAACAACAAGGGCAATGACAAGAATTCCTGGGGAAGAGGGGTCAAACTTTGATAGGAAGAGAGGGAGAGAAGGTGGTGTGTCGTAGGAATGAAGGAGGGATCCCCCATTTATAGGCAATTTTTAACTTGTTCTCCAAGTCTTAAAAGCCAAGACTTCCTCTCTAAGTTAAGAAGCATTAAATGCAAGGTAACTTGGTCACCAAGTCTCAAGGTAGGATAGGGCTTTAGCTTGGTAGCTTGGGATACCTTAACATGGCATTTAAGGACTTGAGTCCAAGCTTGGGCGTGACTCACACCTTTTGACTGAGAAAAATAGTTTTAAACAATTTTCGAAATTAGTGTCTTTATCTTATGAAATGGAATTGAAAAAAATATGACATTTTAATATGTTGTAGAGAAGACCTAAATAACGTTTTCATGAAGGAAGTCAAGTCAAATTAGTGCTGTGCAAAGAGTAGAAAATCATTGAACACAACCCAAATATTCGTCCGTCGAGCAAATTCAATAGTCAGAGAGAGAGACTCATTTTGAAATCTAAATCTTCACAAAAATCTTTGAAATTTCTATATGTTGTGGACATGGGTGTCCTTTAAAACTTTCATGAAGGAAACATGGTTAAATTTGAAAGGAAGAATTTTATAAAACTTCGAGAAGACAACCTGGTCACCATTTTCACTATATGGAATAGGTTTTGGACGGTGAATGATTGAGCCTTCATCCCTACTATTTCACCTAAAAAAAAATGTTTTAGATCAAGATGTTTAGAACAACTTTCATAGAGGAAGTTTCTTTAAATTTGCACCACAAAAATCTGTGTAAAATTGGTAAATAGTGGAGGTCCAATAATTTCGAAAATCAAAGGTGGCAATCTTAGTTGGGAAAAAGGAAGTGTCCCACTTGGTCAAGAAGCATTAATTGTCGGGCATCCTTATCTCCCAAGTTTCCAACTAGGTCTTAGGTTAGCTTAGACACTTCATCTCATCATTTAATAACTAGAAGCCAAATGTATTCAATTCACTCTTATATTGTCTAAGAAGGCTTGGCTGGCTTGCTCCTTCTTCAAATGATTGTGTAGTCCCTTTCTTGGCCTCCAAGATCTCCTAAGTAGGCTTAGGTGTCCTCATTAATAAGCTAAAGTCCAAGTTTCAAACTTGTCTTCCAAGGCAAGAGCCTTTTATGCCAAGTGTCCACCCTAAGTCAATGTGCATTAATTAACTACAAGCCAAATGCATTAAATGCATTTTAGGAAAATATCTAAGTTTTGAAGGCCTTGTCATTGGGTAGGGATTAATCAAGTTTGATCGCGATCGGCAACCTTAGTTAGCCCGAGGTTCATGCCTAAGCCATGCCCAAGATGCAACTCGGCTTGATTGGCCAAACAAAGTTTGAAATCCCCTTTATCGAGAAAAGTGGTCGTAGCTAGGTTTGCTGGCTAGGTCCTGGCCTAGTTAGTCGGTCCTTTGACTGGTTCGTGGGCTAGCTTATGGGTCAATTCTACTTGGCCAGTCCCGTGGTCAATCATTGGGCTTGTTGGCCGAGTCTTGTACTCGGTTCGTGCTAGTCCAAGGTTGTGCACCACAAGTCTGGTCAGTCCAAAATTGAACCACGTTGAGTTTATTCAATCCATGGTCGATTATCATTTGTCATGTAATTGTGTAGAATCGATCGATTTGTATCAACTCACGGTCACATGGGATCGATTCATGGTCATCCATGACCGACATAATGACTAAGCAGAATCACCCACAGCTAGTGTGATGACTAGACAGAATCGAGCCATGACTGTTCGTTGATCTATGATGGCATGTGATCATCCCATGACCAATCCTTATAATCGAATAACCTTTTCGTGGTCGAATATTCTATAACTAGACCTTAGGTTACAGATCCCTGAACGGCCAATTGACTCATGACCGGCTTCTGGGTCGGCTCATGGTCAAGTCTCACCTTTGACATACCAGGCTTTGTCCTACTAGTTGGGGCCAAAATATGGGTCGAAATCAAGGATGTTACATATTCAGATTCAAATTCTAAAGACATTTTTCACATATCCCTCACCTCTGTAGAACAAAACCCCAGTATAAATTCTAGCTAAGTTCATTATCCTCATTTCCCTGTGAAAATCTTCATTTCAAATATTTGCCAAACCAATCATAGTCATTGTTCTTATATATACTATTGCTAGTTCTTCAGTTCTAGACACTAATGTACTTCTTGAAAAATACTAGACTTCTTATATTTGGTATTTCAATTTTGCTTCAAGAGATATTTTTTCTATAAATGTGCGTACTTATCCAATTTTCCTCTAGTGTTCTATAATCACTAAAATCTTTGAATCTAATCTTCTTAACAAAGATTTGATCATTGGTTGGGACATTATGACCCAAATTCCCTAACTTCAAATCATTCTTGGAAAAAGGACTTAAGTATAAGGACCAATTCTTTGAATATATCAATATCCAAAGGCTCCTCTCTATTCAAATAAGTTTGTTAGATCCAATCATGCAAAAATTGTTAGAATCTTGTTCGGAATCTCACTCTGACTTCTCTCAAAAGTGTCCCTATCCTTTGTAGAAAAATCAAGAGCTTTTTGTTCATCTCCCTTCCAAAAAGAATGATGATATAAGTCATACCAAAGCAAGTCACATGAGAATGAACCGAGAACATGTTGCTTCTGCTTAGAAGGAATGCTTAGAGCTACTACAATAAGGCCTTATTGAAATATCAAATTCTCATTGGGCATGCGAAGCTTTTTATGTTAACAAGTGAGCTGAGCCGAATAGAGGAAAGTTGCGATTAGTAATAAACTACCAACCCCTCAACCTTTTCCTCTAAGATGATAAATTTCCTCTACCATCTTGAAATTCCTTCTTTGCTAGATTTTTTTAAATCCACATTTATTCTAAATTTGACCTTAAAGTTGATTTTGGCAATTGGGCATTCATTGAAGACAAACCCAAGACAAGGTTCTGCATTCCAAACCAACATTTCTAATGGAAGGTTCTCTCTTTTGGTCTCAAAGTAGCCCCTTTCTTATTCGAAAATGCCATGTGACGTATCTTTCAACCAATCTTGTCTAGTGTAGCAGTCTACATTGATAACATATTACTTTACAGCTCTTATGAAGAATCCCACTATCGACTTCTCGAGCGGTTTGTAGAAATTGAAAAGAAATATGGAATCAACTTCTCTCAAAGAAAGATGAACATTGCCCAAATAAAAATTGAATTTCTTGATATGCACCTCAACAAAGGTACATACTATATATGGCCACACATTGTTTAGGAATTATTGAAATTTCTAGAAGAAAATTTCACAGCAAAGCAAATTCAACAATTTCTTAAAATAATTAATTATCTCGGAGACTTTGTTCTCAGATTACAAAATTGTTGATTCCGTTGCAATTGATGCTAAAGAAGAATCCTCCACCTTGTGAAGCTCAAACCAAAGCAGTTGTAGAGTTAAAGGAAGTCATATGGACTCTTCTCTAGTTGCAAATACCATATCTTGGGAAGAGAATCCTTTAGATTAATGCCATTGATAAATACTTGGTAGCCATACTGCTTGAAGAAATTGACGGTAAGCAACAGATTTTTGCTTACCAAAGTTGAAAGTTTTTCCAAATTGAAATGCATTATCATTCAATTTTCAAAAAAATATTGGTAGTAAAGAACGTAATAAAAAAGTTTGAGTTCCATTTTATTGGTCATCATTCCTTAGTAGAATTGGATATGGCATCCTTTCAGTAGATGACCAACTTCAAGCAGAAATAGATTCCTCACTACCAGTTACTTCGATGGGCTAAGTGGTTTTGAAAATATTCTGTGACATATGGATTTTCGTCGGACCTCAAATAAGTAATGGCTCATCACGGATCGACAGATTGTTGTTGGACTACGTCATTTGGCACCATTTGCGGATGCCATTTCATCATTGTCATCATTGGACCGAGATGTCACGTCCCGTGATGATCTTATGACATACCCTTATGGTCACATCTTTGGCACGTAGGGATGATCCGATCGATGTATATTTTATAGTCTCCTCGAAATTTCCCTTATGTAACGCCATGATTGAGACCCTCTTCCACCTGCATTTATACCCTACTAACCGAACCTCCCGTGCACGTTGTTTCGGCCACCATGCACGACCATGAACGGCCATGCACTGTGGCATCCCAAAATTCAATGACAAGCCATAAGGTGTGTTAAAGTCTCTAATTAGGTGATAAAAATTTCCATGGCTTATGCTTTAGCCATTAGTCTTTTAATTAGATGATTTGTGCATATGATTGTGAAAATTTAAATTTGATAGATTAATAATCTATGCTTGGCCATGTACTTTATAAACTAAATTTCAATAAACTTTGGCCAAGAATTGAAATTTAAAAATATTTATAGAAGAAATTAAAAAAAAAAAGGGAAAAAGTCAATTTTTGGATGGGCCTTAGGCCCATTGGCCGAAGCCTTGATGGGCCAAGCTAGTCGGCCTAGTAGAAGCCCATGGAAGGGGCTGTCGCCGGCCCATTTAGGCCCAGGGAGATGTGGCCGTCGGCCACAAAAGAAGGCCCAACAAGAGGAGGCCCAAGCCCAAAAGTCCATAAGACAAGTGGCACAAGACTCTCATGCATTGGCCTAGACTAGGATGCCATGCATTGGCTAATTTAAGTGGCATGCAATGATTACAAATGATGAGAGTTTGGGGGTATAAGAGGGAAGAGAGAGAGAGAGGAGTGGCCGGTTGCTCCATTCGGCCAAGAGAGAGAGAGAGAGAGAGAGAGAGAGAGAGAGAGATCGTGCGAGAGAGAGGAGAAGCCAAGGAGGGAACCGCCGTCCGTCTGCCGTGTGCCGCCGTGTTCGCCGCCCTACGCCATCGACCGACCGGTCTAGAGGCAAGTGGGAGTCCTCTAGCTTCTCTTGCATGCTTGAATGTTGTTTACATGTTAAATTTTGGGTGTTTAAGTGAGAAAAATCGAGGTGTGGTTGGCTTATACTTGAATCGCATGACTGTTCTTGCTCGGATCATGTGAGTCAGAATGTTGTTTGAGCTTGCATGTGTGTTTAGAGTCCGATTTTGGCTTCCATTTCTTCATAAGAGTTGTAGCTAACATCTTGAACTACAACATACTGAAATTTCGTGGAAAATGATGCAGATTTGTGGGGTTAAAATCTCATCCTACGGAGACCTCAGATCTGGAGAGTTTTTTTACTGACCTCTTGCTGGATTCGTGATTGCATGTTGGTTTGTGATGAGAATCTCACTTAGATTTCTTCATGAAAGTTGTAGGGGATATATTAAACTACAACATACTAAAATTTAAAGTGAAATGAACAAGTATAGCCTAGTAAATCAACTAGATCTTGAAGACGATGATTCTGGTAATGTATTCCGAGACACTCGAGACTTCAAGGACCTAATGACTATATTCTGGTTATTTGACCTAGATCTCTGCATGAAAATTGTAAAGTACATCTTGATATATATCATATCCAAATTTCAGAGAAAAAGAAAGAGAATAGGTAGGTGAAATATCAATATTTCGGAGATGTGTACACTGGACGATGCGGTAATGGATCCAGAAGCTTCGTGAGACTGTCTAAAATAATATAAAAAGAATCTGGCTTGGAGTTCTCATAAAAGTTGTGCGAAAATGTCTTGGCTATAACTCAGTAAAATTTCATAATTTTTGGAGGCCATATGGATATTTTAATCGAATTTCTTCGAAAACCGTGCGTTCTGGTTTCATCCGAGAATCATAGGATGTTTTGTGAAAATGGTGAGATTGTGTAAAATTCAATTTGGCCATGAATTTTGCATGAAATTGTCATCCTATTGGTTTGTTTAATGATTGCTTGTTTTTTTATAATTTTTGGGAATTTATAGATATTGAATTTAATATAAAATATATATATATATATATAATAAAATAATAAAATAAAATAAATGGATTATTTTATTGGCCATAAATTTCATAAATGATTACATCATGTAGCATGTATAATAAGATATTGGTGTATGTATGACATTGAATTATGATGCATGTGTGAATCCTATGCCAAGTATGACTTGTTTGATGTCACGCCATATGCTATGTTAAATTGAGATCAAAATAATGGTAAATGTGGATAATGATAAGTGAGGAGGTGGTTGTGGTTGAGGATAATGCCCGGAATGTATAGAGATGCATTGCTGGATGGCCCTAGGAGATTCAGGATGCCCGGAACGTGGGGGTGCCGGAAGCCCTGTTGGAGGTTTCTGGCCGAAGGGAATGCCTCTCGATGCCAGGATTTGGGGTGCGGGATGCCCGGCCAGGGAGTGTAAATGCCGGAAGCCCTGTCAAAGGTTTCTGCCCCGAAGGGAATGCCTCGTGATGCCAGTTGGGATGTGAGATGCCCGGAATGTGGGGGGCCGGATGCCTGGTGGCCTGGGATGGCTAAATGCCGGAAGCCTCGGAGGTCTTTGCTCGGGGATGATAAAATTGATGATTTGAGGAATGGGTGATGTGGTGATCAAATTGAAAGCTAAAAGTGGAAATTAAACCATGGCATGACATGCATGATGATATGCATGATGATGATAATGATGATGATATATGATATGCATGATGATAAGGATGATGATGATGATAATATGTGATGTAAAATAATGATGATCACCCATGGCATGACATGCATGATATGCATGATGATGATAATGATGATGATATATGATATGGCATGATGATATGCATGATATACATGATGATGATGATGATGATGATATATGATATGGCATGATGACATGTGTGATGTCACAATGTCATGATGATGATGACATATATGATATAATGATGCCATGATGATGATGACATGTGTAATGTCATGATGTCATGATGATGATGACATGTATGATACGATGATGATACACATGTATGTGTTATAAATTGATATGATGATGCATGATAGTATGCACATGGCTTCAAGGTAAGTAACACCTGCAATGCATGTATGATTTGCATGATGCATTGAGTTGTTATTGGATTCCTTATCTGCTGAGTGGCTGTACTCACCCCTTTGGGGACCAACATTTCATATTAGCAATATGCCGCTTCCTATCGTCACGCGTGGTGCATTTTATGGGTTACCGTATGATGTTGAGGTAGAGTGTGAGGAGTTCAGCTGTCCTTCTATACCTGGACTCACCTACATACGTGTGCGCTATTTTGTCTCGTACGATATAGGCCTGGCTGGGGGCCCGATTGTCCAAGAGTTTGTTTTTGTCCACGTTCGCCGTGATGGGGTGATGAGAGGGATGCTGCCACCGCCGCCGCCTGACGCACCGGACTGGGTGTGAGGCCCGTGCGTGACGAGTAAGGGCTATTCTTTTTGGATAGTTAGCCGACACTTATGATGGGGGTTGTGTACATGTGATGTAGAGGGTCGAGGGTTCTTTTTGAGGTTTTAGGCTGGACATGGCTGAGTCCTAGCTTTTCCTTTTTGATGTACTGACCCAAAAGAAGTCCCATCTTGAAAATATATGTAAATAAAGTGTCGTGGCTTGTCTATAAAAATTATGGTGATTATCCGACACTTATAATGGGGTTGTGCACATGTGATGTAGAGGGTTGAGGGTTCTTTTTGAAGTTTTAGGTTGGACATGGCTGAGTCCTAACTTTTTCTTTTTGATGTACCGACCCAAAAGAAGTCCCATCTTGAAAATATATGTAAATAAAGTGTCGTGGCTTGTCTATAAAAATTATGGTGATTAGTGGTGTGTATTTGTATCATGGTTGGTAGGGAGAGAAGGTGATGTTTAAATTTGCTTCCGCTAATGAGTCGCGCTGGGACCGTTTTTTTTAAAAAAAGGTGTCTATGAATTACGACACTTCTTCTAAGGAGAAAGGTAATAAGGTGTAACATTGGCGTTGGTGGCGACCTACGAAGGGTTCGAGGTGCCACATGCACTCACGCCCACCCATACTCCATTCACGTTTCGTCTCTTTAGGCAGCTAACAAAGGGAAGATTGGATCATGCATGGGGGCTGTTTTCCATCCAAGCTGCCCTACGAATTTGCATGTCATTGACTAGTGGAGTCAATTAACTTAAGAGAACGTCCAAAGCCATGCATGCGGACGTGAGGGCTTGTAATCACCGAGGGACAGCTCCATTTCCTTCCCTTTTCTTTCGGCCGGTCAACTAGAGGATTTGCTTGACTAAACAGCCACGTAGCTTCCATCTTCGGTGGCTAGCAAGGAGAGAGAGCATGGGACAGCTGCAGTGCTGGATGCAGCATTTTGGCCACGTCTTCAAATTGAAGAAAGGAAAGCCACCGAGTGGCCACGCATCCTCCATTCGTCCCCTTCTCTCGCTGACACCGGAGTGGTGTTTGTTGACTGCAATAGTCAACATACGAATGGGCTGAAGAAAAGTTGGTTTCTCCCTTAGCATTTTACCACCCTCGACACTTCCTCTATCCAGTGCAAGTTCAGAGAATTCTGTCCAAATTTTAGACACCGTTCACCCAAGCCGGCTACCGACTGCACGCCGCTCTCGCCGTCTTCCCTTCCCGCAGCACACCACCGCATCCATTGTGTCTTGCCTATGGTTGCCGCCGTCCAGCTGCCTTAGCCGCGTCCGCGACCCACGAGCTCCCTGATTTACTCGCTGTTGATGCCGTTGGATTTAAGGCAAGTGAAAGTCTACTAACCTATATAGTGTAGTGCTGTTGTTACTTGAGGAAGTGTTATTAGATTGAAATGGTTCGAACTTTGGTGTTGGATGCGGAGTAGATGATGACCGAGAGAATTGGGGTTAGGGAGTTGAGGAAATTTTCAGGTTTCCTATGAGTAATTTCGGTTTCTTTGGACTTCAATAGTACACGGATTTTTGTGACTACGAAACTTTGAAAAATATTAGCCGTAGATTGATTTAGAAAAACCTCCTGATTTGCATAGAAATTTCTATGTACCATAGTTCTGATCTCAAATGATTTAATAAAACACGTGTTGTTTCAAAACTTCAAATTTTTATCAACTATTCTAAATCATTGAAATTGGGTTGAGTTTCGGATTTACTATGTGAGTTTTCGAGTTTACTTATTGCTTTGTTAAATGATTTGTCGTAAGCCGCAAGCGTGGGTACCATTCTCGGTTTAATTTTGGTGGATTTTGAAAATGCTAAAGGGTGAGTTGTGAACATGGAATTTCAAGAAGAATCCAAGGGATTCTCCATATTGATGATTTGAAAATGTTTTGGCATTGAAATGATTTAATTACTACACCATGTTTGACGTGTTATTGCTGTTGTCGGACCCTTGGGACGACGATGCCCCGGGAGTCGGGTTGCTTGGAGCATCGTAGTAGTGATGCCTCTGGATGCCTGGGACCGGTGAGCCCTAGAGGTTCCTCGGGAGTGTTAGGATGCCCGGATGTATGACGATACACGTTTCGGAGGGTAGGGGCAACCATTGACATGGCGAGCCCTGGCGATTTCTCGTGATGTTAGGTGAGGTGCGAGATGCCTAGAGGTGTGACATAACATGCTCTAGATGCCTAGTGACTGAAATATGGAACCGAAGGCTTTCGTGATGCTAGGTTGGGTGTGATATGCCTGGAGGGATGCGAACACTAGTCCCCCAAGAGAGGGTGATAGCAAATCGAAAATTTGTTGAATTCTAAAGCTTGATTGTTTTGTTGCGTTATCCCATTGCTTTGAAAAGCTCTATTGATTTAATGCATATATATTCTTCTAGATATGTGTTTGTGTATTTTGCATGAAATCAGATGATGATGATCCTACATAATATAGTTTAGTAGATCTTTAACTGTTGAGTAGTCATACTCACCCCTTGTGGGACTAACATATTTCAGACTAAGAAAGATGCGTTTGCTGCCTGCACCTCCTGGTACATTCTATGGGATCCCTATCAACTTGCAGTAGGAGCAGTCGGAACACCAAGATCCTGATTTGCATGGACTGTTTTTTGTTCGCGTGAGGGTAGTAATGATGATCGACACCGATCTCCCCTTAGTCCCGCACGCTAGGAATACGTCGTCCTATATGTCCATAGGAACGAGTGAACTCTAGGGTCCCTACCACCGCCACCAGAGGGCAATGACGACAGGGGATCGAGTGGCGTGGAGTGATCACGGTGGTGAGGTTGTTGGAGAAAGCTTCCTTATCTGTTTTGAAGTTGACAAAATGCTTCCATTAGTCTAGTCTAAAGACTTGCAGATTCTATCGTCAAAGTCTGAAGACCTAAAGACTCAAGATTTAAAGTCTCCCTTATTGATCGCTTTCTAGACCAACGAAGGAAAGTATTATCCGTTGAAGAAGATTTATCCAGTTGCGGGTATATCTTTAAGGATTTGATTCATGTTGATGAAGAAGATCTCACTGCTAGAGATGGCACCTCGAAGATCTATTATTCGTATTGAAATTAATTTGAGCAATTTAGATCCGTTGAATGGCGAAGTATACTTGGAAGGTTCTACTTATGGAAACCTAGATCTTGATTGTATGGGTGTGCGGGATTGGTGGACTATCATCACATTCCTTGAGTAACTCGAAATTTTCCTAATTGATTCTGTCAAACGGGTAGATTGGAAGAACTCCTTTGGAAGGTGCCAATGGTTATGATGGCATGGAAGAGTATATAAGGAGGACGCTCAAGTTATTCGAGTGTGTGCATGAAAGAAAAATTCCGAAGTTTGAAACTCTAAGTTGTTTGCTGTTACAATTTGTTGAGCTTAAACTATACTGAAAAAAGAGATCAATTCTTGTGAGACATTGAGGAAGTGTAGCAAAGTCTCTGCACTGTGGAATCAATGACGTGATACTGTAAAATCTCTTTTGATTCATAGTGGAATCCAGCTAGTGGGCTGTCAGTGCGGGAGAGTGGACGTAGGCTTGGTCTAAGCCGAACCACTATAAATTTTGTGTTTAAATTATCTTTCCCTAATCTCTTTACTTAATTCATAGTCTTACATATCGGTTTATAATATTTTATTTACTATCTTATTATAAATCGAGTTAAGTTGTTAAGTCTTGCAAAAATTTCTTTAACACCTATTCACCCCCCTCTAGGTGTTTATACTAGCATTATCAGAGGTCAGCAGGGGAAGAATTTTTGGATGCCAGCAATGAATGATGGACTCTCTGTAAATAGTTGCGAAGGATGTTGGTTAACTTTTGAAGTATTGCCGAGTATAGGAAAACTACGGCTTTTTGGATGTACCGACCAACAATGTCCATCTAGTATATGTGTAAATAAAAAGTGTCAGTTAATATCTATATGTGTGTATTTAGTGTGCATCATTTCGTGTGTGTAGGGAAGGAGTTGTTGGATACGCTTCTGCCATATACATTGCGCAGGGACCCATAAAGTATAGGATAGAACCCCCGCATGGATTCCCTAAAGTCCATTGAGTAAAACAAAAGGACATCCAGGACGAAGAAGTAAGGCGGCGACCCTAATGGATTGGAGGTCGTTAGGGGGTGCCACATATTCTTTCCAAACCAAACACATTGTAGGAAAAAAATGTGCTTATAGATTTTCTTTTTAGACCAAAGGCATTAGCGAGAGATCACTATGTACATTCTGAAGCATCCTTTTCCCTAGCAAGAAAAATACAAGATTGAAAGAATGCGAGGTAGGCCAAGTCTGGAATATCCCTAGGAAATTATTGAACAAATCTAGAATGACAGCCTCATTGGAAATTTTGACAATCTCATGCGGCAAAAGTATCATGCAGATTTGTTCAAGTTCCATGGAGGCTTAATTCTTTGTCCTTTCAGATTAAATCGAAAGTATTCATTTATACATTTATTAATCTGGAAGGAAGAAGATTTCCTTGATAAACTTTGATGACCGTTATGGTATTTAACTAATAAGTATTTAATAGCTATTGAATTTCCCACAAAAAAATTCATTGTCAAGTTAATTAAGCTAATTGCTCTTCGCCATAACGAGGGAAATGAAAGTGATAGGAACCTCCTAACGGTGCTTAAGCGGTTCTATCATTCTACTTATTGAAAAGGCCTTTTCTACAAGAGTTGAGAATTGCTTCCCGAGCGAGAACCAAAAACACACAAAGTTGTGTTTTTCGTCGATCATGAACTTTTGCGTAAAATAATGGCACCCTCACCAATGCACCAAAAGGAGTAGGAATCACCATCTACAAGCCTCAACTGCATCTCCAAGAAGCTCATATCTACAGGTCATTCTCTTTTTTGCAAGAATCGACATTTTTTCTTCGAAAGTGCTTCAATTCATGCTTGGATTTTTTGAAATGCTTCTTCTTCTTGGAATATTTTCCACAAGAGCTATCACAATCTTTTTAGAGCATTTAATCTTCGGGTTCTGGCACGAACAAACGCCATCAAGCTCTTGATTGTCTCGATGTAAGTTTTCATCATTTGGCGTTTGAGACACAAATCATCAAGGCAAATATGGATATCTTGCTATATTTCTCCTAAGGGAATATCCACAATTCTCCTTTACTTGTTGAGAAATGATCTCTCAACTTTATGGGAAAGCTCTCTAGGAATAGAGGCTAGGAAATCTTGTTTTAGATTTGCATAAGCTCTAAGGCCATAGAAGAGTTTGAGCATTTCTCAATAATTTTTCACAAGATGTCTCTTCTAGAGAGAGCAATATTTTCCTCTGAAATATTCTTTTCTTTTTGAGCTCAAGGAGGTTAGTGGATTTTCGATGAAAAGATTGTGACATCCAGATTTTTCAACCTTGTCTTCTATGGAATAAATCAGGCATTTCAATGATGCGCCTTTATGGTTATTCTCGGAGCTGATTACTCTCGAGATAACTAGACTATTTGGGGAAATTATTAAGGAATTTTAAGGCAATAGACTTGAGAACTCGATCAGGAATCGGCTTCTCAACCGTGTCCATCTTTAGAGGTTATTACGGCATAGTTAAAAATCGATTTGAAATCAAAGATACACTTTGGATCGGTAGAGATGTGTGGCTAATCGTGGGTGATACCACTAAATTAGAAAATTCTCGTCGGCCGACACTAGACTGATTTTCTTATTGTTTTGGTACCCTGTGTCTGTAATTGAATCATCAAGATTTTCACGACAATCAAGAGTCGCTAATGAGTCGAGTGGGTTCATAGTGGCTCGAAGAAAATCAACCACGGGTCATTTGCCATAAAAAGTTCTGAAAACTACCCGGTAATGTAGGTCACGCTAAAAACGCGCCAAGTTGAAATTAACCGCGAATTTGAGTCCGATTTCAGAAATTGAAGTTTCCTTCATGTCACGATAAATTTTAGGAGTATCGACTCAGTCTCAGAAGATTTTTCTGACACCCGACACTTTTTGGGAAAAGTCGTTGCCGGGTTTTTTTGTGTGCAGAAAATGTCGAAGATAGTTTTCGATTTCGAAATTGAGAAGTATGATGAATTATTAGATGAGGAAAATTGTCAACTAAAGCATTGAAGTACCGATTTATTTTTGTAAAGATCAATTGAGCTTTAATCGAGCAAGGGTTGGTATCCATTAAGAGAGGATTGTACCAAAATTCGTGACTCCCTCTCCCATTAGCTATTTTTGGACCAATTGGAAGGTCATGGAGAGTGTCTTGGTGGTTCATTGGAGGCCATGGGTTATACTTGGCCTAGGATAAATCTTAGAGAGCAAGATTGGAAAATATCAAGCCTTGGTGGAGCCCTCCATTCTCTCTTATCCTCAAAACCGTGCTTGACCAGCAAAAGGGGGCAGAACCAGCGAAACTCCAAGTCCATTGAGCGTCCAACTTCTTTGCAATTCCACCGAAGACTCAACCCCACAGTCCCACTCTCTTCCTTCACCGCTTGCCCCCTCTCATACGGCCAGCTCACCCTGCTCCACCATCTTTTGCCCTCTTGGTCAACTTCAGTGAAATTCCTCAAGCGAAGTCCCTAGGTGTTGACCGAAACTGCTGCGGTTCGTCCAGCTCCACGCGGCTTCAAAACTCCAGCCTTCGCCAACGGCTTCAGCGACCGCCACGAGTGCTGCTTCTCTTCATTCGTGTTCCACCGAAGCCTCTCAACCTCCACCGTTTCGGCCAGCCTCTCCACGCGTCATCTTCGGTTAACAGTAGTAGGTCTTCTCCCATTTTTGTTGACCACCGAGCGAAGCCACCGAAGAAGCTGCCCTCGTCCGCTTCTTTTCAACGCGTGGCCTTCACCAACAATTTGTGCGCCTCTCCGCCAACTGCTAGCGCATCTTCATCAATCAACGAACCAGCGCTCTCCACCAGCGTTGATTTCGTGTTCCGCCCAGCAGCAGCAACGAGCTGCTTCTTCGAGTATTCCGCTGGACCGGTCAACTCCAGCAGCCCCGAGAAGACCAGGCCCATAGATCCTCCTCCGTTTTCCTTCGTACAAGCTCAGGCCCAGTAGTCTTCAGTCCAACAACCCATCCGAAGACCAGCCCTGCAGCAAATTCAGCCCATGAGCTTCGGTCCTTTGGGCCACCGAATTCAGCACAAGACCAGCAAGCCCAGTTCAGCTAGCGCAGTTAGTTCAGTCCAGAAATTCAGCAGGCCCAACCCAACTTGGGTCCAACCCAAGAAGCCGGACCAGCTCAGCCCATCTCTCCATTAATTCCATTGGGCCCAATTCAGCGAGTTCAGCCCGCGAGGACAGCCCATTCAAGGCGCGTTCAGTCAAGTGAAGCCTAGTCCAGTGCAAGAATAAATCTCAGTTGGGCTGAGATTTGTTGGGCCAAGGTCAAGGCCCGGTCCAAGCCCGCCGGTGTTGTCGAAAGTCCGATTTCAGCTGCCGTTGCGTCGCCGTCGCGGTGATTCAGTTCCCGTTTTTAATCAAGTGAGTTTTACTCACTAATGCTTTCTTAGTTTGCTAATTATACTTAGGGTTGGTTAGATTTAATTAAATGCAATTAGGTGGTTAGATTAATTTACATAAATTAAATTAGAGGCTTAATTATGCATGTTAGATGGTTAGAAATAGACATTAGCAAGTAGGCATGCCATGTTATTTATTGATCGAGTCTCGGTAATTTTCCGGGCTCGTCTCAGCTTCCAATCAGTCATTATGGGCCTAAATTGGATTTTTTTATATAATTATTTATTTAATTAATTATTTTTCCGAAAATTCAACCGGGATGGCCGGTGACCGGAATTTTGTGCTGATCGTCGTGGTGCAGTCCGTTTATTTATTTGAGCTTTATTTGGTGCTAAAGTAATTTATGAGTGAATTTAAGATTCATTCCTAAATTAGATCTTGAAAGGGTCGGGTGGGACCGTAAAGCCACTAGGTCTTGAAAGGGTCGGGTGAGACCATAAAGCCACTAGGTCTTGAAAGGGTAGGGTGAGACCATAAAGTCACTAGATCCAGAAAGGGTCGGGTGGGACCGTAAAGCCACTAAATCTAAAAAAGTTGCTTGCTGTGTGATGAATGACCTAGAAATGGTCTAACTGACATGAAATCGACTAGGTCGAGTGATTGTTTGAGTACCTATTGAACTGTACTAATATGCAGATGGAATGCGAGGCCAAGGTAAGTCCTCGACTCATGCTGTGCTTAGGCAACCGAGTAGTGTATTGATTTACTAATCGACTCTTAAAGGGTAGAACTCGCTGAGACGTGGTCTTATTGGTTATTGAATAACCATTTCAGGACCTTGAGGGGGAGCCAAGGAGGAGGAACCTAAGGAGGAGAGCACTGGTGTGAAACCTGAGAAAGAGAAAGATTTTTGAAGCAGAAGATGATCCGGAGAGGGATCTTGAGTACAACCTGGATGTGGATTGAGATCCCATCCCTTTTGTGAGCCTTGTCTTAGTGTAGATAGGTGTGAGACAAGTATGCTGTGAATAGTATTGTAAATATACTATGAGTTGTGCTGTTAATAAAGTGTGGTTGTGAATTTCAGTATGAAAATTATGGCACTGCTTTTCTATCCTATTATTTTATTGTCTGGGGATTTATAACTACTTCCGCATGCGTAAACAAAAAGAAAGGGTCGACAATACTTAGTCCTGGGATATCGCACGTTAAAATTGACCTTGTAGAAAGATGGGCGCGTCCCCGAGGATCGGGGCGTGACAAAGGTGGTAGATGTCATGGCTTGGCCACAATATGCCAAGAGTAGAAATTGACCTTGGTCTTGCTCTGGAACCGACTACCACCAATGTTTAAAACTCATAGTAAACCTTTTAACAAATTTGAGAAGGACCCCATATTTGTCATGATTTGTGAGATTTCGAATGTTTATCAAATAGTGGAATTCTTCAAATCTTTTTAGCCATTTGGAGTAAGGAATATTATTGTGACATCCCGATTTTCCAATTCTATTTTCAATAAATTGAGCCGGGCATTTCGTTGGCACGCATATAGTTATTTTCCTTGAGTCGGCCACTCATGTGAAAACTAGTCTATCAGGTGAAGCTGTTAAGAAATTCTAATGCATAGGACCCGAGAATTTGACCAGGGAAGCGATCTTTCGACCGAGCTAATCTGCAAAGGTCATTACGGTACAATTAAAAATCGATTAGAGATCGGAGATAAGTCGACTCGACGAGGCATGTGATCAAGTGTGGGTGATTCCACTATATCGCACAATTCTTGTCGATCAGCACTAGACCGACTTTTCTATCGATTAGGTACCCTGTGTCCGTATTTGAAACCTTGAGATTACCCCGATAACCGAAAGTCGCCAATGTTTTAAAGATGTACATTGTGGCTTGAGATGATCAACCACAAGTTAAATGCATGAAAATTTCTAAAGGCTACCCGGTAGGTTGGGCCGCACTAGTATCGTGCCAAAGTGAAGTTAACCGTGAAATTGAGATCAAATTAAGAAATTGGAAGTTTGGGTGTGTCACAAATCATTTTAGGAACATTGATTAATCTTCGGAAGACTTTTCATGCAAGTCGAGTTTTTCAGCAATTAAATTAGAGAATGGCTAATTTGGCTCGAGAAATTAGTAGGCCCGCCCTTGGTTGTGCTTTTGGGACTTAAGTTGGTTTTATGGATAAGTGAAGATGTGAATTGAAGTGTGGTGACATCGAGTTAATTTTATGGTCTTCAATTTGATTCAATTGGAAGAGAATCAAGTGGAATTGAAAAATTTGTTGTACAAAATTTTATGCCTCGGCGGAAAAATAAATTGCACCTATTGAATATTGTTGTGGGAGGATGGAGTTAGTGGAGTATGACATCACTTGGTGATGTCATGGTGTGGGGCAAGAGTGGCTAGGATGTTGACAAGTGGAGGGTGAAGATTTGCTCTTGGAAAGGTGGCCTATCACCATCATCTTTTTCCTTGAATCAATGGAGCTTGTTGGATTTTGAAAAAGAGGAGAGAGAGAGGGGTGAACGGAAACCAGCGGCTCGCCTAGCCCGCACGCACGCCCCCTCCGCTCGCTCGACGCCGCCGCACGTCGCCGGAGCCATCGCCGTTGCCGCCTGTTCGCACGCGAAGCCTCACGTGTGCGTTCGCCATTCCACCGTCGTGCCATCTTCCCTTCGTCCGCGCATCCCAGCCATCATCCTTCGTCGTCCCGAGCTGTCCGCCGTCACCAAGACCGCCGGAAAGCCGCCGGAGCCACCGCTAGCAACCATTCGAGCATCCGCCATCCTCCTTCACCGATTTCGCACCCGAACCGCGCGAGATGGCCCTCATTCGAGCTTGCCACCGGGCAGCCAATGTTTGGCACGTTTTGGCCGTCTTCCCGAGCCCGGATGCTCGGCCCGCTTTGAGGAAAGTCGATCCTCGCGTCGTCCCCGTCGTTTTGGTTCGCTCGGTTCGCTAATCCAGTGAGTTTAACTCACTAAATCTTGATTAGAGGGTTAATGATGCCCTAAGTGTGCTTAGTCTAAGTTAAGTAAGTTTAGGTGGTTAGATTAATTTATTTGGTTGATGAGTAGATTATGGTGTTTAATTAAGTTAAAGTGTGTTTAGTTTAAAGTTGAGTATGTTTATTTTTAATATAAAGCCTTGATGTGACATAATAGGGTTTTATTTTTTAATTATTTAATGATTTCGAATTCTGGAATTTATAATATTATATTATATTTCGAAATTATTAAAATATTATTACTTATATAAAAAAAAAACGGAAAAAATTATTTTTGACCCCGGTTGCTTAGAATTTCGTGCCGATTCTTTGTGTAGTCGGATTTTGAAATTGATGATTGGATATTATAAATTGAGCATGGATCGTGAAAAATATGGATATTATTATTATATTAATTGTCGGAATAAATTTCATATTTAATAAATTCCGAAAAATTATTTTGGGACCCTAAATTCTCGGAATTTCGTCGATCATTCTTTGTGCATTTAGAATTTGAATTTGATGAATGGATGTGGCGAATTGAGTGTTGATTGTGATAAATATGGATTTTATTCATAAAAACCCAAGTGCTGGGTTTTGATGCAAAAATTGGATTTTAATTATTATATTAAATAGTGGGGTTTGAAAAAGTGAGATATTGGCTTTTTGATTCGAAATTAGCGTGTCCCCACACATGTGAGTAATTTCTGGAATATTTTTAATATGTAGAAAAATGGTCGGGATCACTATTTTAAGTGGAAGCATTGATTGTAATATAAAGTGTCCTGGGGCCGAGTATGATTTGGCTGTGTGATAATTAAGATGAATCGTCCCGAGCTGTTGAGCCGGACTTGCCCCTATATGGGATGCCCACGCGGTGGATGCGGGTCACGCGTGGATTGCGGGCCCATGCTCCTTTGGGAATGCCGTCGACGTGCGACGAAGCCGCGCTCCAAGGGGGAGGCAATGCCGGCTATATGCCGTAGATAGCCGAACTGTGAGTAGGCTATGCCTTTGTGTGGCAGTGAATTATAATTGGAATGCGTGCTAAGTGCAATTGTGATTATATGAAAGTGATGGCGTTCCAATTGTTTGAGTTCCTATTACTATCTGTGATTGGGTGATTTGAATTGTGCTAACCTGCAAGAACGGCGAGGCGAGGTAAGTTCTCGTGTGATGTGGCTAGGCCACCCTGGGGCGTATTTTCTTTCTAATAGGGGTTTAGGGGATTGAACTTGCTGAGACATCGTCTCATCCCGGTTGTGGGATTAAAATTTCAGGTCCCTAGATGGCGGTCGTGGAGGACCCGAAGCCCTAAGTCTGGAAAGGTGGAGATTGAAGTATCGGTGAACGTGTCCTGCTAGTTGGTTTTAGGATGGTTCCTCTTTTGTCGAGCTGGTCTATTTTGTAGATAGTCTAGAGTTGTATTTAAACATATGTGTTTGTAAATGAGTGTTTGGTGTTGTGATTGATTGCCTGATTTTCTATCCCAAGTTAAATGTTGTCGGGGATTTGTTTCGCTTCCGCATGCGTAAATAAATGAATGGGTCGGCGACGTATCCCGGGATGTCGCATATTTGATCGACCGCAAGTGGGATGTGCGCGCGCTCAGGGTTCGGGGCGTGACAATCATCAATGGTGAAAATTTGCTTGGAAGAGTAGGTAGGAATTTGGGATGAGTTATTTGGCTGGAGAGTCTCTAGTTCGGAAGGATTCGATTCCATTCTCTGATATGGAGGATCAGCCATGAATATCGAAGAAGTGGCTCGTACAATAGGGAAGGATTCAACAGTAGGAATTGAAAAGGAAATGGAAGATGAAAGAGATACCTAATCTAGTTTCGATTCTAATTTGATCGTAAAGATCGATCGAAGGAAGCTGATCATGGTTTTTCAATATAGTAGGATCAAGTTGTCCATTCTTATGATTGCTCGGATCTCTCGGGAATGATTCTAATAGATTGGATAACATCATATGATATGGTTCTTCCTTTGTGGATCTAGAGGGCTCGTTAGGAATCTTCTCTTCCCCCTCCCCCCCCCCTTTTTTTTCAGCCTATCCATTTCTTGAAGACAATTTTGCATTTCTACCACATTAGTTCTGTCTCATCTAGTAGAGGTTTATGCAAGAACAACAAAGAATGAAGTGCTTTGTGGTGGTGGAAAAGAGTACTTAGTTCTTGGCAAAGTAGGGAATGGATTAGAAGGTTTGAATTTTCCTTCTTCAAGGAGTTAGATTTGCCTCTTGAGTTTCTCTATTTTAGCCTTTGGGTTTTAGGAAAATGATATCCTAAATGATGTCCCGATTCTAGGGCATGAAGCATTTTCTAGAAATCTATAAGCATTTTTCTTTTGGGTGGTTTCATCATACCTTTTAAGATCTTTCTACACTTCAACTATTTTAGAGTCAATCGTTTTGAAAGCATTATTATGCGCCAAAAAGGTTTCTTATTGCTAATTTGGAACATCTTTGGCAACAGGAGTTCTCTTTTGCCTTTGACGTTCGTCCATATCAGTTGGAGCAATTGTTGGGACATGACGATACCTCCCTGTGGATCAAGAAATTCTTTGGCAACGAGAAAATAAAGTTTAGAGCCTTCTCGAGCAAGAGGGGGAAATTCTACATCATAGAACACATAAATAGAAAGATTAACCTTCTTGTGCTAGTCCCGGCTGGATGATGTTTCATTTGGTAGTTCAAGTGGGTATGAATATTTTTTTGCCCACTTAAGGATTGGCATGTAAAATTGGGAAACAACTATTTTTATTTTTATTTTTTATGAGGAGGTGGGGGAAGAGGTGTGGATGGTAAACCGATAGGGATGCTGGAAAAGATGAAGTGTTTAGAGAAACATAGGAAGAATTTTTATAAGCTCACACTTTACTTCAAAGGACTTTGTGTGGGATAGCATAAGCAAGTTGCGGTTGCCCTGGTTTTCCCTAGTTCTATGCATAAATCCCCCTCATTGGTATTAGAGCCATGGTTTCATTTGTGACTTAGTTTGTTCTATGCGCTTAGATGGTGAATCTAGTTCTGCGAAGATTCTCATTATTATGTTTGATCCAGAAACTCTCAATGCTCCTATTACTCTTAACTCCATCCCCATCTTCCTCTTCTCTTTTAGACTTTGGTATGTCCAATGCCTCCAAAATTGACTATCGTTATGAAGTCTCTCTAAGTGATGATACAAAGATCTCTGAAACTTTACTTCCCTTTATGAACCCAGATTCAGCTTTTGCTAAACTCTCTTTATCATTTTCCCTCATTCGTTCAATTGGACATCTTATCTGCCAAACTCCCAAAGAAGTGAAAGAGTACGTGCAGTCCTCCAAGTTTCATCAACATCCTATTCTAGACACTGAAAATGAGTACTTTTTTTTTTTTTTTTTATCGTCGATTCCTCAAGAATTTCCTAAATAATGGATCCAACAAGGATATTCTCATATCCATTATGAGGCTGTCCGTCTTACACTTACTTTTCAAGGTAAAAAGGACTTGCAAGTTGTAGCCACAATGGCCCTATTGGACACTCAGTTTCTAAAATATGAGCATGCTTATATTGGCACTATCGAAACTGCCCTGAATGTTGGGACAATCTCTCGTAACCTTGTATCCAAATTTTAATATTGCCTTTTTAGATCCTCAGTTGCTTTCCTTCTTGAAGGTACAAATTTAGCTTACTAGAGCCTCCTCGTGTCACGCCCCAATCCTCTGAGTGCGTGCCCATCCCTCGTGGTCGATTAAAAGCGACGTCCCATGATGCATCGCCGACCAAATCATTTTAGTGCACATGTGGAAGCAATTTAAAAATCCCCAAACAATAACAACATGGGATAGGAAAGTAGGGCCATAATTTTGAAAAACAACATCACACTTATATATATATATATATATATATAATTAAACCACTCTATTCACAAGTTTAAAAAACGGGGGTTTAGCAACTACGAGTCCTTATCCTCCTCTCCATCATCCTTCACACTCCAACTGGAGCCTTTAGCAGACTACACCGGAGACTCTGGTACTTTAAAAATCGGGTCTACCGCATCTACAATCGAGCCTTGAGAAGGATCGGTAGTACCCTTCCCAAAAACGACCTCTAGAACATACATAGGTATCTCGGACTCCGGTATGGGACCCTCTCTCTGGCCATCCTGAGACTGGCGGTACCACGATCTGTATTCGTGGGGCACCTTGTGGGTGAGACCCGCATCGACCCAGACTATGGACCTCACCAGCTCATAAGTCCAGCCGCTAGGGTTCCTATATTACGGAATGTAAGATGTCTGCTCTGTAATCTTTTAAGGCCGTCCAAAAAACTCATGAGCTGCTATCTAAGAACCTGAAATGTTATCCCATAATGGGGTGAGATGACATTTCAGTGAGTTTTACCCCCTAAGACTTGACTAAGAAGAAAATACACCCTGAGGCTGCCTAAGTACAATCACGAGTCGGAGGTCTTACTTTTGCATCTGTTTCTTCCTATAAGTCAGTACAATTTGAATAACTATTCAATCATTTCAACCAATTAGATCGACTATCAATCAATCGATTTAGTCAACTACATGTCATCACGACCTTCTCTTGGTCGGCCAAATCAATACTATCTATAAAGTCCGACCACCTTGCAGTCAACTTACTCTAAGCTCAAAATAGATACTGGCTTGCCTCATAGGCTAAAAAGAAAATAGTATACTGCCTTCTCTCTCTAAGATGACCTATCGAGCCATCGGACTGATATAGTATACTAACAATGCTCACCAAAGCTGTGCAAACCTTACTTGCTCACCGAAGCTGTGCGAATCTTAATGCTCATCGAAGCTGTGCGAATCTTAATTTCCACCAAAGCTGTGTGAATCTTAATGCTCACCGAAGCTGTGCGAATTTTAGGGTATACTATCACTCTAAGCTGAGGTATCAAGGCCGCGAGCTAATATAGTATACTATTCCATTCAACCAATAATTTCTCACTTTTATCATACTCGATAAAAATAATTATGTGTGGGTACACAAATCGGCCATAGCAAAATATAGTATTTTCTCACTTTTGAACATCACACCATTTCCAGCAGTCCTAAAATAGATTTTTCGCGCTATAGCGACGCTTGGTAATTTCTAATTAATTACCAAAATTATCAATTTTTGGGATAATTACCCACAATCACCAATCACACTTAATTTGCACAAAATAACAATCAATTAAATAAAAGATCACACCACCGCAATCGCATGAAGTTTCGGTCACCAACTATTCCAATTTAATTTTTGGAAAATAATTAATTAATTAAATAATTACGAAAATTAATTATTAAATGTAAATAAATAGAATTTAGGCTCGTAAAGCCTAATTGGAAGCCGAGACGGGCCCATAAAATTTCCGAACCACTCTAGATCAATATTAGAGCTTGTTTAGGTTTTAATTACATTACTCTAACCACCTAACATATAATAACAATTAATTAAATTGCTAATCTAATCTAACTATCCACCTAAACCATGCTTAGTCTAAACTAAACAACCCTTAAGCGTCATTAACCTACTAAGCAGGGATTAGTTTGTTAAGCGATCCGCTCGGATCAAATCGACTGGAACACCGAGAGGCTCGAGAAACTCCAAAGCGAGCTTGTTAAGCTGGGTCGGGAGAGCACCTAAGCAGGCCAAAATAGTAGCTACGAGACCCACAAGTTTTGACTTTGCTTGGTGGCTGAAAAGGCTAGACAGAGGCTCGTTGAGATAGAGAAAAGCTGAGACGAGTTGAACCAATTCCAGGTGGGGTTGGACGACGCTTCACGGGGGCAGAGGGAGCTCCGGTGATGGTGGGACGAGCTCAAGCAGCCTTGGGGGAGTCCTTGGGTCATGGCTGAAGCGAAAAGGCAAGCTGGTTGGCGCGGGTCTGGTGCGGTTGGCGAGCAAGGCGAGACGGCGTCGCAGTGGGGCTTCAAGCGATTGGACGGCCTCGACGAGCACGAGGGACGGCTAGTTCAGATTTTCTAGGCCCGTGAGGCTCTTTCTCTCACGTTGCAATGGAGATTGATCGGCTAAGGGAGAGGAAGGAGATCGAGAGCAACAAAGGGGCCCACTTGGTCTCTATCTTATCTCTTTGGTCCCCTTGGTGTGTCCCACCACCAAGCTGTCTTCCACAGCCAAATTTCCAGCAAAAAACCCTTCTAGAAGCCTTTTGAAATGGTCCATAAGTTGTAGGCAAGGGGGCATACGAATTTGTACATGTTGCACTTCAATTTCCATCCAAATCTTCCTTGAATTAATCCAATTCAGCTTTGATAAATTCTAATATTGAGTCCTCGATCAAATTGATATTTTTCCTCGCCAATTGGACCTAGTCGCATCCCAATTCCACAATAAAAAACGATCCCCTAAATTTTCTAGACAAAAATGGCCGTATCTCGACTTTTTCTCAAAAAGCCTCGGTTTGCAAAAAAATCTTCAGAAGGTGAGTCGATGTTCCTAAAATGACCTATGACATAACAGAACTTTTAATTTTTGAAATTGAATTCAAATTCACCGTTAATTTCACTCTGGCGCGGTTTTAGCGTGACCTAGGCTACTAGGTAACTTTCAGAAATTTTTTGTGCAAATGACTTGTGGTCGAATTTCTTTGAGCCACAATGAACCCGTTTAACACATTAGCGAGTCTCGATCATCGTGAAAATTTCAAGGATTCAAATACGGACATAGGGTACCAAACGATAGAAAAATCAGTTTAATGCTGGTCGATGAGAATTTCTCAATTCGGTGGAATCACCTACGTTTAATCGCACATCTCGTCGAACCAACCTATCTCTGATTTTAAATCTATCTTTCTTTGTGCCCAAATGATTTCTGCAGATGAGCACGATCGAGTAGTCAATTCCTAGTTGAATCCTCAATTCTATTGCATCAAAATCTCTTAATGTCTTCCTTAGGCGATCTAGTTATTTCATAAGTGATTAGTTCGAGAATAGCACTATAAGCGTGTTGATAAAAGGCCCGATTTAATTTAATAGAAAACAGTATTGAAAATCCGGAATGTCACAACTCTTCTCCTCTTTTAAAAAATTCCGTCCTCAAAATTTAAACCATTACAATACTTAAGCAAAAAGGTGGGGTATAATTTTCTCATTGACTTTTTGCCTTCCTAGGTTGCTCTTTTAGTGCCGAGGTGTTACTGACCACTTTGACCAATGGAATGGTCTTTGTACGAAGAATTTGTTCCTTTCGATCCACGATCTGAACCGGGCTTTCAACGTATGACACTTGGTTGTCCACGTCCAATTCCTCGAAATTAAGCATGTGGGTCGGGTCAAGCTCATAATTCCTCAACATCGTGCACTTACGCCAATCTCGGCAACAATAGAAGACGATACGCTAGGGTCCCAATTCTCTCAATAATTTCGAACAGACCTACGTACCTCGGGCTCAATTTTTTCTTCTTGCCAAAGCGCGAAGTTCCTTTCATTGGTGACACCATCAAAAAAACGTGATCACCAATTTGGAATTCCAATGACCTTTGGCACTTATCTGCGTAACTCTTTTGTTGACTCACGAGCAGTCTTTAGTCTACCTCGATAACTACAACTCCATCCATTGGACCGTTGAACCAACAATGGGCATGTAATCTTTCTTTCCCGACTTCATCCCAACACACTTTGGCGTTCTGCACGCTCTGTCATACAACGCTTCAAAAGGCGCCGTTTGAATGCTCTGTTGATTATTGTTGTTGTAGGCAAACTCCACCATATGAAGTTGTTCTTCCCAGCTTCCCTTGAAGTCTAGTATGCAAGCTTGCAGCATGTCTTCGAGGGTCTGAATCATCCTCTTAGACTGGCCATCCGTCTGAGAATGATATGCCACCGTCTTGCAACTTTATATCTAAAGCACTCGCAAGCTCTTCCAAAAAACATTTTGTGAATCTCGGGTCTCAATCTGAAGTTATTGTAATCGACACTCCATTCGGACGAACTATCGATGCATGTACAGATTTGCGTGCCTATCCAAAGCGAGGTCCTTTCGTATTGTAATGAAGTGAGCCGACTTTGTCAATCGGTTGACCACTACCCAAATAGAATCATTACCTTTCTAACTCCTTAGTAATCCGGTCACGAAATCCATCGTGATATGCTCCTATTTCCACTCTGGGATCTCGGGATGTTGTAGAAGTCCTCCCGGCTTACAATGCTGAGCTTTGACCTACTGACACGTCAAACACTTGGCGATATGCTTGACGATGTCCGCTTTCATACCAGACCACCAAAAGTGTTGACGCAGTTTCGATACATCTTGGTACTACCGGGATGAATGCTGTAACTACTACAATTAGCTTCTGATAAAATATCCTCTCTAAGCTCTACATTGTCAGGTCAACTAAACGTCCTTGAAACTTCAGTGTTCCATTCTCAGCAATTTGAAAGTCAGCCTTTCTCTTAATAGTATCTTCTTGCAGCATCTTCTGAACATGTGGGTCTATCGACTGAAGTAGCTTGATCCTAATCTGGACATCCGGCTTAATTATGAGGGTGGCTTACCTCAAACTTGAAAATTGAATCTCAAGCTCTCTCGATTAAATTCCACTCTTTAACCCGCAGATGAGTGAGTGATGACTTCCCACTCAAAGCGTCGGCAACCTTGTTCGCCTTTCCTGGGTGATATAGAATATCCCAATCGTAGTCTTTCAAAAGTTCCATCCATCAACGCTATCTCATAGTCAACTCCTTCTGAGAGAATAGGTACTTGAGTCTTTGATGGTCGGTGTGGCACCCCTCGACACGGCCCCCGATCCGCTAGGGTCACCATAGTTCTCTTACCTTTCATTTGTCCTAATGACATGTCACTATGATACCATTTGAACTGGAGTGGGTCCATAAATCATGGGGGTTTGTATCATCTCAATCGGTCTTAGTGCAGTTCATATAATGGAAGCATACTCAACATCTCCCTAACTTGTACTCAAACTAAATAATATAATGCAATGCACACCAACTACACTTTTCATATATATAGAAGCTAATGCCGAACCACTTTTCTTTACATACTTTGATGGACATCACGAGTCGGTACAACAAAAGGCCAAGGCTTTAACTAAGCTTGGCTATAACCCAAAGAACTCAACTCTACATCAGACATGTACATCAATCCATCATCCTAGTGTCGGCTATCCAAAAGGTGTCATCCTCCACCAGTCACACGCTCTAATCACACCCAGCCCGGTGCATTGGCCGGTGGCGGTGGCAGTATCCCTATCATCCTCCCGTTGTGACGAACATGGACAGACAGGAACTGCTAGACTACAGGGCCATCAAGTAGGCCCACATCATACATAACCAAAACACGAACATGGATAAACACCAGACCATGAACACCAACGCAAGGGTGCTCTGAGAACTCGACCTCAACATCAACATCAAACGGTAAGCCATAAAATGTACCACGCATGACAGGTGACAGAGGCATCTTTTTATCTGAAATGTTAGTCTCCAAAAGGGGTGACATGCACATATCATCCGTGTGATCATGCTTGCATTTCCATGATATTCATTCATTAAAGCAATTCATATTCCATGTCAAATACACATACGTGTGCATGATTCATAACATCCACACAATCATGTATATATATATATATATATCCCCATGAGATCCATTCAATACCTTCATGATCGCATTCTTAGTGCCATATAGTATCAACTTAATTTCACAGACAATTATATCCCATGCCATATGCACACACACATGCGCATGATTCAATTTCCATTTTAACTTTCAAAAAGATCTCATTCATTTTTCTTCTAGGGACCAATGTTTGCATCCCTCACATATCGCTCGCACCCAACCTAGCATCGCGAGGAACCTCTGGCACACACCTCCGGGCATCTCGCACCCCAACTGGTATCACGAGGCCATTCAGCACACACCTCCGGGCATCTCAAAACTCCCGAGGACATCCGGCACACACCTCCAGGCATCCCGACACTCCTGGGGCATTGTCGGTTGGCTCACACCTCCGATGATATTATCATCATCATAACATATATATCTCACTTTGGAAGATACCATTTAATGCAATTATGCCAAAAGTTTCATGAAATTTATAAAATCTCATCAATTTTGATGTCATATGAAATGAAAAAATATCACCACATATGCAGTACAAATAACAACCCAAGATATCATATCTCATAAAGTAATTCATTTTTTTTTAAATAGAACAAATTAAGGATAAAGCAGAATGCACTTCTTTAATAAAAATTCTGGAAAAATTAGTAAATGATCTCAATAAATTCTGAAACTTTTACATGATGTAAACAAGACCTAGAGAAAGAGATTTCATGAAGAACACCATATCAATAAAGTTTCACATTAATCACATAGGTCCGTACATCACAGCGAAAGAATTTGCAATGCCACTTTTGCACAGTTTTGGAAATAATTTCGATTAAGTCCTTAAATGACCTCTGAAAATTCTAATATTTTAATATGTTATATTTGAGACCTAGAGGTAAAAGTACCATGAAGAAATCGAAGTGTAATTCATTCTGGATTAAAAGATATGATTATTGCAACTCACCCTAACCCTCCGCTCAATCTCCAGATTTAATCCCTTTCAAAGAAAAATCATTTCCCTCATCAATGCTGATCCGTTTATTCTCAAATTTCAGTATGTTCCTTCTCAAGATGTCATCTAGAACTCTTATCAAGGACACGAGATCAAATTCGAACTGAATAATTTCACAAAATTCACAGAACTGCAAGGGATCAACATATCAGTTTTCCAGATCTAGTATCTTTGAAGAAAAATGGTTTCACCATTCAATGCTTGTCCGTTTCATCTCAAATTTTAGTATGTTAATTTTCAAGAAGTCCTCTACAACTTTCATCAATAAGTCAAAGTGATATTCCAACTAAAAAATTGCATGTAGCTCACGAAATCACCAAAGGTCGGACTGTTTTTCCAGAAAAGAGATTACAAGACTAAGGTACTATTCCCATAACTTCAAAAATTCTAACCTCCACCACCTCCGAAATTCACCATGCATCACACACAATCACAGCAAGAAAAGAGTAGATCAATGGACTCTACTTGCCTTAAATCCAATGAAAATCACAGTAAGCACAACAGCAAGGCTAGGCGGTGAGCTCGATCAACGGCGGGGGCTAGGCGGATGCACGGTGGCCGGTTTTCTTCCTCCTCTCTCGACTTCACTCTCTTCCTCTCTCTCTCGGTTCCTTTCTCAATCTGCCTCCTCCCCTTTTCCTTTTTGGTGGTTTAATTACTTGCCTTTGATTAATTTAGACAAGTGTCTTCTTGTTGAAGACACATGCAGGAGGCCCATCCGGTTTCCCCCCTTCCATCGATCGACAGCCCTTGGGGCTTCTTGGGCCGGGCCTCTTGGCCCACTTTGGGCCCAACACTTTTGGGCCTAAAGTCCAATTTTTAAATGGCCCAAAAATAATACTAAATAAGCCCATATTTGCTCTTAACAATTTACTTTAATCCCCACTTAATTTCATAATCTCAAATACTCACATGGCCATATAAAATTGCAACATTAATCAATGAAAATTCCACTTATAGAGTACACGGCCAAGGACAGAAAATTCCTTGTCAAATTATCCTTTAGTACAATCCTTGATCACACTTGGATATAGGATACATTTCCAAATCAAAACGATAGTCCATCCAATGTTTGGCCTTGTTTAATTGGAATCCGTCGGTCTAATGACTACAATATAGTCCGATGGCACTTCCATCACCTATTCATGGTTCATGGTATATCTAGGGGTTGTTATGAAATTTTAGGATGCCACAATTTTCCCCTCCTTAGAGAATTTGGTCCTCAAAATTAAACATTACCTATGTCTCTTCAAACAAGTTGGGGTACTTTTCCCTCATCTCATTTTCACTTTCCCATGTGGCTTCCTCCACATCATGATGTCGCCATAGTATCTTAACCAATGGAATTTTCTTGGTCCTGAGAATTTGCTCTTTTCGATCCAGCACTTGCACAAGCTCCTCAATGTATCTCACTTTCTCATCTACTTTGATGGCTTCATGATCGAATATGTGACCAGGATCTGGTTGATACTTTCTCAGCATCGATACATGGAATACGTCATGCAAGTTCTCTAGCTTAGGAGGTAAAGCTAATCGATAGGCTACATCCCCTATTCTTTCTAATATCTCAAAAGGTCCAACAAACCTAGGGTTTAACTTACCGTTCATTCCAAATCGAGATATTCCTTTTATAGGGGATACTTTATGGAACACATGATCCCCCACATTAAACTCTAAAGGTCTTCTACGCCTATCCGCGTAGTCTCTTTGTCGGTTTTGGGCTATCTTAAGTCTTTTCGTGATAATTTCAACAGCTTCAGTAGTAACTTGTACCAGTTCAGGCCCTGTCAATCTCCTTTCACCTACTTCATTTCAACAGACAGGGGTCCTGCACCTTCTCCCATATAATGCTTCATATGGAGCCATGCCTATACTTTTCTGAAAACTATTGTTATAGGCGAACTCTATCGGGTGCAACTTTTCATCCCAACTTCCCTTAAAATCAATAATACAAGCTCTCAGTATATCTTCCAAAGTTTGGATCACTCTTTCCGTTTGTCCATCTGTTTGAGGATGAAAAGCGTACTAAATTGAAGCTTTGTCCTTAAAGCATTTTGGAGACTTCGCCAAAAATTTGAAGTAAACCTAGAGTCTCGATCGGACGTGATCGTTACGGGAATACCATGTAAGTGTATCACTTGGCTTACATATATCTCAGCAAGTTTATCCATTGAATAATCTACACGGACCACTAGGAAATGAGCAAACTTAGTTAAAAGATCTACTATTACCCAAATAGAGTCATGACCACTTGATGTCCTTGGTAGTCCTTGCACAAAATCCATTGTCACATGTTCCCATTTCCATTATGGTATATCCAATGGCCTTAATAGTCCTGCGGGTTTGCGGCGTTCCGCTTTCACTTGCTGGCATGTTAAACATTGAGAAACGTGGTTAGCTATATCCTTCTTCATGCCATTCCACCAAAATTGTTGGCGTAAATTTCTATACATTTTTGTACTCCCCGGATGAATACTATAATTGCTCTTATGAGCTTCTGATAGGATCTCCCTTCTTACTTCTTCATTATCAGGAATACAGAGCCGTCCTTGGCTCGTATTTCTATAATCTCCAGGTTAGATTTTTGTAAAATCTTAACTTTCTGAATAAATCCTTAATGTAGTAAGCATACCATTAAGGTGGTCCATTTCCAACTTGAAGTCTGAATTCACAATTGACTTTAATAGATTCCACTATGTTATTCTTAGACTGGCCATGTCCATAGCCGACTTCTGACTAAGGGCATCTGCCACCTTATTTGACTTTCCTGGATGGTATCGTATTTCATAGTCATAATCTTTTAATAATTCCATCCACCTTCTATGTCTCATGTTCAACTCTTTTTGTGAAAACAAATACTTTAAGCTCTTATGATCTGTATAGATTTCAAACTTCTCTCCATACAGTTAATGTCTCCATATTTTCAAAGCAAATACTATAGCTGCCAATTCTAAATCATGGGTTGGGTAATTTAACTCATGAGGTTTCAACTGCCTCGATGCATAGGCTATGACCTTGTTGTACTGCATAAAAACACATCCCAGTCCTTTATGCGAAGTATCACTATACATCGTGAATCCATCAAATCTAGATGGAATAGTTAGAATTCGGGCTGTAGTTAACTTCCTTTTAAATTCTTGAAAACTTCTTTCACATTCTCCATTCCATTCAAACCTCATACTCCTTCGAGTCAATTTCGTTAAAGGGCACTCGCCAATTGTGAAAATCCTTCGATAAACCTCCTATAATAGCCAGCCAACCCTAAGAAACTTCGTATCTCAGTCGGCGTCGTCGGTCTCGGCCAATTCACTACCATCTTAACCTTTGCAGGGTCTACTGCAATTCCATTACCTGACACCACGTGCCCTAAGAATATTATCTGGTCTAACCAGAATTCACACTTACTGAATTTGGCGTATAACTTATGATCTCTTAGTGTTTGAAATGCTATCCTTAGGTGTTGTTCATGTTCATCAGGCCCTTTAGAATATATTAGGAAATCATCAATGAAGACAATTACAAACTGATCCAGATAAGGCTTAAATATCCTATTCATTAAATCCATGAATGCGGCTGGTGCATTCGTTAATCCAAAAGGCATAACTAGGAACTCATAATGTCCATAACGAGTCCTAAATGCAGTCTTAGGAATGTCTTCTTTCTTTATCCTTAACTGATGGTATCCTGACCTTAAGTCAATTCTAGAAAAGACTGAACTTCCTTGCAATTGATCAAATAGATCATCAATTCTAGGCAAATGATACTTATTTTTTACAGTCACTTGGTTCAACTGTCTATAGTCAATACATAAACGCATCGACCTGTCTTTCTTTTTCACAAATAGAACTGGTGCACCTCGAGGTGAAGCACTTGGCCTAATAAATCCCTTATCAAGCAACTCTTGTAGTTGCACCTTCAATTCCTTCAGCTCCACGAAGGCCACTCTATACGGGGCTTTCGATATTGGTCCTGTTCCAGGCATTAGTTCAATTTCAAATTCAATTTCTCGTCCGGTGGTAATCAAAGTAACTCCTCGGGAAACACATCTTGAATTTCTCGACTATTCGAATCTCATCGAGTTTAGCCTCATTGTTAGTAAGATCTCTTACTACTTTGCTAGATATCCTTGACATCTTTCGTCAAATAGTTCATGAGCTTCTACCATTGAGATGATGGCTATAGAGGGGTTTGTCGACCTCCAAAAGATTCAAAACTAGACCGATCGAGGTAACATGAACCGGATCACTTTCTTATAGCAATCCACCTTAGCCCGATACTTATGGAGACAGTCCATTCCTATGATAGCATCAAAGTCATACATAGCCATCACGACTAGATCTATTTCCATATCTTGTCTTGCTATAGTTATCTTACTTTTTGCACACATCATTGTAGATAATACCATATTCTTTAAAGGCGTAGAAACACAAAGAGGCGTCTCAAGAGGCGTAGTTTCTATTTTAGTCAATTGCCTATATCTTTCAGATATAAATGAATGCATAGCACCCATGTCAAACAATGCATATGTCTTCTTGCCATTTATAAAAATCGTATCTCGAGATAACATTTTTTGGAAGCTTCCACTTCCTCTTGGGTGACCGCATACACCCTTCCTTGTGCTGGTTGCCTCTATTGATTCCTTGGTAGATTTGGTCTAATAGTACTTTGTTGTACCTGTGGCACCGAGCCGACACTCAACTGCGACCTCTCTTGTGGACAGTCTTTCTTGAGGTGACCTACTTGTCCACAACCATAGCATTTCAGCCGTCCATTGCATGGTCTTGGACCATGTTGCCCATCACATCTTCGACAAGCATCATGTTGATAGGGTGCTTTCCCTATATTCAGGCCATCCTTGGCTTTTCCAAAATTTCCAAAATTACTCTTTTTCTTAGAATCCCAGCTTTGACCTTGACTAGGATAGAGTCTCTTACCCCATTTGATATCACTAAAGGTCAATTGTCTCTTAAACTCGATTGCTCTCTTACCAATTCATGCTCCACTAACTGTGCCATTTCATAAATCTCATTATAATCTCTTATATTCAAAGGCACTAGTTGTTTCTGATATTAGTCCTCAATCCTTTCAGAAATCTCTTAACTTTTTCCTCTCGATCCTCAATTAGCCTGGGAGCATATCTAGACAATTAAGAAAATTTCACCTCATATTGGTCTATTGTCAGCTCCCTTTGTTCAAACTAAACAAATTCAGTGATTTTCTTATCCTTGGCACAATCAGAAAAATGCTTCCTATTGAAAGCTCTAACAAATTCATCCCAATTTGTATCAGTACATGGTGGAAAGATCATATCTCTTGAAGCTCTCCACCAAAATTTTGCATTTCCCTCCAGCTGGTACTCTGTCAAAGTTATTTTCTCAGCATCATTGCAGTCCAATAACCGGAAAATTCGCTCCATTCCATCAATCCATTGTTCCGCCTCCTCAAGACTTCATGTTCCACTAAACTTAGGTGGCTTCAGCTTCAGAAATTGTTCCACCAGTCTTTGAGGGTGACGTTCCACTCAGGGTTGTTGCTGTGCTTGTCTTTCCATCAGATTTCCAATATTGGCCAATGCCTGTAGGATATCTTCCATTCGGGGTTCAGCCCTTACAGCAGAGGCTTCAGCCCTCGATGGATGAGAACTTCTAGCTCGTTCCATGATTTTTCTGCAATTTCCAAGCATTTGCCTCAGGAATAATCTATGACTCAATGTCTCCATTTAAAAGCAACTACAACTATATATAAGTAACATAAACATGTTACTGGCACCTAAAAGAAACTCATAAAAATTACTAGGGATTTACAAGTGAATACCCATCACCCGTTGTTCAAAGTTAGTCAACTATCCTAGTTAGTATCCTATGGTGTGCATTGTCATCATATTCCTCAATTTCCAAATGAGGCTCCTTATCACTCCACCTATAACCATTGCTCTGCTACCAACTTCGGTTGTGGCACCCCTCGACACGGCCCCTAATCCGCTAGGGTCGCCATAGTTCACTTACCTTTCACTTGTCCTAATGACATGTCACTCGATACCATTTGAATTGTAGTGGGTCCATAAATCCTAGGGGTTTGTATCATCTCAATGGGTCCTAGCACAGTTCATATAACAAAAGCATACTCGACATCTCCCTAACCCGTACTCAAACTAAATACTACAATGTAATGCACACCAACTACACTTTTCATATATATAGAAGCTAATGCCGAACCACTTTTATTTACATACTTTGATGGACATCACGAGTCGGTACAACAAAAGGCCAAGGCTTTAACTAAGCTCAGCTATAACCTAAAAGAACCTGATTCTACATCAGACATGTACATCAATCCATCATCCCAGTGTCGGCCATCCAAAATGTGTCATCCTCCACCAGTCACACGCTCTAATCACATCCAGCCTGGTGCATCGGCCGGTGGCGGCGATAGCATCCCCATCATCCTCCCGTCACGACAAACATGGATGGACAGGAACTCTTGGACTACAAGGCCATCAGGTAGGCCCACATCATACATAACCAAAACACGAACACGGATAAACACCAGACCATGAACACCAACGCATGGGTGCTCCGAGCACTCGATCTCAATATCAAACGGTAAGCCATAAAATGTACCACGCGTGACCGGTGACAGAGGCATCTCTCAATCTGAAATGTTAGTCCCCAAAAGGGGTGGGTACAACCACTCAGCAGTAAAGATCCATCAAACTACATAATGTAACAGGCAGGACAACCATAATTTCATGTGACATGCACATATCATCCGTGTGATCATGCTTGCATTTCCATGAGATTCATTCATTAAAGCAATTCATATTCCATGTCATATACACATACGTGCGCATGATTCATAACATCCATATAATCATGTATATATATATCCCCATGAGATCCATTCAATACCTTCATGATCTCATTCTCAGTGCCATATAGAATCAACTCAATTTCATAGACAATTATATCCCATGCCATATGCACACACACGTGCGCATGATTCAATTTCCATTTTAACTTTCAAAAGGATCTCATTTTTTCTTCTAGGGACCAGTGTTTGCATCCCTCATATATCGCTCGCACCCAACCTGGCTTTGCAAGGAACCTCTGGCACACACCACTGAGCATCTCGCACCACAACTGGCATCACGAGGCCATATGACACACACCTCAGGGCATCTCAAACTGTCGAGGACATCTGGCACACACCTTCGGGCATCCGGCACACACACTCCGGGCATCCCGACAGTCCCGGGGCATCATCGGCTCACACCTCCGACGATATTATCATCATCATAACATATATATATATCTCAATCTGGAAGATACCATTTGATGCAATTATGCCAAAAGTTTCATGAAATTTATAAAATCTCATCAATTTTGATATCATATGAAATGCACAAATATCACCACATATGCAGCACAAATAACAACCCAAGATATCATATCTCATAAAGTAATTCAATTGTTTTTGAAAATAGAACAATTTTCGGATAAAGCAGAATGCACTTCTTTAATCAAAATTTTGGAAAAATTAGTAAATGATCTCAATAAATTATGACAATTTTACATGATGTAAAAAAGTCTTAGAGAAAGAGATTTCATGCAGAATACCATGTCAAGAAAGTTTCACATTAATCACATAGGTCCATACATCACAGCAAAAGAATTTCCAACGCCACTTTTGCACAGTTTCGGAAATAATTTTGATTAGGTCCTTAAATGAACTCCGAAATTTCTAATATTTTATTATGTTATAGATGAGACCTAGAGGTAAAATTCTTATGCAGAAATCGAAGTCTAATTCATTCTGCATTAAAAGATATGATTATTGAAACTCATCCTAACCCTCGGCTCAATCTCCAGATTTATTTCCTTTCAAAGAAAAATCATTTCCCAAATCAATACTGGTCCGTTTATACTCAAATTTCAGTATGTTGCTCCTCAAGATGTCATATATGACTCTTATCAAAGACACAAGATCAAATTCGGACTAGATAATTTCACAAAATTCACTGAACCGCAAAGGGTCAACATATCAGTTTTCCAGATCTAGTATCTTTGAAGAAAAGTGGTTTCACCATCCGATACTTGTCCGTTTCATCTCAAATTTTAGTATGTTAATATTCAAGAAGTCCTCTACAAATTTCATCATAAGTCGAAGTGAGATTCCAACTAGAAAATTGCATGCAGCTCACGAAATCACCAAAGGTCGGACTGTTTTTCTAGAAAACAGATTACTAAACTAAGGCACTACTCCCATAACTTCGAAAATTCTCACCTCCACCAGCTCCGAAATTCACCATACATCACATACAATCACATAAAGCAAAGTGTAGATCAATGAACTATACTTGCCTTAAATACAATGAAAATCACAGCAAGCACAATGGCGAGGCTAGGCGGCGAGCTCGATCGATAGCGGCGGCTAGGTGGATGCACGGTGGCTGGTCTTCTTCCTCCTCTCTTGACTTCACTCTCTCTCTCTCTCTCTCTCTCTCTCTCTCTCTCGGTTCCTTGCTCAATCCGCCCCCTCCCCTTTTCCTTTTTGGTTGTTTAATTACTTGACTTTGATTAAATTTGCATGGAAAAGGAGACAAGTGTCTTCTTGTCGAAGACACATGGAGGAGGCCCATCCGATTTCCCCCTCCTTCGGTAGACGGCCCTTGGGGCTTCTTGGGCCGGGCCTCTTGGCCCACTTTGGGCCCAACATTTTTGGGCCTAAAGTCCAATTTTTAAATGGCCCAAAAATAATACTAAATAAGCTCATATTGCTCTTAACAATTTACTTTAATCCCCACTTAATTTCATAATCTCAAAAACTCACATGGTCATATAAAATTGCAACATTAATCAATGAAAATCCAACTTATAGAGTACACGGCCAAGGCCAGAAAATTCCTTGTCAAATTATCCTTTAGTACAATCCTTGATCACACTTTGATATTGGATACATTTCCAAATCAAAATGATAGTTCATCCAATGTTTGACCTTGTTTAATTGAAATCCGTCGGTCTAATGACTACAATATAGTTCGATGGCGCTTCCATCACCTATTCATGGTTCATGGTATATCCGGGGTTGTTATGAAATTTTAGGATGTCACGGTCGGTGAAGATTATTGTTGAGTTCCAAGTCATGCGTCGGGTAGTTCTGCTCATGAGGTCTCAATTAACAGGAGGCATATGCAACCACTCTACCGTGTTGCATCAGTATGCAACCCAATCCTCTGAAGGACACATCATTGTAGATCTCGTATCCTTTAAGACCAGATGGGATGGTTAGCATAGGTGCGGTAGTCAACTTTAGCTTAAACTCTTGGAAACTACGCTTGCACTTATCTGTCCACACAAATTTCTTTTCTTTCTTTAGGAATCTAGTCGAGGCGACGCTAATGTCGAAAACCCTTTCACAAATTGTCTGCAATAACCTACCAAACCCAGAAAACTTATGATCTTTGTCACCGTAGCTGGTCTTGGCCAGTTAATCACTGCTTCAATCTTGGAGGGGTCTACAGAGATTCCTTTGCCTAAAATCATGTGACCTAAGAAAGCAACACAAGTCAACCAAAACTCACACTTGCTGAACTTGGCGTATAGCTGATGAACTCTCGAGTTTGCGGTACTACTCTTAGATGATCTTCATTCACTTCCTCATTTCTCGAATACATCAGAATATCATCGATGAACACGATTATGAACTGATCCAGATATTCCATGAACACTCGGTTCATTAGATCCATAAAAGTAGTTGGAGCGTTTGTTAAACCAAACGGCATCATAGTAAACTCATAATGACCGTATCGAGTACGAAATGTTGACTTTGGTGTATCCTCCTTCTTGATTCTCATATGATGATATCATATCCTCAAGTCGATTTTTGAAAATATTAACGCTCCTTGCAAATGATCAAACAAGTCTTCTATCCTCGGTAGTAGATACTTGTTCTTGATCGTTACACGATTGAGTTTACGATAGTCGATGCACAAGTGCAACGAACCATCATTCTTTTTCACGAACAAAACTAGCGCTCCCCAAGGTGATGCGTTGGGACAGATAAATCCCTTGTCCAATAACTCCTGCACCTGCACCTTCAGTTCCTTCAACTCAGACAAAGCGATCCGGTAAGGAGCCTTAGAGATTGGCTCTATCCCGGGGGCTAGCTTGATCATAAACTCAATCTCTCTCTCCGGCGGTAGACTTGGCAATTCCTTCGGAAACACATCTGGGAATTCTTGTACCACCGCAATGTCTTCGTCTTGCTCCTCAACTATCATATCCACGTCGCCGGGTAACTCGACAACCCTCGTCTAACAAACGGGTTGCTTCAAGTGATGAGCTCAATGTAATCGAGGGTCTTCCTTGACTTCCAACAAACTCAAAACGTCCAACCATTAACGGGTTAAAATAAATCGCCTTACAATAACAGTCCATCTTAGCTCATTACTTGGTGAGCCAGTCCATGCCAATTATCAAATCAAAGTCATATATGGCTAGGACTAACAAATCTATTTTCCTCTCTTGCTCACCAATCGCTAACTTGCAACTAGAACAACCCAAAGTAGACAACACCTCATCCTTTAATGGTGTAGATATGCTAACTACCGACTCAAAGCAACTCGGGACATAATCCTATCAGCTTAACATATTGCTCGGGAATAAAAGAATGAGTTGCACCAGGGTCGAATAAAGCATAAACAGCATGGTCATTTAGCGAAACCATACCTGTAATCACATTAGGCGCGTCCTCGGCCTGACCTCTGGTGATAGCATAAACTATTCCCTGAGCTGGGGATCTCATCTATCCACCCTACAATGCATTCTATGGCGCAAATCCTCTTATCTGACCCCTCTGTGGTCGCGGTGGCAAATACGGTTGTCCTCTTGGTCTCCTCACACAATCTCTAGCCAGGTGACTATGGCACCCCTCGAACGGCCCCCAATCCGTTTAAGTCGTCACAGCTCGCTTACCTCTCTCTTACATGACCTGAAGATCTATATATCCCGGGGTTTATATCATTCGGATCGGTCCTCGCGTAGTTATAAATGTATAGCGGAAGCGAAAATCATATCTCTCTATCCCAAAAATTTTGAAATGATGCACACCCACTAGACGGTTTTATAAGATAAAGCCGAGCACTTTTATTTGCATAAACTAAATAGACATCATAGGTCGATACACCAAAATTTGCCGTGGTTTTCTATACCCGGCTACATACATAGAAGATAACCCGACCTTCCCTTGGCTTTTCTTTTCATCCAGCCCTACACAAAAGTCTATCAAATAATGTCGGAGGTCCAAAAAGTTTCATCTTCTACCCATCACACGCGATCACACCCGACCCGGTCCATCGGCGCGGCGGCGGCAACATCCCTAGCATGATCCCATCACGACAAATGTGCACCGATAGAAACTTCTAAACCACGGGGCCATCAGGCAAACCAACATCATACATGACCATAACTCGTAGTCGAATGAAAACCAATCCTCGAATCCCTACATGAGTGTGCTCTGAACAGGTGCACTCAACGTCGACTGGGACGCTATAAAAAGTACCATGAGCGATAGGCAACAGAGGCCTCTTTTAATCTGAAATGTTAGTCCCCAAACAGGGGTGAGTACAGCCATTCAGCAGTAAAAGATTCATGAAACTATATCAAGCATTACCATCAATATCCGATTCATGCAAGATCGATGAAAACAAGTAGTTAAAGAATAAGTATGCATCAAATTATGAAATTCTTCAATGCAATGGCAATTGCGGTCTCAATAGATCAAATACAACATGTTCAATTACACAAGTCTCAATCATAGGGCCAAACCGTAATGACATGTCCCATTCCATGCCATACAGCTTAGTCATATAACCAGGCCACACACACACATGTAGTAAAATCATTCATTTTATCATTCAAAAGGGTTTCATCCCTCGGAGGACCAATGTTTGCGTCCCTCCGACATTCGAATCCCTCTGGCATCACGAAAGCCTTCGGCATTCAGCCACTTAGGGCCACCGGGCATCTAGAGCATATCACGCCTCTAGGCATCTCGTACCCCACGGCATCACGAGGAAAAATCCTCGAGGCTCGCCATGAAAATGGTTACCTCGGCCCTCCAGATTTACGTACCGACTAGCATACAACCGGGCATCCCGAAGCTCCCGAGGAAAGACCTCCGGCATTTAGCCACTTAGGGCCACCGGGCATCCACAAGGCATCAACTCATTCGATCCTTTGGGCATCCCGACTCATGGGGCATTGCTGACTCGAGGGTCTAACAGCTTCAATTAACATCTTAATTTCCAAAAACACCTTTCAATGCAATAATAAGATGTCCTAAGAATCCTTCATCGAATCTCAATATTGGATAAAATGCCAATGCCAATATCGTCATGTCACATAACAATTCAAGATATATTCATCTTTGGGACAATTTGTGAAATTTCAAAACAAAACAGCTTAATCATTAAAATGCACAGTTCTGGCCAAATGAACTCATAAAATTCTGAAATTTTGATATGTTATTCCAAAGGATGTGTCCTACAACTTTCATTAAGGGTTTAAATTCAAATTATATCTATAAAATTACAGAAAATTCACGGAATCATCAAAGGTCGAGCTGTCCTCTAAAAAATAGAGCACCGGTTTCAATCGATTCACTCCTATCTTCATGTTTTCACATTCTTATGGCTATAGCTAGATGTTAAACTCCATCTAATGGATGTAATCTTTAGATAAAATGGTTTCTTTCCTTTTTTTCATCATTATAAATCAAAGTGATACCATTAAAAGGACTTTCCGTCTAACTTTCTCCAAAACAAAATCAGCACATACAATTTTCCTCATTCCTAATTTAATCAAGTCATTCGTTTCTCCACAAATCTATCTTTCAACCCCTTAAGTCTCTTCCACAGCATCTAAGAACACTTTCATCGAGTTCTTTTCAATAGAAAAACCTCCCACAGCTTGGCTCAAGGCATACCTTCATCGCTAAACTCACACATCTCAACTTATACCACCTCTTTTCCCTTGGCAACCCTTTCCTCACCTTGCTCGATCCGCACAGCCATCTCGCACTCAAATTTGGAACATACAAGGCCCTAATACAACATGAAATGGTTAGTGGTTTCTATCTATTACTCATTTAGTTCAATCCCACACAAAACAGCAACATCACATTCAATCCTCCACATTTCAGCATTTGATCTTCTTCTCTATCACCCAACAACTCAACATGCAGCTTCCTATTTTGTATTTTTTCACATCTACCAGCATTTCGCAAGAAAATGTTAGCATGCAAAGACATAGGTTGATGAACTTCCACTTGCCTCAACTCCTAGCTTGCTCGGCAACCAAAAACAGAGGCTTAGGACTTCGAACGCAGCTCAATCGGCGACGGGGATTGGCGGCGTCGACAATGGCAGCTCGGACACGGCGGAAGGCGATCCTCCTCTTCCTCCCTCACGGCTCACACTCGCGTGTCCACTCTCTCACTCGAACTCTCTTTCTCTCTCCCACTTGCTCGCCCGCTCGAACTCTCTCGGTTTCTCTCTCTCAATTGCTTCATCCGAATGCTTTTGGCTTTCTTTGGTTAATTGATTTGTTAATTTTTTTGCATGCAGGTGACAAGTGGCTCCAAGAAGAAGACAAGTGGCTTCAAGAGAAGAACAAGTGTAGAGGGTGCCGTGGCCTCCTCCATCCGGTTCCTCCCCCTCTTTGGTTGACAGCCTTGTGGGCCTCTTGGGCTTGCTTGGGCCCAAAAAAGAATTGAGGCCAAAATGTCCAATTTAAATAACCCTTGGTAAAATAATAATAAGCCCATAATTTCTACACAATTATTAGGTATTTTGGTTTCCATAGAAATCAATTAATATTCCTATAATCAATCTTCTTTATGTACAATTACATGATTGAAACCCTTGCGTGGAGAAAGAAATCGGCAAGGCTGCATTGGGTCGCAACAATGTACATAGAAGGTTTGGTCCAAGAGATAAAATAATGCGGCCGTTGGTGCAATTGTCCACGTGGCCATTCAAAGAGAATTTCCTTTTCTTCAAAAGTAAATATTTCGGGTCGTCGAGATTCTCGAATGCCACAGTGACCCTGCTGGCCACACTCGAAACAAGCGCCCATTCTTTGAGGGCACGAGTTCGACCCATGTCGTCTTCCACAAAATCGACACAATTCATTCCTACTTGGCATTGACTTGCCAATTCCACCCTTCCTGTTGGGCAGGATTTGGAACCTTCCTCCAGTCATGGGCCTCTTCCCATGTCGGATCCCTATCTGGTGTGAACTAAACCTCGAGCTAGACGAGGTGGCTTGCTCGTTCAAGCTTCTCTCTGGCAATTAGGCTCGATTATATACCTCACGGTAATCCATTAAAACAAATGGCACCAGCGGCTGCTTCAGTTCTAGCCAAAGGCCATTCCTGCACCTTCAAGCTTTATCTTTAGGATTCTCGATCAACCTCGAAGCATATTGAGAGAGCTCCGCAAATTTGACCTCATACTGGTCAATGGTTATGGTCCCTTGGAAGAGATGCCGGAACTCCTCCATTTTATGCTCTTGGGCACTTCCCGAAAGTGTTTGTCATTAAATGCCCTGAGGAAAACATCCCGTAGTGGGACTACTCTCGGAAGCACTTTGTGTCTTTGGCGGCTTTCCACCAAGTATTGGCATTACCTTGCAGTTGATAGACTACCAGGACTACTTTTTCCTCTTCATTGCACCTCAAGAGTGCAAACCCCGTATCCAAATCTTGAATCCAAAGGGAGGCAGTCTCTAGATCTCCAGTACGTGTGAACCTTGGCAGGTTTAGCTTCAGAAATTCCTAAACTAACTTGTGGATCGGTCTCTCCCTATCCACAACTATGTTCCCAGCTGGAACTTCGGTAGGTGCTACGACAAGTGCGGCCGAGGCGACAACGACAAAAGTGGTGGCAATGGCAGTGGCACTAGCGGCGTACGCGTAACGGCGGCGGGAAAAGCGACGGCTTAATTCTAGGCCTACTACCCCCATCATCTCTCTCATCGCATCTAGAGCTTGTGTGTTCCCGACTGATCCCAGCTCACTTGGGGCTGCTACCCTAGCACTAATTGAAGGTGGTGCTTCACCATTAGTGCTAGCCTGGGCTGGCGCCTTACTTTGGCCTTCTCGGTACCGATCCTCGTCAATGTCGTACCCCGAGCTACAGGCCTAACAGTACTCTTCCTAGGAGTCCTCTGCTCCTAATCGCTCATTTTGCAGGCTTTCTACAAAAACCCGCCTTCCAATTCCACACCGAATTAGAAGTGGAGAGATAACAACAAACAATGCTATAATCAACTATCACAAACCTGCACCAGTCGTGAATTAAAAGGCCTTTCCTACTAACATCCCATGAACCATCGCACCTTATCACTCCAATCACTAACCATGCTCTGATACTACTTAAACGGGGATGTCATGCCCTGATCCTCCAAGCGTGTGCCCATCCCTCTGCTGTCGAATAAAAGCGACGTCCCATGACGCATCACCGACCCAATCATTTTAGTGCACATGCGGAAGCAATTTAAAAATCTCCAGACAATAATATGGGATAGGAAAGTAGGGCCATAATTTTGAAAACCAACATCACACTTATATATATATAACAACCCGAGTCATATATATAACACAAACCACTCTATTCACAAGTTTAAAAAACCGCCGGGGGGTTTAGGAACTACGGGTCCGCATCCTTCTCTCCATCATCCTCCACACTCCAACCGGAGCCTTTAGAGACTACAGGAGACTCGGTACTTCAAAAATCCGGTCCACCGCATCTACAACTAAGCCTTGAGGAGGATCTGCAGTACCCTTCCCAAAAGCGACCTCCAAAACAAATAAAGGTATCTCTAACTCTAGTATGGGACCCTCTCTTTGGCCATCCTAAGCCTGGCGGTACCACAATCTATATCGGTGGGGCACCTTGTGGGTGAGACTCGCATCGACCTAGACTATGGATCTCACCAACTCATAGGTCCAGCCCTAGGGCTCATATGCAACGGAATGTAAGATGTCTACTTTGTAATCTTTTTCAGCCATCCAAAAACATCATGAGCTATCATCTATGGACCTGAAATGTTATTCCACAACGGGGTGAGATGACGTCTCAGCGAGTTCTACCCCCAAGACTTGACTAGGAAGAAAATACGCCTTGAGGGCTGCTTAAGTACAATCACGAGTCGGAGGTCTTACCTTTGCCTTTGTTCCTTCCGCAAGTAAGCACAATTTGAATAACCATTCAATCATCTCAACCAATCGATCGACTATCAATCGACTCAATCGGTTACATGTCATCACGACCTTCTCTTGGTCAGCCAAATCAATATTATCCATAAAGTCCAACCACCTTGTGGACAGCTTACTCTAAGCTGAAAATAGATAGTAGCTGGCCACAAAGGCTAAAAGGAAAATAGTATATTGCCCTCTGTCTCTAAGATGACCTATTGAGCCATCGAGCTAATATAGTATACTGACAATGCTCACGGAAGTTGTGTGAACCTTACTTGCTCATTGAAATTGTGCGAATCTTAATGCTCACCGAAGCTGTGCAAATCTTAGGGTATCTTGTCACTCTAAGCCGAGGTATCAAGCCCACGGGGTAATACAATATACTATTCCAATCAACCAATAATTTCTCACTTTTATCATACTCGATAAAAATAAGCGTGTGTGGGTATACGGTTGACCATAGTCAAAATATAATATTTTCTCACTTTTAAACATCCCACCATTTCCAGCAGTCCTAAAATAGATTTTTGGCGTTGTAGATTGACGCTCGGTAATTTCTAATTAATTACCAAAATTATCAAATTTTGGGATAATTACCTACAATCACCAATCACACTCAACTTGCACAAAATAACAATCAATTAAATAAACAGATCACACCACTGCAATTAGTACGAAATTCCGGTCATCGACTAATCCATTCTAATTTCTGAAAAATAAATAAATAAATATGGAAATAAATTATTAAATGCACATAAATAGAACTTAGGCCCGTAAAGCCTAATTGGAAGCCGAGACAGCCCCGAAAATTTCTGAATCACTCTAGATAAATACTAAAGCTTGTCTAGTCTCTAATTACACTACTCTAACCACCTAACATGTAATAAGAATTAATTAAATTGCTAATTTAATCTAACTATCCACCTAAACCATGCTTAGTCTAAACTAAACAACACTTAAGCGTCATTAACCTACAAAGTAGGGATTAGTGAGTTAAGCTCACTTGTTAAGTGATCCGCTTGGATCAAATCGACGGAACGCCGAGAGGCTCGAGAAACTCCAAAGCGGGCTTGCTAACCGGGGTCGAGAGAGCACCTAAGCGGGCCAAAACAGCAGCTATGAGACCCACAAGTTTCAACTTTGCTTGGTGGCTGAAAAGGCTAGATGAAGGCTCACCGAGATAGAGACGGGCTGAAACGGGTTGAACCAAGTCCAAGCATGGCTGGACAACGCTTCACGGGGGCGGAGGGAGCTCTGGCGATGGCGGGACGAGCTCAAGCAGCCTTGGGGGAGTCCTTTGGTCACGGCTGAAGTGGAAAGGCAAGCTAGTTGGTGTGGGTCTGCAGTACGGTTGGTGAGCAAGGCGAGATGGTGTCGCGGTGGGGCTCCGGGCGGTTGGACGGCCTCAACGGGCAAGAGGGACGGCTGGTTTAGATTTTCTAGGCTCGTGAGGCTCTCTCTCTCATGCTACAACGGAGATAGACGGGCTGAGGGAGAAGAAGGAGACCAGCAGCAACAAAGGGGCCCACTTGGTCTCTATCTCATCTCTTTGGTCCCCTTGGTGTGTCCCACCACCAAGCTATCTTCCACGGCCAAATTCCTAGCACAAAACCTTCTAGAAGCCTTTTGTAGGTGTTGCACTTCAATTTCCATCCAAATCTTCCTTGAATTAATCCAATTCGGTTGGATAAATTCTAATATCAAGTCCTCGATCAAATTGGTATTTTCCTCGCCAATTGGACCTACTCACATCCCAATTCCACAATAAAAACGATCCCCTTAATTTTCTAGACAAAAACGACCCTATCTTGACTTTTTCTCAAAAAGTCTTGGTTTGCAAAAAAATATACGGACGATGAGTTGACATTCCTAAAATGACCTGTGAAATTAAAACTTTCAATTTCTAAAATCGGATTCAAATTCGCGGTTAATTTCGCTGTAGCGTGGTTTTAGCATGACCTAGGCTACCGGGAGCTTTCAAAAAAATTTTGTGCAAATGGCCCGTGGTCAATTTTCTTCGAGCCACGATGAACCTATTCGACACATTGACGACTCTTGGTGTTTCTTGAAAATCTTGAGGATTCAAATACGGACGTAGGGTACCAAAACGATAGAAAAATCAGTCTAGTGCTGGTCGGCAAGAATTTCTCAATTCGATGGAATCACCCACGTTTAATCGCACATCTCATTTGAACCGACCTATCTCTAATTTTTAATCGATCTTACTATGCTGAAATGATCTTTGAAGATGTGCACGATCGAGTAGGCAATTCCTAGTCGAATCCTCAAGTCTATTGCATCAAAATCTCTTAATGAGTTCCTTAGACGATCTAGTTATCTCACAAGTGATTGGCTCGAGAATAGCACTATAGGCATGTTAATGAAAGGCCCGATTTAATTTAATAGAAAACAACATTGAAAATTCGGGATGTCACACCTAGACTGCTAGTTCCATTGCAAAGAACCCCGCATTACCGGATGGTCTATCAAAGGCAAAATCACACCATTGACCTTAATTTACAAAAATGGAAACGAAGACGCCTTATTCATCTCCATGCAAAATGACCAAACCTTCTACATCCATGTCCCCAAGCAAATCCCCAAATAATAGCTGGTCAAACTCCTTACGGAAACTTAGATTGCCAACTATGAAAAGCTACACTAGAGCAATAAACCCTTCTAGTCCTCATTCTATATTTGTAAGAAAAAGGATGGCACTATTGGCATTAAATTCGACAAGGAAAAGGAAGAAAGCCATTCCATCTTCCAAACTCTATTCATGATTTAGCCTTGTGTTCTAGATCCGATCCCCGAGCCAGACCCAAAAAGCTTGTCAAATACTTCCGAGTGATGAAAATCCTATCCATTACTACAAAGACCCATATGGTTATTGTTTTTGGGATCCTTTTTGCTAGTGTTCTTCAAGTACAAATTCTCTTGATGAGGTGGACCCAGCCATAAAGCCCAAACAGAAAGCTTGCAAAATAAAAGATGGCATATACCAAAGGTATTGAAACGAAGATTTCTTTGTTAATACCCCTGGAGAAAGCAATAAGTTCCAATATATGGTTTCTTATGCCCCATCTCCACCACCTTGATATACATCATCACCATCATCCCTATCAGTTTTACCATGCACACCTCCTCCCTTACCTCCTCATAAAAAATTAAAAAAAAAAACTAGTTGTTTCCTCATTTTACAAGCCAATCCTTAAGTGAGCAAAAAATACTCATACCCACTTGAACCGCCAAATGAAACACCACCTAGCTAGGAACAACATAAAAATGTTAATCTTTCTATTTCCATGCTCCATGATGCAGACTTTCCCCCTCTTGCTCAAGAAGGCTCTAAACTTTATTTTCCCGTTGCCGAAGAATTTATTGATCCACAAGGAAGGTATTGTCATGTCCCAAAAATACTTGCTCCAACCGATGTAGATGAACATGGAAGGCACAAGAGAATTCCCGTTGCCAAGGCTATTCTAAATTGGCAATTAGAAACTCTTTTGTCATACAACAATACTTTCAAAATGATTGACTCTAAAATAGTTGAAGTGCAGAAAAATCTCAAAAGGTATGACGAAATACCAAAAAAAGGCTTCATGCCCTAGAATCGGGACAACGTTTGGGATATCATTTTCTTGAAAGCCCAAAGGCTGAGAAAGAGAAATTCAAGAGGCAAATCCAACTCCTTGAAGACTGGAAATTCAAACTTTCTAATCCATTCCCTACTTTGCCAAAAATTGAGTACTTTCTTCCACCACCATAAAGCACTTCAATCTTTGCTGCTCTTACGAAACCTTTACTAGGCGAGATAGAACTGATGTGGTAGACTTGTGAAATCATCTCGAGGAATAGATTGGCTAATAAAAGAAAAAGTGAAAGAGAATATTCCCAAGGAATCCTCTAGATCCATAAAGGAAGAACAAGATCAGATGATGTTATTCAATCCATTGGAATCATTCCCGAGAGATTAATCAGAGAATGTACAACTTGGTCCTGCTATATTGAAAAACCACGATGAGCTTCCTCTAGATTCAATCCGTCCGATTGAATCATAATCAAAACCAAATTTAGTATCTCTTTAATCTTCCTCCTCGTTTTCAATTCCCATTGTTGAATCATTTCCTATTGTACCAGCCACTTCTTCGATACTCATGGTTGATCCTCCATATTAGAAAATGGAATCAAATCCTTCTAAACCAAAGACTCTCTAGCCAAATGACTCATCCTAGATTCATACCTCCTCTTCCCAACAGTTTTCATCGTCGGTAATATTCCTTATTCCAAATTACCATAAAGATTTGAAGAATTCAACTCTTTGCTAAACACTTGAAATCTCACAAATCATCACAAGTACGAGGTCCTTCTCGAATTTGTTACAAGGTTTACTATGAGTCTTAAACATTGGTGGTAATCAGTTCCATAGCAAGACCAAGTTCAATTTTTGCTCATGGCAGATTTTGGCTAGGTCATGACATCTACTACCACTTTTTCATTGGAATACCCACCGACCTCCTTGAGCTCAAAAGAATAGACCATTTCGAAAGAAAATGTTTCTTTCTCTAGAAGAGACATATCTATAAACATTATCGAGAAAATGCTCAAACTTTTATATGGCCTTGGAGTTGATGCAAATCTAAAGTAAGTTTTCTTAGCCTATATTCCCAAGAGCTTTCCTAGCAAGTTGAGAGATCCTTTCTCAACAAGCAAAGGAGGATTGTGGATGTTCCCTTTTGAGAAATATAATAAGAGATCCATCTTTGTCTCGATGATTTGTGTCTCAGAGGCCAAATGATGAAGACTTACATCGAGACATTCAAGAGTTTGATGGTGCTTGTTCACGCTGGAACTTGAAGATTAAATGCTCTAACAAAGATTGCAATGGCTATTGTAGAAAATATTATAGGAAAAAGAAGCATTTCAAAAATGAAAGGTGGGAAGATCCAAGCATGTATTCAAGTACTTTCAAAGAAAGAAAAAAATTATGACTCTTGTGAAAAGGAAAGACCGCACGAACTACAAGAAATCAACTCGATGCTTCATTTGCAATAAGAAAGGACATTTCACCAAAAATTGCTCTCAGGTGGAAAAAGATCGAAATCGCTTGATACATCATATTGAAATTGAAATTGATGTTTCTCTTGATGATGTTGAATCATTATTCTTTATCAATGAGAATCTATCTAAACAGACTCTTTATGTTATTCCCTATTATTGAACCCCAATGAGACTGATTCGATTTAGATTCAAGACCTTTTTCCCATATCCCTCACCTCTATAGAACAAAACCCCAGTATATATTCTAGCTAAGTCCATTGTCCTCATTTTCCTATGAAAATTTTCACTTCAAAGTTTGTCAAATCAATCACAATCATTGCTCTTATAGATACTAGTGCTAGTTCTTCAATTCTAGACACTAAAGTTCTTCTTGAAAAATACTGGACTTCTTGTATTCGTTATTTCAATTCTATTTTAGGAGATATTTTTCTACAAATGTGTGTACTAAACTAGTAACTATCCAGTTTTTCCCCATTTTTCTATAATCACTAAAATATTTGGAACATCATGACTCAAATTCCTCAGCTTGAATCATTCTTGGAAAAAAGGCTTAAGTATAAGGACTAATTCTCCGACTTTGTCAATATGCAAAGGCTCTTTTCTATTCAAATGACTTTATTAGATTCAATCATGTAAAAATTGTTAGAATCCTATTTGGAATCTCATTCGACTTCTCTCAAAAGTGTCCTCATCCATTGTAGAAAAGTCTAGAGTTTTTTTTTTTTTTTTTTTTGGTAAAGAAAATTGGGAGTTTTTTTATTTGTCTCCCTTTCAAAAAGAATGAGAGTATAAATCATACCAAAGTAAGTTACATGGGAATGAACCTAGAACATCTTGCTTTTGCTCTGAATGAATATTAGAGTTACTACAACGGAAACTTATTGAAATCTCAGATTCTCAATGGGCTTGCAAAGCTTTTTTTTTTTTGTTAACAAGTGAGCTGAGCAGAAACAAGGAAGATGTGATTGGTAATAAACTACCAACCTCTCAACACATTTCTTCAAGATGATAAATTTCCTTTACCATATCGAAATTCCCTCTCTGTTGGATTATTTAAAGCCTACATTTATTCTAAATTTGGCCTTAAAGGTGGATTTTGGTAATTGGGCATTCATCTTGAAGATAGCCCCAAGACAAGGTTCTGCATTCCAAACATTCAATTGCACAAAAATGGTTCTGCATTCCATCATGCTTCTCAAATTTACAACCAAAATAAACCCCGGCTTCAATTGCACAAAACGGTTTGGCGACGACTTTTTCCCAAAAAGTGTTGGTTGTTGGAAAATTTTTCTGAGATTGAGTCACGGGTCCTAGAATTTATTGTGACATGACAGAATCTTCAATTTCTGAAATCGGACTTGAATCGACGGTTAATTTCCATTTGGCGCGTTTTTAGCGTGACTTAGGCTACCGGGTAGTTTTTCGGAATTTTTAGGGCAAATGACATGTGGTCGATTTTCTTCGAGCCACAATAAACCCACTTAACTCAATGGCGACTCTCGATTGTCGTGAAAATCTCAAGAATTCAATTACGGACACAGGATACTAAAACGACAGTAAAATCAAATTAGTGTCGGTCGACAAGAATTTTCAATTTAGTGAGTCACCCACAATCGGCCATACATCTCAGTCGAGCTGACTTATCTCTGATCTTAATTCGATTTTTAACTGTGCCATAATGACCTCTAAAGATAAGCACGGTTAAAAAGCCGATTCCTAATTGAGTTCTCAAGTCTATTGCCTTTAAATTCCTTAATAATTTCCCCTGATAGTCTAGTTATCTCAAGAATGATCAGTTTTGAGAATAACCCTATAAGCGCATCAATGAAATGCCCGATTTATTCAGTAGAAGACAAGGTTGAAAAATTTGGATGTCACAACTCTTCCCCTCTTATAAAATTTTTTTCCTCGAAATTTAAATCTTACAAAAGTTGATAAAAAAGGTGGGGGTACAATTCTCTCATTGACTCCTCAGTCTCCCCTCGCTCCTTCAGTAACGTGGTGTAACTAGACCACTTTGATCAACGGGATGGTCTTTGTACGCAGAACTTACTCTTTACGATCGACGATATGGACCGGGCTTTCAACGTGTGACACACGGTCATCCACGTCCAATTCCTCGAAATTGCGTACGTGGGTCGAGTCAGGCTCGTACTTCATTAACATCGACATGTGAAAGACGTCATGCACTTGCGCCAGTCTTAGCGGCAATGCAAGACAATACGCTAGGTTCCCAATTCTTTCAAGAATCTCAAACGGACCTATGTACCTCGGACTTAGTTTGCCCTTCTTACCAAAGTGCGAAGTTCCCCTCATTGGCGACACTTTCAGAAAAACGTGATCACCAACTTGGAATTCCAAAGACCTTCGACATTTATCTACATAACTTTTCTATCTGCTCTGCGCTGACTTTAATCTGTTTCTGATTACTGCCACGGATTCTCTACTGTCTGGTGGACCAACTCTGGGCCTATGATTTTTCTTTCCCCAACTTCATCCTAACACACTGGAGTTCTACACGCTCTACGATACAATGCTTCAAATGGAGCCATCTGAATACTCTGTTGATAACTGTTATTGTAGGCACATTCCACTAGATGAAGTTGATCTTCCCAACTTCCTTTGAAGTCTATTACAAAAGCTCTCGCATGTCTTCGAGAGTCTCGATCGTCCTCTCGATCGGCCATCCGTCCGAGGATGATATGCCGTCTTGCATCTTGAAGCTTTGTACCTAAAGCACTCTGCAAGTTCTTCCAAAAAGCAGCAGTAAACCTCAGGTCTCTATAGAACGTTATCGTAACCAGCACTCCATGCATATGAACCACTTGATGCACATACCGGTCTGCGTGTCTATCCAAACTCAGGTCTTTTCATACCGCAATGAAGTGAGCCGACTTTGTCAACCTGTCAACCACTACCAAAATTGAATCATTCCCTCTTGACTCCTTGGTAGTCCTGTCACGAAGTCCATCGTGATATGCTCCCATTTCCATTCTAGGATTGCGAGAGGTTGTAGAAGTCCTCCCGGCTCTCAATGCCGGGCCTTTACTAGCTAACACGTCAAGCACTTGGCAACATGCTTGGCGATGTCCGCCTTCATACCTGACCACCAATAGTGTTGACGTAGGTTTTGATACATCTTGATACTTCCAGGATGAACGCTGTAGCTGCTACGATGTGCTTCAGATAAAATATCCTCTCTAAGCTCTACATCGTCAGGTATAACTAAACGTCCACAGAACCTCAGTACCCCATCATCAGAAACCTTGCTTTTATCGGTGTCCTCTTGAAGTATCTTCTGTACATCTGGATCTATCGGTTGGAGTTGTTTGATTCTGACTTGGACATCCAGTTCAATTCTGAGGATGGCCATAAGACTCGAGAGGTGGCCTACCTCAACTTGAATACTGAATCTCCGGCTCTCTCGATTAAGTTCCACTCCTTTATCAATATGTGAGCTACCGAAGACTTTCGACTGAAAGCATCAGCGACTTTATTCGCCTTCCCCGAGAGATATAGAATATCATCGTTATAGTCCTTCAGCAATTCCATCCATTTGCGCTGTCTCATGTTCAATTCTCTCTAACATAACAAATACTTAAAACTTTGATGATCCGTGAAAATCTAAAACTTTTCCCCGCACAAATAATGCCTCCAAATCTTCAATACAAATATGATGGCTGCGAGTTCTAAGTCATGCATCAAATAGTTCAATTCATGAGGTCTCATCTGACGAGAAGCGTATGCAACAACTTTGCCATGTTGCATCAGCACGCAACCCAGTCCCTTGAATGATGCATCACTATAGATCTCGAATCTTCCAAGACCAGATGGAATTGTCAACACAGGTGCGGTAGTCAGATTTTCCTTCAGTTCTTGAAAACTACACTCGCACTTGTTTGACCACACAAATTTCTCTTCTTTCTTTAAGAGTCTTGTCAGAGGCGACGCTAACGATGAGAACCCTTCCACAAACCGTCTGTAATAACCTGCTAATCCCAGAAAACTTCTAATCTCTATCACTATTGTTGGTCTCGGCCACTTGATCACGGCTTCTATCTTGCTCAGGTCGATAGAGATTCCTTCTCTAGAAATCACATAACCTAAGAACGCAACACGAGTCAACCAAAACTCGAATTTGCTAAACTTAGCATACAACTAATGAGTTCTTAAGGTCTGAAGTACTACTCTCAGATGATTCTCGTGCTGTTCATCACTTCTCGAATAGACCAAGATATCATCAATGAACACGATCACAAACTGATCTAGGTATTCCTTGAATACTTTGTTCATCAAATCCATGAAGGCAGCTTGAGCATTCGTCAACCCGAATGGCATCACTGTGAACTCATAGTGACCATACCGAGTATGAAATGCTGACTTAGGAATATCCTCTTTTCTAATCCTCAGTTGATGATATCCTGTTCTCAAGTCGATCTTTGAGAAAATCGACGCTCCTTGTAGCCGATCAAATAAGTCGTCGATCCTTGGCAGTGGATACTTGTTCTTGATCGTTACCTGGTTGAATTGCCGATAGTCGATGCACAGGCGCAACAAACCATCTTTCTTCTTAACAAATAGAATTGGTGCTCCCCAAGGTGATGCACTAGGATGAATAAATCTTTTATCTAGTAATTCTTGCATCCGTACCTTCAATTCTTTCAACTCGATAACGCCATCCGGTAAGGTTCCTTTGAGATCGGTTTGTCCCCTAGGTGCTAGTTCAATTACAAATTCAATCTCTCTTTCTGGCGGTGACCTTGGCAATTCCTTTGGAAAGACATCTGGAAACTCTTGTACCACCGAAATGTCTTCCATTTTTCAATTCCCCAATTATCGTATCCATGACAGTTGCTAAGTATCATCAGCAACCCTCATCCAACAAACGAGCTGTTTCTGGTTACGAGATTAAGGAAATTGAGGGTCCTCCTCGATTCTCGACAAATTCTAAACTCTTACCCCCTAACGGGTCAAACCGAATCGCCTTGCGATAATAGTCCAATTTAGCTCGTTGCTTGGTGAGCCAGTCCATGCCAATTTATCAAATCAAAATCATACATGGCTAGGACTAACAAGTTAATTTTCCCCACTCGCTTATCAATCTCTAACTTGCACCCCAAACATCCCAAAGCAGCAATAACTTTATATTTCAAGGGTGTAGATATGCAAATTGTTGACTCCAATAAGACAGACTCAACCCTAACATCCTAACATATTGCTAAGCAATGAAAGAATGGGTTGCTCTTGAATCAAACAAAGCATAAGTAGGTTGGTCGTTGAGCGAGACCGTACTTGTGATCACATCAGGCGCAACTTCCGCTTGACCTTATGTAATTGCATACACGGTACCCTGAACTGGAGGTCTCTGTTGTCCTCCCTGGGGTGCATTCTGAGGGGCATACCCTTTGATATGTCTCATCGGCGATGGTGGTGGCAACTAAGGTTGCTCTCCTTGCTTCTTTGGACAATTCCTTGCAATGTGGCCCTGTTGGCCGCATTCGTAACATGCTCCTGACTTGGCAGGGCACGGAGCTAACTCGTGTTGTCTTCCACAAAAGCGACATATGCCCATATTATTAGGCATCAGCCTACTGAATCCACTTCTCTTAAAGGGTGGATCATTGGGTCTACCTCCAGGCATGGGTCTCTTCCCTTGGCGGATACTTTCTCTATAAGAGCTAAACCTCGATCTAGATGAGGCAGCTTGTTCATTTAATCCTTGCTCTATCATATGAGCTCGATGATAAACCTCTCTATAATCTTTCAAGTCCCAAGGTAGCAGAGGTTGTTTCAATTCAGCACAAAGACCACTTTTGAAATTTCCGAGCTTTCTCTTTAGGGTCTTCTATCAATTTAGGAGCACACTGCGACAATTCTGCGAACTTGACCCCATACTGGTCAACTGTCATGTTCCCTGGCGGAGACGATAAAACTCTTCTATCTTTTATTCTCGGGCAGTACCTGAGAAGTACTGCTCATTAGAAGCTTTGAGGAAGGTGTCCCACACTTGGACCACACCTTCTGGGAACACCGTGTCCTTGGCGGCTCTCCACGGTATATTGGCGTTACCTTGAAGTTGGTACGTAGCTAGTACCACCTTTTCCTCCACATTGCACATCAGAAGTGCAAATGCCTTCACCAAATCCTGTACCCACAGAGACGCGGCCTCGGGGTCTCCGATACCAATGAACCTTGGCGGTTTCAGCTTTAAGAACCGTTCCACTAATCGGTGAATCAGCCTCCAGCCGGCCACAACTCCCGGTAATATTTTAAAGGGGGCAACGGTAGGTGCAACTGCAGGTGCGGCGATAAGGGCGGCTTGAGCAGTAGCAGCAGTGGTGGCAACTTGAGCGGCTTCAACTGTAGCGGCTTGTTGATCCATTCTCGTACCCATCACTTCCAAAACACAGAAGATCCCATCCAACCTGGGATCATTAGGGGCTGCTACCCCGGCATCTACAATAGGTGGAATCACTCCACTTTGTAGCTATCAGCTGGCGCTTACCACGGCCTCCTTGGGCACCACCTTGGTCGGCGTTCTACCTTGAGTCACGGCCCTACTAGCCCTCTTAGTGGGAGTTCTAGGCTCCTGATCGCTCATGGTGTTACTTTAATCTCGACACCTACTTCCAATTCAACACCGAATTAGAAACAGAGTGATCCAAACAACAAGCAATTCTAGCATCCAACTAACACAGACATGCACCAGCATAAATTTAAAGGCCTTTCTTATTACTATTCCAAGACTCATCACTCCTTATCACTCCAATCTTCAACCTAGCTCTGATACCATAAAAAGGGAATGTCACGCCTCGATCCTCGGGCATGCACACATCCTTCTACTTGGTCGATTTTAGAATGCGATATCCTAGGACTATTTATCGCCGACCATTTTCATTTATTAAGCACATACAGAAGCAGTTATAAATCCCCAAACAATAAAACAATGGGATAGAAAGGCAATGCCATATTTTTCATATTGAAACTCATAACCAAACTTTTATACATAACACAATCCAAAGTACTTCACAACTATTCACAACTTGAAAGCCTCACTCTACACATAGACAGCGTTCACAAAAAGAGGATGGGATCATAGACCTCATCCAGGTCGTACTCGGGAACATCATCGGGGTTCTCCTCCAGATACTTCCCTTCGGGTTCTTTCTCCTATGGCTCCTCATCAGGGTCCTGAAATGTTATCCCACAACCGGGATGAGACTACGTCTCAGCAAGTTCTACTCCACTAAGACTCGATTAGGAAACCAATACACAACATGGTTGCCTAAGCACATCATGAATTAGAAGACTTACCTTGGCCTTAGTCCCAACTTGCAATTCAAGGTAATACACAAATGCCTTATATATAACATCAATCAACAACCAATTCACAGCATCGGATCAAATCATTGATCAGTCAACCTAGTCGAATACATGTCAGTCGGACTATCATTAGGTCATTTCACTCCTCACTATGTAACTTCCAATTGTACACTCAGTCACAGAGCTACAGTAATGCTCTCGGGCGTTGTTTTCGCCAAAGTGACATATGCAATGGACAACACTCGTGCGTTCTTTAAGGCACCATTTTTATCAGTGATATCTTTAATCACTGAACCACGTATGTCCATGAAAATGCATGTAGTAGATAGCACTCGTGTGTTCTTTAAGGCACCATTTTCACCAGTGATTTTCTTATCACCGAATCACGTATGTCTATACTAATGCAGGTAATAGACAGCACTCGTGCGATCTTTAAGACGCCGTTTTCACCAGTGATTTCTTTATCACCGAACCACGTATGTCTATACCTCATACCTAATTGGTCTCGGCCAAGAGTATTTCCAATTCACTCTTGCAATTCTCTCCAATGTACAAATCATCAAGCATTGTAAATGCTAAATAACCATACTTGGCCATCTACCATTCAATCATTCAATTCCACTCAATTTTAATCAATTTATGAATAATTCCTCAAATATCACAATTAATTCAATTTCACGCAACGTAGATTTCAAATAAATAAATGGACTACACCATGACAATCGGCACAAAATTTCAGTCGTTGGCTATCCCTACCTAATTTCCAAAAATAAATGGTTAATTAAATTAATTTCGAAAATTAATAAATAAATACTAAAAATCCAATTTAGGCCTGTAATGCCTAATTGTAGCCCAATAAGGGTCGGGAAAAATCTCAAGAGACATCCAATAAATAGTATAGGCTATTCTTTAGCTAAGTACACTAACCACCTAACTAATATGCAGTGCAATTAACTAACAATCACTAATTCATGCCAATCTAACCACCTAATCCTACTTAATTAACACTAACCAACCCTTAAGCATAATTAGTCTACTAAGCAAGGATTAGTGAGATTACTCACTGAAATAACACGCTAATTGGCTCAACCGACGGGAACGGCGCGAGGAATACTTTACTCCAAAGGCGGGTCAACTTTCGAAGTTTGACACCACCTCAAAACGAGGTTGGAAGTTGCTGCAAAACCCTCTCTATTTTTGTTATGATATTGCTGGAAATTGAAGTAAACAATTCGGTTCAGCACGGGAATTGACCGGTAAGAAGGAAATAGGCCAAACCGGGCCATGGCATGTCTTTACCAAAGTGAAGAAACAAACAAAACCAGCCCCGGCAAGGCTTCCATTGACCAAGGGCAGTAATTGATGGGTGAGAGAGGGGCGGCCAAAGGGCGACGACATGCAGGCAAGGCGGCATGCACACGGTAGCATGCGGGGGAGCGAACGGCGGTGACGGTGGCTGCTCCAACCTAGGCGACGCCGGCTACTTCTGCTCTTCTTCTTGCTGCTTGCTAGCCACGAAAATGGAGGGGAGAGAGTCCTTGGCCGGTTGATTGAGAGAGAGAGAGAGAGAGAGAGAGAGAGAGAATAGAGATGAGTGAGAGACGGGGCTCACCGAGCTTGATATTTCCTCCAAAATATCTTCTTAAATCATCCTAGGCCAAGTATATTTGCTTGGCCTCCATTAGGCCACACCCAAACTCCACTCAACCTCCCAAATGGTCCAAAATATGCTAAGGGGGAGGGGCATACGAATTTTGCGACATAACTCTCTCAATTTGAATTCTCTTTTGATTCTTTCTCAATCGACTCTCACAAATTCAATTGGTCATCCATTGATCCTCTTAGTATTTTTCCTAACCTATATGTCCATCATGCTTCTCAAATTGGCAACCAAAATAAACCCCGGCTTCAATTGTACAAAAACGGTCCGGACGACTTTTCCCAAAAAGTGTCGGTTGTTGGAAAAATCTTCTGAGATTGAGTCGCGGGTCCTAGAATTTATTGTGACATGACAGAATCTTCAATTTCTAAAATTGGACTTAAATCGACAGTTAATTTCCATTTGGCGCATTTTTAGCGTGACTTAGGATTACTTGGATAGTTTTCGAAACGTTTTAAAGCAAATGACTTGTGGTCGATTTTCTTAGAGCCACAATGAACCCATTTAACTCAATGGCGACTCTCGATTGTCGTGAAAATCTCGAGGATTCAATTACGGACACAAGGTACTAAAACGACAAGAAAATCAAATTAGTGTCGGTCGACAAGAATTTTCAATTTAGTGGAGTCACCAACAATTGGCCACACATCTCGTCGAACTAACTTACCTTTGATCTTAATTCGATTTTTAACTATGCTGCAATGACCTCTAAAGATAAGCACGGTCAAGAAGCCGATTCCTAATCGAGTTCTCAAGTCTATTGCCTTTAAATTCCTTAATAATTTCCCCCATAGTCTAGTTATCTCAAGAATGATGGCTTTGAGAATAACCTATAGGTGCGTCAATGAAATGCTCGATTTATTCAGAAGAAGACAGGATTAAAAAATCTGGATGTCACACCAAATATGCAATTTCTAGCAAGCAAAGCATTAAGAACAATCACAAACTACTACTGGTCTTAACCGCAGAAACAGACCACTCGTGCATCTCCAAGTTTAAATCCAGAAACCTAATCAAAAGAGTTCGGAAATTCCCAAATTTGAATATGTTGTAAAGAACACATAAAATAACTTTTTTATGAAGATACATTAACCCAAATCTTTCTGGATTAAGTGCAGTAAATCGCTCAACCTGTTACAAAAACTGAGTCCGCGTCCAGAAAGTTTGTTTTCCAAAATTAGTTTAGTTTGAGGTCCAAAACTTGTCCATTTGATCTACAATTTGACTATGTTAAACTACAAGATGTGAGTAACAATTTTTGTGAAGAAATCATTTAAAAAATAGAACAATAAGAGTTGATAAAAATCCAGCAAATCTCAAAAGGTCACTAGTTCCAACAAAAACAGAGGTTTTGTATTCAAATGACGAGCTGAAATCTTATTCTTTTTAAATTATTAAAATCTTGAATAAAATATATGTCATAGCTGAGGATGTTTAAAATATTATTTAAGTAGGAATTAACCTCAAAATCTTAACACATTTCGATCCACAAAAAGGCAAATGGCAAGAGTCCAAAACCGGATCTAAGAGAAATCCACTAAATTGGACTAATCCCTCCTCATTAGTGCTAATCTCACCAATTAAATCAATATTAATTCATTTTAAGGCTAATCTAACCATTCTAAATTATCATTAATCCATCTTAAGACTGATATCAATTAGTACTAATCTAATTAATCTAATTAACACTAATCTAACCCTCCAAGCGTAATTAACAACCTAATCAAGGATTATGGAGTTAACTCACTAAATTAGCGAAAAAACGGGTTCATGGTGACAGCGACATGAAGGCAGTGAAGACCCGTGACTACGACGGCTCCAAAAGAGGCCCGAAGAGACCAAAAAGTCCTTGCGGGCCTCACGGTTGCTGGTGGTCTTTAGTTCTAAAACTTGTTGGTTTGTTTCTATTCTGGCTTGAACTGAGCTGTTCTGGGCGGCTAGTTAGAGCTAGGACGGGTGGACGGTTGCTGTTGGTTGGCCAGGGATGCGAGGCGATGGCTGAGGAGACAGAGTAGGTAGTCTGGCGTTGTGATTGGCGGATGGCGACACCAGCGAGCTGCTAGTCCGGCGGGTAGTTCGGCAGCTTGTGAGGCTGCCGTGGAGTCGAGCGGTTGAGGGACGGTGGCTAATTGGTTTCGGCTGAGCTTCTAACTTCAACAATGGAGGTTTAAGGGAGAAGCAAGAAGAAGAAGAAGCTGAAATGGTTCTATTGGGGGGTGTACGCATGAAGGGGAAGAAAGGGGGGAGCAAGAGGGAAGAGAGGGGAACAAAGGGGAGAAGAAGTCTTAGCTCGAACCAATGGCCTTCCATGCATAATATCTTCCACTCATTACTTGTGCAACAAAGTCTTCAGCCACCCCAAAGTCAAGGTGACAGCCAATGGCCATTTTTCTTCACAAACCAACACCAAAACAAGCCAAATAAATGCCAAAAATCAGCAGCCAGCAGCCCCTACGAATTTCTTGAATTTCTCCTTCAATCTCACACCAATTGACTTCAATTTAATGGCCCCAAAAAGCCATGGCTGCAACCCACACAATTTCCCTTCAAGCCTTCACAAAACAACTCCATTTGGTAGCAAAAAATGGCAGCCAATGTGCCCATACGAATTTCCAGCCATCTTCTCTCAATTTCCTCACCAATTAATTCAATTTGGCCTTCAAAAAATATCAACTAAGGTGCCCAAACAAATTTCCATAATTTCCCACACAAACCATCTCACTATGAAGGCCAAACATCCATTTAATAATGCCCCTCCGAATTTCCTTGATTTAATTTGCCAAAGTTGGTTTTCCGCAAAAATTCTCGGTTGAACAGAATTTCTTCAAAATATGAGATGAAGTCCTAAAAATGAATCGTGACATGCTTGAACGTTTGACTCCCAAAACTAAGCTCAATTCATGCCTAAAATCAACCGGACGCGATTTTAGTTCAATCTAATTTACCAGGTAGCTTTTAGGGATTTTACCGCGGTTATATCCCTTAATTGCTTTACCTAATAGGTTAGTTAACTTGTGAGTGATCAGCTCAGAGAAAAAGGACCGTAAGCACGTCGGTGAAAAGCCCTTTTCATTTTATTAGGACGAGTCGAAAATTCAGGATGTCATAACTCTTCTCCTCTTATAAAAATTTCATCCTCAAAATTTAAGCCATTACAATTCTTCTTCAAAAAAGCGGGAGTATTGTTGTCTCATCGGTTCTTCGCTTTCCCAAGTAGCTCCTTCTGTCCCATGGTGTTGTCGGACCACTTTGATCCAAGAGGTCGTCTTGGTACGCAACACTTGCTCCTTTCGATATATTATCTAAACCGGTCTTCGCCACTTATATGCATAACTTTTCTAACAACTTTGAGCAGTTTTAAGTCTTTCTCGAATAACTATAACAGCATCCACTAACTGTTGACCTAACTCTGGGCCGGTAATCTTTCGCTCTCTGATTTCATCCCAACAAACTGGAGTTCTACGCTCTTTGCCATACAACGCTTCAAATAGTGCTATCTGGACGCTCTGCTGATACTGTTGTTGTAGGCAAATTCAACTAGATGAATCGGTGAAGACCAATTAACTTGTGAGTGATCAACTTAGAGAAAAATGACCATAGGCACGTCGGTGAAAAGCTCATTTCGTTTTATCGAGACGGGTCGAAAATTTAGGATGTCACTGGTAAAGTCCCTTGAAGTAAATCGTGAGCTTGTGAAAATTCTCACTATGTCTCTTTAAACACTTTATCTTCCCCCAGCTTGGTAGGATTCTCTAAGAAATGCAGCTCAGCTAGTTAGAAATGTTACCATCCTGGCATCTTTGTGCATCTCTATGTTTTGAACTAAATTTTTGGGTAGTTCATAGCTAAAAAGTAGTCCTTAGAAGGCTTGAACAAGAGGTTCGCCAAGTGTGAGATAGCATATCTACTCTAGTTGACCTGGTTTTTCCTAGTTATAAGTATAGATCCCTTCATGGTGGGGCATAAGAAACCATAATTCGGAATATCACTTTCTCAAAGGGTATCAATAAAGGGATCTCTTTTTAAATACCTTTGGTATACGCCATCTTTTGCTTTTCGGGCTTTTTGTTTGGGCCTTGTAGCCAAGTCCACCTCATCGAAGAATTTGTACATGAAGAACACCAGCAGAAAAGATCTAAAAAACAATGACCATGAGCGTCTTTGTAGTAATGGACAAGATTTCCATCACTCTAGAAGTATTTGACAAGCTTTTTTGGGTTTGGCTCAAGGATTGGATCTGGAGCGCAAGGCTGAATCATGAATAGAGTTTGGAAGATAGAAGGGTTTTCTTCATTTTCTTTGTCGAATTTGATGGCAACAAAGTGCCATCCTTTTTTCTTACAAATTTAGAATCTAATGACTAGAGGGTTTATTGCTCTAGTGTAGCTTTTTTCATAGTTGGTAATCCAAGTTTTGAGAAGGAGTTTGACTAGCTTTTCTTTGGGGATTTGCTTGGGGACATGGATGTAGGAGGCCTAGTCATTTTGCATTGAGATGAACAAGGCGTCTTCATTTCCATTCTGAAAATTAAGATCAAGGGCATGATTTTGCGTTGGATAGACCATTTGGTAGTGTAGTGTTGCTGTAATGAAATCAGTAGTTTGTGGTACTCCAGTAAGCTAAATTTGAACCTTCAAGAAGGAAAGCAATTGAGGATCTGAAAGTACAACATTGAAATTTGGATATAAGGTTACAAAGACTGTCCCAACATTTAGGGTGGTTTGAATAGTGCCAATACAAGCATGCTAGTATTCTAGAAACTACGTGTCCAATAGGACTATTATGGCTACAATTGGCAAGCCTTTTCGGCCATGGAAAGTAAGTGCAAGACGGATAGCTCCATAATGGATATGAGAATATCCCTGTTGGGTCTACTCTTTGGGAGTTTGATGAATAAGATGTCGAATTGAATGGATGGGGTTAAACGATGAAGAGGGTTTAGCAAAAGATGAATATGGGTTCATAAGAGGAAGCTGAGTTTCGAGAGATCTTTGTATCATCACTAAGAGAGACTTTATAAAGATAGTCAATTTTGGAGGCGTTTGATGTATGAAATTCTGAAAGAGAAGAGGAAGACAGGGATGGAGTAAGAGTAATAGGAGCATTGAGAGTTTCTAGATTAGTCATGATGATAAAAAAAATCTCCACAGACTTTGGATTCACCATCTAAGCGCATGGAACAAATTAAGTCACAAATGAAACCATGGCTTTGATATCAATAAGGGGATCTATGCTTAGAATCACGATAAACCAGGTTAGCTATAGTAGATATGCTATCCCACACTTAGCAAACCTCTTGTTCAAGCCTTCTAAGGACTACCTTTTAGCTGTGAATTACTCAGAAATTTAGTTTAGAGCATAGAAACACTTAAAAAATGCTACAACGGTAACATTTCTAATTAGCCAAGTTGCATTTCTTAAAGGATCCTACTAGGCTAGAAAAGATGAAGTGTTAAGAGAGACATAAGGAGAATTTTCATAAGCTCACACTTTACTTCAAGGGACTCTAATTAAAACATTACATTTTCTTACCTCATATAGGCATTGAGAGGTCACAAAAAATAAAGACTATTCTCACTAGTCTTGAAAACATATAGGCTTTGGGAATCCTAATCAGGAATTATTTTAGGTAATATGAATAGTGATTGTGAACAGTGATTTTCCTAACCTATTGCTATAATACTTTGTTATAGTGACTTGCGCTATAGGCTTATCTACCGTCTCGGGAGTTATAGTTATAGTTTGATTCATCGAGCAATGTTGTGCAAGCTGTTCTTCCATGTAGCGCTATTCAAGTCCAATGTCGGTAGATGGACTGTTGGTGTTGCGAGTGAATTGCCTTTGTGATATCATGGCATTTCACATGTTTAGACCGTTTAAGGAGGATCTGTATTCACGAGTCTTGGAGGTCTTGGAACATTGCCTTGGTCCATTTATCAAGCATGATTTGGTTAAGGCCGGTTGCTGTTTGAGCATAATGGGAGACTGTGTTGAGATCTAATCAGAGGGATAATGACAAGGGTCCTTGATCACGGGGGTTTTAAGCAAGAGACCCCCCATTGGGCATAAGATGCTTGAGCATAGGATTCTTGAGAGGACTGTGCAAGATCATCCGTTTTCGTCATATCTTGCTCCTATGATTGAGGTGCCCTATCCTAGTTATGTGCTTGATTGAACCTCAGGTGCTTATCTGGCTGCAAGTGCAAGTCCATAATGATCCCATGGGACACCTATTGAATAATCCCATACTTCTTCAAAAAATTGTCTGGTTTTCTTGACATAGGACTCTCTGGAGTTCTCTGTAGTTATATTCAACGGATCCAACACAATCATGAAATGACCTGTAGATACGAGCTTCCAATATTGCCATTAAAATGTCATATGTGGCAACTAATGAGGCTAATGATATTTGCGATGCGGATGACCATATTGCCATTTTTTCAGTGGAGACTTATGTAAAATTGGAGAAAGTTGAATCTACCTAACTTATCTCTACTATTGTTAAGTCAAAATTGCATATTGCAATTCTTTTTTTGGTCCGAACATATTGCAATTTAGAACTCCATATAAGTGAGATCGGTAGACCTATAAAAACTTACTAGGCTCTTAGTCTATAGAAAATCTTGCCCTATGGGGATTACGCACAAATTGCCTAATACTCTCTTTCCACGTAGGAAAATAATTATTTCATATGATTAAAGTGTCCGGCTAATCTCCAACAAAGCCAATCCCAATCCCTATGATGAGTCTAGCCAGGGAAAAATTGACATTACGTCTGAGAAAAAACATATTACCAAAAATGTGAAGAGACATGACTCACGTGTCTTTCTCCACAACCCTAAATTGAGTGTGCTTGCACTATATCAATCAGATAAGAACAATACGCCAGTATTACTGGTGATAGTGAAATTACCTTGAAAGGACAATCACAATGAGATAAAAACTTCTCTTTTTTATTACTTTTATTAGAAACTTAACTTTCAATTGATCTGTATCAATAACACATTGGATTCTAATTAGACACAATATGAGATAAATTATTCACATATGACATTGTTTATATTTGATGATACAAGGGATCGATTGTTGTGTGTCTCATTCATACATATATCCATTCATCAATTAGTTGACTAATTGAGATTAAATCCCAAGAGTAAGGAAAGGCTGATAAAATGGGATGATTCGATGTCTAAATAGAATCGATATACCGCTTAAGGAAGTATTATTATTATTATTATTATTATTATTATTATTATTATTATTATTATTATTATTATTATTATTATTATTATTATTATTATTATCATTATTATTAAGATAGATGCGAGCAAGGAATTTGCACGTTGTCCATGCGACAAGGAACATGGGGTCAAGTGCTCGGGGTAAGGAGGTTGAAAGCCACAGGCCAATTGATTTTGTGAGATTGGCGGGCCGCCGTACGATGAAAATGTGCCCACTACAGAAAATGGGTACTCCCATTTCATGATATCGAGTCGTCATGCGATACATTGATATCAATTGATGATTACACTTGTAGTTCCATGATTCTTAAGTGAAAGTCCAATTCTAATGGCACATAAATTTTCGCTCGAAAATTTCTCGTGCATTTCCATAAAAATTAAGAATAAGAATATTAGAATTTGACTTGTAATCAAAATAGTGATGTCACATAATTTCGCATTTGCATTTTTTTAATTTCAATTTTTAATCATAGAATTTGTCTCTTGAGATAGTATGTCCGCGTCAAGTATTGACTTTTGCAAATTTTGTGAAGCAACCTGTCACGTAACTTGACAAAAGAAAAAGGGGAGCAACGCTCTAACAGACATAGCTATTCAGGCATGGGCCATGTTCAAAAGCAAATAAACAAAAAAAAAAAAAAAAAAAATCAAATAAGGGTCTGAAGTGCTCTCATTTTTTTAAATAAGAGCCCAAAGTGAACTTTGTGTCAAATAAAGGCCCGGAGTAATCATGATTGTTTTAAATAAAGGCCTAATGTAGCCAATCGTCATTTCAAATAACGGTTTGATTTCGTCGATTATCGATTGGCTAAATATTTTGACTGGTTTGAGATATGTTTTTGAAATATCACATGTACCCTTCATACGTATAATCCCATCATGCATTAGAAATTGCTTGTGCTTGTGTTTGTGATTGGTGCATGCGCTTGGTAATAAGTGACACGCCAACGGTTCACTTTCTTGCTTGATTGGTTGAGAAACAAGGTTCAAAAGACGTGCATGCATGTTTACATCTTTGCAATGCATGTAATTTTTAGATGAATAATATGGTCGATGCATGATAATGAGGGAAAACCTTGGGATCACATAGATCGCTTGATTAGGAGACCTAGTAGCGTTATTGGCCATGCGAGAATACAATTGGTCAACAATTACTATAAATCACAAAAAAAAAAAAAAATGGGTTGGGTAGGTGTTTTAGTGGGACCTTCACATGAAAGACAAAGGCCGACCCTGCGGCCCCAAAACTTGACCTTTGTATTGCATTTCTTTTAAATGATTGATCGCGACATGATGTCTTGTTTTTTATTATTTTGATGTGTATGCTCGTTTCTTTCCATTGTATGCACCTAGTTATAAGTTTCTTAAATTAGGATTAGATTAGAACCTCGAAGATGGAGAAAGTGCGAAGACAAAGTGGAGGTTGATGTCTATTCTAATCATTATCATGCACTATTCATTTTCTTGACATATGTCTCGGGTTTCGTTTGTTTTATAAAGCTCGACGAGTTGCGGGTTTTCTTTCTCTCATCTATTTTCAATTGTGTTTCTCTTTTATATTTTTGAGGATTGCATGATAGATTTATTGCTTTCCCGATTGTTTACTTTGGGCGCGTTTGGTAATGATTTTGTTCCGGGAACAGATTCGATTATAAATTATTCTTTTTATTCTTTTGCCGGGAACAATTTTTAAGCATTTTAAGCCGTTTGGTAACTGTCCAAAATTTCTTATTCTAGAATAGAATTGCATTTGGTACCGTGTTCATTGATTCTATTCCAAATCAATTTCTTTTTAATTTTTAAATAATTTTTTTCACTTTTTTTTTTTTTTTTTTTCTTTTTGTTTTGCTTTTTTTCCTTTTTCTTCTTTTTCTTCTTCTTCTTCGGCCGATCGTCGGCGACCTCACCGAAGTGTCGTCGGCCCACGGCAAGGCCGGCCCTCATCGACCGAGCCTCGCCGGTGGTTAGGCCGACCTCGCCGAGGCCGGGCGAGGCCTCGCCCGGCCACTGCGGGGTTGGGCGTGGCCCGCTTTCGCCACCGGTGAGGCTCGCCTACCCCCGCCGAGGCTCGGCCTCACCCGGTGGCTAGGCGAGCCTCGTCCGGGCTGGGCGTCATAGCACTTGCCTAGCTTGGCCACTGGCAAGCTCGCTGGTAGCCTAACGAGCCTTTGGTGAGCTCGCCGAATTGGTTGCCCATGGTGGATAGCGGCGGGCAGTGGCGGACGGCGGCGGACGGTGGCGGACGGCAACCACAGGATGGCGGTCGATGAAGAAGAAGAATCGGTTTTGATTCTTAGATTTGTTCCTGGAGCAAGAATCAACTTTTTTTCTATTCATGATTCTGTTCCAAATATAATTCCAGGAACAAAAAAATAGAAATTTGTTCTTGGGAATAAAACATTTACTAAATGCAATTCTGTTCCCAAAGTACTCCCGAGAACAAAAAATCAAAATTAGGCATTGTTTGGATGGTTACCAAACAGTGCCTTATTGTCTCGCAATTTCAATTCCATTGATTGCTTTCTTTTCTTGTTTTTCTAGAAATAGAATAGAATGAAAATGACCAACCAAGCATGATCGTTTAGTTTAGGACTAATGATTCCGAAAATGTAAAAAGAAATGCATGGACATGTTAGGAAAACACAACATAAAGTTTAGGTACCGAAAGGACGCTAATAGAAATATTAGCGTAACCCAAGTCCCCGAACCTAGATATTTGGTTACGTAGGAATCAAGGGAACACTCCCAACCCTCGATTGGGTTTTCTAGCTGACCCCTAAAATGAGGCTAGCAGCGACTCCCATCTTATTTTTTAGGTTGTCATAAACAACTAAACCCTATAAATAAAGCCATCGCGCAGGGTATGAGTTTCGATAAAACTCACAATGGTTTATCATACTGTTGAGAGGGCTACCATGATAAAGGTACCCTTAAATCCGATATCCACACCCGATCCCTTTGTCTAAGGTGTGCCACTTGCATAGGTATGGATCGCGACACTCCACTGTCACGCAGGGTATGAGCTTGGGAGAGCTTGCGATCTCGTGGAGGGAACTCACGAGAGGCTTGATCCAAAAGATGAGGTGATGACGTCTTTTGGAACGTGAGCCGTGAGGGAACTCTCATGATCAAGTTCCCCTAAACTTGACCTTTCCCCATTTTCTCTCCTTGTGATGATGAGGGATTTGATGGTGGCGAGATTGGGTTATGACAATACTATCTCAACAAAATACATCATTTGAGAATGCTTTTGAGGTAAGTTTGACTCAAAGAAACCCCATTCTAGTACCTCATGTGAATGTATTGCCTGTCACAATGGAGGTCCTCGGAGTTGTAATGACTCTTATTAAGGGGCATGATCAAATACAGCAGTTGAATATGCAACAATAGATACCCTAAATAAGGGCTCCTAAACAATAGATACCCCAAATAGGGGCTCCTAATGTTCAACAACAAATCCCTAATATTCAACCCTAGGTACTTCCAAATATTCAGCCTCAAATGCGGCAATACCCATTCATCCTACTCAAGTGAATATTCCAAATCCACAAATAAATCCAGCACCTATAATCCAACCATAGCCACAATTCTATAGGCCTCAATTGTAATACCATCAAGCTCCTCAGCAAAATGCAAACCTGGCATCGCAACATAATTGTGCTGTACAACAAGCCCTAGGGTTCCTTCACATGGCTCCAATTCAAAATTAGTTCATAGTCGAGCCAACATTAAGGGGATATGGCAATGAGATTATTTTCTTGCAAATATTTATAGAAAGCCATATCCGAATTAGATGGATACAGCAAAGGTTTCAAAATGCCCGAGTTTACTCTGTTCACTGGTGAAGAGGATCAGTTAATGTTTGAGCATGTTAATCGTTCCAAAGAGCTGTCCTAGATTTGTCAGTAGCTAACTTATCAACTATGAAACAGCTACATAATGAGTTAGTCGACTAATTTATGGGGGAGAAAGCTGTGGTTAACCTATCCGTGGAGGTTCTTCAGGTAGCTAACCTAAAGTGGAATGAGTTCCTAGTGAGGTATTTCATGGGAAAGCGCCTTCCCTTTTAGCTCACCGAACAAGCACTTAAGAGTACTTGGAGACCAAAACTTGTAGATGTATTGGCCGACGACTAAGGCTTCTATTTTTTTCCATGTTCTAGACCCGGTGTTCAAAATGAAGATTCTAAAGGAGGGACCACTCACCGTTGCTAGGGTTCCTCTTATGTTACAACGATGGAAACCCCTATTGGAGTTAAAAAAAAAAAGAGCAAGCAATCGACTATCCCGGTATGGATTAGGTTCAAAAACCTCCCTCTTGACCTTTAGTCCGCACTGGCTATTAGTGCTATTGCTAGCTCCATTGGGAAGCCTCTTCATGTGGATCAATGCACCAAAGGCAAGAGGATGATTTCCTTCACCAAGGTGTGCGTTGAAATCCAAGCAAACCAACCAAGAGTCTCAACAGTGGAAGCCAATGTGGATGGAGTTGCTAGATCCATAGCCATGGAGTATGAATGGAAGCCTATGGAATGCCTCAAGTGTGGGGTATTTGGCCACAATTACGATGCTGCCTCTAAGCCCTCTCAGCCTCATACAACCTCGACGGGCAAATCTGATGTTTTTACCCTTCGGCCCCTGCTTTGGCAGTTGGTCCAAACCTGGATGCTTATATGGCTATGGAGCAAGGCTAGAGGCAGGTAAAGAATAAAAAGAAGAAGGCCTACTTCTCTGTTGAGGTAGGTTCCTCCATTTAATATGCAAGTGAGAAAGGCGGGGCCTCGAAGCTCAAACCAGTGTCTAGTGAAGAAGGAGCACCTGCTGCCTCTACAAGGAAAACCCCTAAGGAACTTCCGAACCATTGCCTCTAGATTGAAGGAACCTCTACACCTTCGAATGAGATAGCCAGCCCTTTGGAACAAAGCAACCATGCTTCGGTGGGTCCAGTAGGGGCGGGTGCTTCGGACACTCTCTTATCATCTTCGATGATGATCTCCTTTCCCGTGCCCTTCATGAAGGCAACTTTGGCGGAAAGAAGACCAGCCCTAACTCTTCATCCTCCATCGATTTTGCAGGACAAGTTGCTTGCCTTGGCTCCAGATCCTCCTCTTCTTACGACCAAGCTAGCTTCGTCGTCTACCAGAAGTAAATCCTCCAAAAAGAGGTAAGATCCTTTTCTCCTCTTGTAAATATGTAGATATGTACATAGGCTGTTGGAATATTAGGGGGCTTATGGCTCCTCTAAAGCAAGCGTAAGTGAGGAACCTTATCTTGGCGAATTAGTTATCTTTGATCGGGGTTGTTGAGACTAAAGTTTCACACAATCTTTTGATACCATTTCTAGTAATCTAATGGGCAACTGGTGCTTTGGAGAGCTAGTTTGGAGTACTCCATGAGGGGTAGGATTTGGGTTGGTTGGGATCATTCGTGGTTTCTTTTGAGCCTTTATCCGTCTCGGATCAGGTTATTCGTGGGGAGCTCCGTTGATTGGATTCTGGCATGACCTGTGTGGTCTCTATTGTTTATGTTGAGCACTCATTCACAGCACGACGACCTTTATGGGCGGATCTTGTTGCCAGAAGTTCTTCTCTATAGAGTGTTTCCTTGGCTTGTAATGGGCGATTTTAATGCGATTAAGGACCCCTCCAATAGAATGGGTGGCTTGGATGTATGGCTACCAAGTTTTGATGAGTTCGGCCATTGCCTTGACTAGGCGGAGTTGGATAACCTGAGATATGTGGGATTCAAATAAACTTAGTCTACCTCTTCAAGCGCTTTGCACAAGGTGAGGAAGATTGATAGGGTCCTGATCAACACTTGTTGGAGTCAGGTTTTTTCCTACTCGGAGGCTTAGGGTGTGTTTTGTTTGTGTTTTTGTTCAAAAATTATTCTAGGGAACAGAAATAGAAAAATTATTTCTGTTCCGGGGAACATTTTTTGAATAAAAGAACATGTTTGGTAACCGCATAAAATTTCTGTTCTGGAATAGAAAAAGAACAGAAACACGTTTGGTAACCGCACACAATTTATGTTCTGGAATAGAAAAAGAACAGAAACACGTTTGGTAACTGTAAAAAATTTCTTTTCCAAATTTATCAAAAAGTGATTTTTAAAAAAATAAAAATAAAGTGTAAACTTGGTATTGAATTATCATTCTCATGAAATGCTCATCAATTTAATTTTGTTCATGGTGAGTGAAGACAAACATTCTGAACATGGTCATATGTGCATACTTGGAAGAAAATTTTGTAAGTAAAGTTTGTACAATAACAGCTAGCAAAAAGAAGAGCATCTTTATAGATCTCTACATAGACCCTTTCATACATGACATCACAATAATGAAGTAATATAATTCATTGTTGTTCAACTTCATCACATTGACATGTTGACCGAGAGACGCCACAAATTTCAAGTCATCTGCCCTTAGCGCAAAAGCCTCCACTTCGGAGAGGGTTTTGACCAAGCGGATCGATGATGGTAAGATAATGCTGGGGGTTGGGTCCAAGTCCCATGTGAGCAGTTCTTCACCACAGAAATCTCCCGGACCGATGCGGCATGAGTTGAAGAACCCAAAGTGCGGCCCCCATTGGTAGTGTAAGAGTCGAGGTGGCCTCGAATGATGAAGATCATCTCATTGACCGGTCACCTTCATGAACCGAGAACGTTCCTTCAGTGCACAAGGCGAGTTTGTGTGGCACCCCTCGACAGCCACCGATCTGTTAGGGTCGCTACGGTTTGCTTACCTTTCATTCTCCCTAAAAACATGTCACTCTGATACCATTTCAATTGCAGCGAGTCCATGCAACCATGGGGGTTTACATCTTTTAGATCGGTCCCTTACGCAGTTCATATACGGAAGCACATCCAACAACTCCCTTCCCTATATTCAGAAAACGATGCACACTTACTAAACATTTTTAGGTAAAAGCCGAACACTTTTATTCACTTAAACCAGATGGACATCATCCATCGATACATCAAAATGCCGTAGTCTTCTATATTCAGCTATACTTCAAAAGATGATCAACCAATAATCGTATACTTAAAGTTCATCGATAAGTGTCGGCGTCCAAAAGTTCCTTCCTTTGTTATCCTCCTCCTCACGGTCATATCCAACCACTTGATCCATCTACCGGTGGCAGTGGCAACAGAGGTATCTTATCTAGTCTGAAATGTTATTCCCCAAAAGGGGTGAGTACAACAACTCAACAGTAAAGATCCACCAAACTACTCATTGCGTCAAACAGAACAATCAAGGCATCATGAATAAAACACATGTCGTTCATGCATTCAAGCATAACTTACCTTGCAGCCATGCATATATCATCACGCCATATGTGCATATACCATCATGCACTCCTCATCAAGCATTCATGCATATATCATCATGCCATACGTGCATATACCACCATGCACTCATGATCAAGCATTCATGCATATCCATGCCACATGTGCATATACCACCATGCACTCATCATCAAGCATTTCCATGAGGTTCATGCCATACCATATGCACACATCCATGCACATGATTCATTTTCAATTCTTATCTTTCACAAGGATCTCATCAGTTTTTCTTTCCAGGGACCAATGTTTGCATCCCACAATTTATCGATCGCACCCAACCTGGCATCCCGAGGAACCTCCAAGATACACCCCTAGGCATCCAGCACCCCCACATTCCAGGCATCGCGTATCCCAACTGGCATCACGAGGTATCCCCTCGGTACACACCTCCGAGACTTCCGAAATTACGTACCGCCATACCACCAGGCATTCCCCCTGGAATTACGTACCGTATACCACCGGGCATCTCGAAACTCCCGAGGACATCCGGGCATGTATTGTAATACAACGGGCATCCAAAGGGCATCCACTCATTCGAACCTTTGGGCATCCCGACTCCCGGGGCATCGTCGGCTCACACCTCCGATGGTATCATCATTATTATCATTTATATTCACATTTGTGTCTCAATATCAACATGGCACATGATGTAATGGCAACAAGGTCACTTTCAGCTTTGGATTTTATATGTAATGCCAAATATCATCACATGTGCAGCAAGATTCAATCACTTAAAAACAATATAATTCATGGGGCAAACTCATGGATTATCGCTATTATTTTAGAAACGGAATGCGTTCTTTTAATTTACACTTCTTAAAAATTGAGCGATTGGCACTAATAATTTCTAAGAATTTAATACATCATAGACAAGCTCTAGAGGAATTTATCTCATGAAGAACACAACACTACCAGAATTTCATACAAAACAGAATAGTCCATGCATTAAAGCTTTTGAAATCCGCATAATCCAGCTCGCACAGCTTTAGAAAACATTTTAATTGACTACCCAAATGACCTTCAAAAATTTTGAAATTCGAACATTTGATAGTGAAGACACAAAGGCAGATATTTCATGCAGAACACTACACTAAAAGATCCCCATATAATTCGGTATAGACCGTGAATCACAGCACTACTATTCTAATAGTTCAACTTGCACAGTTTTTGAAACATTTTGGGTTAAATAGGCAAATGAACTTCAAAAATTACGAAATTTGAATATGTTGTAGGGATGACATGAAAAGAGATATTTCATCAAGAACACGTTTCCAAAAGAACCTCATACAAAACGATATAGTCCACGCATTGCAACTTACAAAGTCCAAACACATAAGATTGCACAGTTTTAGAAACATTTCCGATTAAATACACAAATGAACCTCAAAATTTATGAAATTCGAATATGTGAGAGAAAAGACCGTAAGGTAGATACATCATCCGGACATAGAAGTCAAATTTGTCCTAGATAATTAAATATGGTCGGTTAAAATCTCTGTTCCTAGTACCGAAATTTCTAGATCTAACCATCTCCAAAGGACCACTATTTCACCTACCTATTCTTATTTTTTTCTCTAAATTTTTGATATGTTAAACCTCAGGATTTCCTTTACAGCTTTCGTTAAGAAATCAAAGTGAAATTTCAACAAGAAGGTTACTTTATAGACCACGAAACCACTGAAGGTCATCACGACGAATTCCAGATCTAGTCTCTCCAAAGAAAAGTCATTTTACTAACCATTTCTTGTTCGTTTTGCCTTAAAATTTTTGTATGTTGTTCTTCAAGATGTTCTCTACAACTTTTATGAAGAAATCTAAACAAGATTCTGACTAAGAAGTCACATGCAACACACAAACTCAAAGATGGTCAAACTGGTCTTTCCAGAAACAGCATGCATGACCAACGAATCTCTCTCCATAGCTCCGAAATTTCATCCCATCTACCGCAACCAAGACTTACCATCTACTCCACATACACACAACAATGCAAAGAGTAGGTTCTAGGACTTCACTTGCCTCTAATTCCAGCAAACAACGGACAGCTCAGCGGCAGGACACGGCGACTCGACAATGGGGCATGGTGGCGACGAACCTCCTCCTTCATTTCTCTCTTCCTCTCTTCCTCTCTTTCTCTCTTTCTCTCTCTCTCTCAGCACCTAGACCGATCACCCCCTTCCCCCTTTTCCTTTTTGGTTGAAAAGAAAGCTTGCATGCATCCACATTTTGCATGGGGGACACTTGTTCCCAAGAAGGAGACAAGTGTCTCCCTTGCCGAAGACACTTGGAGGAGGCCATTCGGCTCCTCCCCCTCTATGTGTCGACTACCCCATGGGCTCTATGGGCCGGGCCTCTTGGCCCACTTTAGGCCCAACACACTTGGGCCTAAAGTTCAAACTTAAATGGCCCATATTTATTTTTGATAATCCATCTCAATCCCACTTATACAAGGTACCAAATTACAAATTTAAATGGCCATAATACTTTGTAACATAGTTTAATAAAATCCAACTTATAAAATTCATGGCCAAAAACATAATTTCCTCATCAAATAAAATCCTTGGTCTCACATGGACATAGGACGCCTTTCCAACAAAATAATTATCCATTTATATAAATACCAAATCATTCTTATTCACTTGGCCATAAATCTTGAAATCATAAATCAATAAACTCCTACTTATAAAACACATGGCCATGAGTTATTTTTTTGGGATGCCACAATTCTCCCCTCCTTAGAGAATTTCGTCCTCCAAATCAAACATTACTTATGTCTCTTTAAACGAGTGAGGGTACCTTTCCCCCATCTCATTTTGACTCTCCTATGTGGCTTCCTCCACATGATGATGTCTTCATAATATCTTAACCAAAGGAATCTTCTTAGTTCTAAGAACTTGCTCTTTTCGGCCTAGTATCCACATAGGCTCTTCAATGTACCTCACTTTCTCATCCACTTTGATGGCTTCATGATCGAGTATGTGTCCTGGATCGGGCTGGTACTTCCTCTAAAGATAAGGATGCAAGCTCTTAACATGTCCTCTAATGCTTGGATCACTCTTTTCGTTTGCCCGTCCATTTGTGGATGAAAAGCAGTACTAAATTGAAGCTTTAGTCCCTAAGGCGGTTTGAAGACTTCGCCAAAAATTTGAAGTAAACCTAGAGTCTCGATCAGAAGTGATCGTTACAGGTATACCGTGTAGGCGTATTACGTGGCTTACGTATATCTCAGCAAGTTTATTCATTGAATAGTTTATACGAATTGCTATGAAATGGGTAGACTTAGTTAAACAATCCACTATCACCTAGATAGAATCGTGGCCACTTGATGTCCTTGATAATCCTTGCACAAAATCCATCATCACATGATCCCATTTCCATTCGGGTATATCTAACGGTCTTAATCTAACACACCATTTAGCCAAATTATTCCTATACCTTTGTCACCATCAATTCAAGCCTAAAACCATCAAAATCGACACCATTAACAACTCACTTGGTTCAGTCCAACAAAGACATTCACTACGCTTTCACTGCAACATAGATTCAAGCCTAAAATATAGCATCATTCATTCGATTCAAATATCGATAGTTCACCAAGACTTATTCAATTCAAAGATCGACAATCCACCAAAATAAGAACTTGTCTAGTTTCCATCGAGTATATCTCATGTCTCACCCTAAAAGATCATCACTTGGACTAATCACTCATCAAATCCACAACTTGAACTTTCACCTTTTCACCTTGGAAAGACTATAACCACAATTGATCATACCCACTAGTTCCACCAAACCTTTTCAAACTGAGATCATCGCCTAAAATTAAAAGTTGACCATCATCAATTAAGCCTATTATTCCGACATATAAACCACAAATAATTTCGTGTCTCATATGACTACTCAAACTCATGACTTCCAAGATCAATTTATACATACTAAATACTTCCATGTAATGCATCAAGACTTCCAATGAGATCCTCTAATAGGAAGTCACTACTTAGCTCAAATGATCATAACTTAATCCTCAAATTCATAACTCACTCTCCATAATTCACTTCCTAAGCTTTGTTTGCAGCACTACGCTTAGATGTTGTGCATGTTCTTCAAGTCCTTTAGAATCTATCAGGATATCTTCAAATGAAGACAATCACAATTTGATCCAAATAAGGCTTAATTATCCTATTCATTAAATCCATGAAAGCAGCTAAGGCATTCGTCAATCCAAATAGCATAACTAGGAACTCATAGTGTCCATAGCGAGTCCTAAATGCGGTCTTAGGAATGTCTTCTTTCTTAATCCTTAGCTGATATCTAGGTCTCAAGTCAATTTTAGGAAAGACCGAGCTTTCCTGCAGTTGGTCAAATAGATCATCAATTCTAGGTAATGAGTACTTACTCTTAACAATTACATGATTCAATTGCCTATTATCAATGCACAAACGCATTGATCCGTCTTTCTTTTTCACAAACAAGAGTTCTACAAGCTTAACCATGCTTCCGCTGCGCCACTCTGATAAAATTACCCCAGAAACACTGCCTTCCCAGTTCAGTTCATAATTCGGTTCATTCCTGCTCCCTTTTACCATCCTAGAAGCCTACCAGGAGCCACTCCTTGTTCAAGTCCTCTGACCTCAGTGTCCACTTCCCACCCTCATTAGACAGGGTCGTTACGGTGTACACTAGCTTTCGCCACGGTTCGAACCCAAACTACACATCCATTGGAGGGTCTCGTTTCGATAGGGACTAACTTGAGAGATATTATCCGCTTTGGCCTATCCCATTCTTAGCCTCACGGTTTTATCCTTAGCGCATGAGTAAGTACTATCTCGGAGATCATTCATCCTAGTCCACTGCTTACGGAGCTAGTTCATACCTACGATGACGTCAAAGTCATACATAACTATCACTATCAAGTCCATTTTTTAGCTCTGGTTCCCCTAGGGTTATCTCACACATCTCACATGCTAACGTAGATAACAACATATCTTTCAGTGATGTAGAAATATGAAGAGGCATATTTAGAGATTTGGTTCCTACTTCTCACAATCCTCTATATTTTTCGGACACAAATGAATGCATGCCACTCATATCAAAAAACGCGTATACCGTCTTATCCCTCTATTGAAATCGTACCTGAGATAACATTTTTGGCAGCTTTCACTTCCTCTTAGGTGATCGTATACACCCTTCCTTGTGCTGGTGGCCTCTGTGGATTCCTTGGTGGATTTGGTTCAGCAGTGCGTTGTTGCACTTGTCGCACCGAGCTGACATTCAGCTGTTACCCATTGTGTGGATAATTTCTCTTAAAGTGACCTCTCTACCCATAGCCAAAACATTTCAATCGATCATTACAAGGTCCCAGTCCATGTTGTCCACCACATTTTTGACAAATATTACTTTGGTAGGGTACTCTTCCTAGAACCGGGCCACTCTTAACTTTTCCAAAATTCCCAAAATTATTCATCTTCTTAGATTCCCAGGGTTGACCTTGATCGGGATAAGGTCTCTTACCCCTTCGAACATCATTAAAGGTCATTTGCCTCTTAGATTTCGATTGCTCTCTCACTAACTCTTGCTCCACCAATTGTGCCCTCTCATAAATCTCATTATAATCCCTTATATTCAGAGGCACTAGTTGTTTTCTAACATCAGTCCTTAGCCCTTTCAAGAATCTCTTAGCCTTTTCCTCTCGATCCTCAACCAACCTAAGAGCATACCTAGACAATTCAGAAAATTTTGCCTTATACTAATCTACTGTTAGTTCCCTTTGTTCCAATTGAACAAATTTAGTGATCTTCTTATCCTTTGTACAATAAGAAAAATGATTCCTATTGAAAGCTCTCACAAACTCTTCCCAGCTCACATTAGTACCTAGTGGAAAGATTGTATCCCTCAAAGCTCTCCACCAAAACTTTGCATTTCCCTCCGGTTGGTACTCGCCAATTTATCTTTTCAACATCGCTACAGTTCAACAACAAGAAAATCTGTTCCATTCCATCAATCCATCGCTCCGCCTCCTCAAGACTTCCCATTCCACTAAACTTAAGTGGCTTCAACTTCGAAAATTGTTCCACTAGTCCTTGAGGGTGACGTTCCACTCCGGGTTGTTACTATGCTTGTCTATCTATTAGATTTCCAATATTGGCCAAAGCCTATAGGATATCTTCCATTCGGGGTTCAGCCCTTACAACAGAGGCTTCGGCCCTCGATGGATGAGCACTTCCAGCTCGTACCATGATTTCCCCGTAGTTTTCCAAGCATTTGCCTCAAGAATAATTTGCAACTCGATGTCACTAGTCAGATCATTGATTAAGGTTATTACTAAAGTCACATAAGTAACATAGAATGTTACTGACACACAAAAGCAACATCACACTAGCTATTTGGGATCTATGAGTGAATACCCTTCACATGTTATTCAAAGTTACTCAACTATTCTAGTTAACATCCTATGGTGTGCATCATTCTATCCTTATTTCCATCTGAGGCACCTTATCACTCCAAATAGACCATAACTCTGATACCATTAGCATGTGGCACCCCTCGACGGCACCCGATCTGTTAGGGTCGCCATAGTTCGCTTACCTTTCATTCTCCCTAATAACAAGTCACTCTAATATCATTTCAATTGCAGTGGGTCCATACAACCATGGGGGTTTACATATTTTAGATCGGTCCCTTGCGTAGTTCATATACGGAAGCACATCCAACAACTCCCTTCCTTATATTCAGAAAATGATGCACACCTATTAAACATTTTTAGGTAAAAGCTGAAAACTTTTATTTACTTAAACCAGATGGATATCATTCATCGGTACATCAAAATGCCGTACTCTTCTATATTCGGCTATACTTCAAAAGATGATCGACCAATAATTGTATACTTAAAATCCATCGATCGGTGTCGGCGTCAAAAGTTCCATCCTTTACTACCTCCTCCTCGCGGTCATATCCAACCACTTGATCCATCTACCGGTGGCGGTGGCAGCAGAGGTATCTTATCTAGTCTGAAATGCTATTCCCAAAAGGGGTGAGTACAACCACTCGGTAGTAAAGATCCACCAAACTACTCGGCCGTCAAACAGAATAATCAAGGCATCATGAATAAAACATATATCGTTCTTGCATTCAAGCATAACTTACCTTGCAGCCATGCATATATCATCATGCCGTATATGCATATACCATCATGCACTCATCATCAAGCATTCATGCATATATCACCATGCCATACGTGCATATACCACCATGCACTCAACATCAAGCATTTCCATGAGGTTCATCCCATGCCATATGCACATATCCATGCACATGATTCATTTTCAATTCTTATATTTCACAAGGATCTCATCAGTTTTTCTTTCTATGGACCAATGCTTGCATCCCACAATTTATTGCTCGCACCCAACCTGGCATCACGAGGAACCTCCAGCATACACCTCTGGGCATCCGGCACCCCCACATTCCGGGCATCTTGTATCCCAACTGACATCACAAGGTATCCCCTCGGCACACACCTCCGAGGCCTCCGGAATTATGTATCGCAATACCACCAGGCATTCCCCCTGGAATTACGTAGCGTATATCACCGGGCATGTATCGTAATACAACCAGGCATCCAAAGGGCATCCACTCATTTGAACCTTTGGGCATCCCGACTCCTGGGGCATCGTTGGCTCACACCTCCGATGGTATCATCATTATTATCATTTATATTCACATTTGTGTCTCAATATCAACATGGCACATGATGTAATGGCAACAAGGTCAATTTCAGCTTTTGATTTTATACGTAATGCCAAATATCATCACATGTGCAGCAAGATTCAATCACTTAAAAACAATACAATTCATGGGGCGAACTCATGGATTATCGCTATTATTTTAGAAACGGAATGCGTTCTTTTAATTTACACTTCTTAAAAATTGAGTGATTGGCACTAATAATTTCTAAGAATTTAATACATCATAGACAAGCTCTAGAGGAATTTATCTCATGAAGAACACAACACCACCATAATTTAATACAAAACAGAATAGTCCATGTATTATAGCTTTTGAAATTGTACAATCCAGCTTGCGCAGTTTTGAAACAATTTTAATTGAATACCCAATTGACCTTCAAAATTTTTGAAATTCGAACGTGTGATAGTGAAGACACAAAGGTAGATATTTCATGCAGAACACTACACTAAAAGATCCCCAAATAATTCGGTATAGACCGTGCATCACAGCACAACTATTCTAACAGTTCAACTTGCACAGTTTTTGAAACATTTTTGGTTAAATAGGCAAATGAACTTCAAAAATTACGAAATTTGAATATATTGTAGGGAAGACATGAGGAGAGATATTTCATGCAGAACATGTTTCCAAAAGAACCTCGTACAAAACGATATAGTCCACGCATTGCAACTTACAAAGTCCGAACACATCAGATTGCACAATTTTACAGCACTACTATTCTAACAGTTCAACTTGCACAATTTCTGAAACATTTTTGCTTAAATAGGCAATGAACTTAAGAAATTACGAAATTTGAATATGTTGTAGGGAAGACATGAGGAGAGATATTTCATGCAGAACACGTTTCCAAAAGAACCTCATACAAAACGATATAGTCCACGCATTGCAACTTACAAAGTCCGAACACATCAGATTGCACAGTTTTAGAAACATTTCCGATTAAATACCCGAATGAACTTCAAAATTTATGAAATTCGAATATGTGAGAGAAAAGACCATAAGGTAGATACTTCATGCAGACATCAAAGCCAAATTCATCTTAGATAATTAAATATGGTCGGTTAAAATCTCTATTCCTAGTACCAAAATTTCCATATCTAACCACCTCCAAAGGACCACGATTTCACCTATCTATTCTTGTTTTTTTCTCTAAATTTTATATATGTTAAACCTCAGGATGTCCTTTACAACTTTTGTTAAGAAATCGAAGTGAAATTTCAACAAGAAAGTTACTTTACAGACCACGAAACCACTGAAGGTCATCACGACGAATTCCAGATCTAGTCTCTCCGAAGAAAATTCATTTTACTAACCATTTCTTGTTCGTTTTGCCTCAAATTTTAGTATGTTGTTCTTCAAGGTGTTCTCTACAACTTTCTTGAAGAAATCGAAACAAGATTCCGACTATGAAGTCACATGCAACACACAAACTCAAAGATGGTCAAACTGGTCTTTCCAGAAACAGCATGCATGACCAACGAATCTCTCTCCATAGCTCCGAAATTTCATCCCATCTACCACAACCAAGACTTACCTTCTACTACACATACACACAGCAATGTAAAGAGAAGGTTCTAGGACTTCACTTGCCTCTAATTCCAGCAAACCACCGGCAGCCCGATGACGGGGCACGACGGTGACGAACCTCCTCCTTCATTTCTCTCTTCCTCTCTTCCTCTCTTTCTCTCTTTCTCTCCTCTCTCTCGGCACCTAGACCGATCACCCCCTTCCCCCTTTTCCTTTTTGGTTGAAAAGAAAGCTTGCATGCATCCACATTTTGTATGGGGGACACTTGTTCCCAAGAAGGAGACAAGTGTCTCCCCTGCCGAAGACACTTGGAGGAGGCCATTCGGCTCCTCCCCCTCCATGCATCGACAACCCCATGGACTCTATGGGCCGGGTGTCTTGGCCCACTTTAGGCCCAACACACTTGGGCCTAAAGTCCAAACTTAAATGGCCCATATTTATTTTTGATAATCAATCTTAATCCCACTTATACAAGGTACCAAATTACAAATTTAAATGGCCATAATACTTTGTAACATAGTTTAATAAAATCCAACTTATAAAATTCATGGCCAAAAACATAATTTCCTCATCAAATAAAATCCTTGGTCTCACATGGACATAGGACGCCTTTCCAACAAAATAATTATCCATTTATATAAATACCATATCATTCTTATTCAGTTGGCCATAAATCTGGAAATCATAAATCAATAAACTCCTACTTATAAAACACATGGCCATGAGTTATTTTTTTTGGGATGCCACAGTTTGAGGCTTTCACAAATCGCATCGAGTGTCCTTTCATCCATCTGATCAAACAGATGTACCTGCATATGCCAAAAAAGAAAAATAAGTATGACCAAACAACCATCAATTGCAACAAAAACCTCGCTTGTTCGAATTATATACTATAGAATCATTAATCTTTGCTCATCTAATATCTTCCTGCAGGATGCCTTGAGGCTAATAAAGTGGTTGCTTGCTTTATGAACCACTTGAGGACAACATAGGTAAGTTGCAGCTCAAATCTGATTGAGTTTGGTACTGCGGTTTTCCTGTGCTCAGCAAGTTGTGCGGTTCTCGAACATAGTCAAGACAATTTTTTTATGGCAGGTCTTACCACAAGTATAGCAATTCCAAGATTGCTTCTTACCTTCACACACAGAAAGAAGTTCTTGAAAGTGGCTCCAGTCCTTCAGTGTTTCCTTTCTAAGTTTCTCAACTATAGTCCCTCTCTGTCAAAAAAATAGCTCTCATGGTGATTTTGGATGAGCTCATAGTTCCTCAGCATAGTCCAAAGAAATTTACCGTCGGATTGCTCCCTCAAGCGAGCAGAGCATCACCAATTTTAGTAAAATTTGAGGAGGTAGAGAGCAAATTGATTCCACAAAGTAGTAACAAGGCATTTGAGCGAGCAAGATAAACAAAAGATACAGAAAAATTGAATCCTCTTTATTTCCGAGCATCATTATCTTCGCCAAACAAAGAACCAGCTCAAATATGAAACAACTACTTCCGTTGTTCACATCAAACAAATCATGGAATTAAACATTTAGCATAAAAATCAAGAATCATGTTTGAACAGAAATCTAAGAAGGCCTTCTGAAGCTCTAAAATTTTTTCGCTTGTGCCCGAAAATTGCAGGAATAAATTATCGCTTGGATATCTTTTTGGGTCATTTTTCAAGAGTGGGCACAGATTAGTCGATCAATATTGATATCATCGGTGATGGAGGACGAGCACAGCAGTGACGCAATCACAGCAGCTCTGCTCACTCAAGTGAGCAAAGAAAAGCAGCAATGCTCGAGCCGAGCATTGCTACTCTGCTCGCCATGCTTGCTTGAGTGAGCAGAGCAGCGATGCTCACTCGAGCGAGCAAAGCGTCACGCTCGCTCGCCATGCTCACTCGAGCGAGCAAAGCAGCAAAGCGAGTAGTGACGCTCGCTCGAGCAAGCCGAGTGTTGCTGCTCTGCTCGTAAAGCTCGCTCGAGCAAGCACGGCGCTGACACTCTACTTGAACTCGGCATTCCAACAATCAAGTATGACACTTACTAGAAACTAAATGAAAGATTTTGGTATAAAAAAAATAAAAATAAAAAGTAAAGAGAAGGCTCAGAATTTCTGGCAAAAATAGATGGACCACTTGTGTCATTTCACTAAAATATGAGTAGAGTGTTTTTCGTGTTGCCTTGCAGCAGAGGCTTCAGCCCTCGATGGATGAGCACTTCCAGCTCGCACCATGACTTTCCTGCAATTTCCAAGCATTTGCCTCAGGAATAATCTGAAACTCACTATCTCCATTTCAAAGCACTACTACTATATATGTAACATAAATATGTTACTGGCACCTAAAGACAACTCATAATAACTATTAGGGATCTATGAGTGAATACCCACCACCCGTTATTCAAAGTTATCCAACTATTCCAGTTAATATCCTATTGTGTGCATTGTCATCATATTCCTCAATTTCCAAATGAGGCTCCTTATCACTCCAACTATAACCATTTGCTCTGATACCAATCGTTGTGGCACCCCTCGACGGCCCCCAATCCGTTAGGGTCACCACAGGTACTTATCACTTATCCTACTACATACTAGTCTAATAACTTTTTAATTAAAGTGAAACCATAGTTCATAGGGGTTGATCAATAAAATTCTTCTTCCTTTTTTCTCTTCTTTTTTTTTTTTTTTGTAAAGGTCCCAGCGCAGCTCATCAACGGAAGCATAAACGAGTCTCACCATCCCTTACTCCAATAACAATAATGCAAGGCACACCACCTACGCTCCAAATGAAAAGACAAAGCTGAGTCACTTTTATTTATATTTTCACGATGGATATTTTGGGTCGGTACAGCAAAAAGGCCAAGATTTTTAACTATACTTGGCTATAACTCAAAAGAGAACTCGACCCTATATCGAACATGTACCCCTCCATCAACAAGCATCGGCTATCCCCAAAAAGTGTCAGCTCCCACCAACTATACGTGCCATCACACCCAACCCGGTGCATTGGGTGACGGTAGCGATAGGATCCCTAGCATCACCCCATTGCGTCGAATGTGAACAAACAAAAACTCTTGGATAATAGGGCCATCACCAGAACCCACGTCGTACACCACCAAGACACGAACTCGAACATACACTAGACCAGGTACACTAATATAGGAATGCTCTGTGCACTCCACCTCGACGTTAGTAGATATGCCATAAAAGGTACCACGCACAACTGTTGAAAGAGGCATCTTTCTAATCTGAAATGTTAATCCCCAAAAGGGGTGAGTACAACCACTCAACAGCAAAGATCCAACAAACTACACAATGCGTCAAACAAAACAATCAAGGTATCATGAATAGAATACATATCATTCATCTATTCAAGCATACCTCACCTTACAGCCATGCATATATCACCATACAACATGCATAAATCATCATGCACTTGTACTTATATCATCAAGCAGCCACGCATATCACCATGCGACATGCATATACCACCATGCACTTATACATATATCATTAAGCAGCCATGCATATCACCATGCAACGTGCATATACCACCATGCACTTATAAATGTATCATCAAGCAGCCATGCATATGACCATGCAATGTGCATATATCACCATGCACTCCATGCTTGCATTCCCATGAGGTTCATCCCATGCCATATGCACTCCATGCTTGCATTTCTCGATCTTTATTTTTCAATTAGATCACATAATTTTCTTCCCAGGGACAAATGTTTGCATCCCACAATTTATCACTCGCATCCAACTTGGCATCGCGAGGAGCCTCTAGCACAGACCTCTGGGCATCCGGCACACACACTCCAGGCATCTCGTACCCCAACTAGCATCATGAGGAATCCCCGCACACACCTCGGGGCTTCGGCACACACCTCCAAGCATCTGGCACACACACTCCGGGTATCTCGTACCCCAACTAGCATCACGAGGAATCCCCCCAACGCACACCTCCAGGGCTTCCGGCACACACCTCTAGGCATCTCGACACTCCCGGGGCATCCGATACACACACTCCGTGCATCTTGACACTCTCAGGGCATCGTTGGCTCACACCTCCGATGGTCGTGTTATTATTTCAATTTATATTCACACATGTATCTTAATTTCAACATGGCATTTGATGCAACAATATCAAGGGTCTCAGTCAGCATTTGATGCCATATAACATGCCATATGTCACCACATATGTAGCATAATCAATCACTCAAGATATTATATCACATGGAGCAATTTCATTTATTTTTGAAAATACAGCAATTTCGGATAAAAACAGATTGCACTCCTTTGGTCATAATTCTTGAAAAATTAGTAAAAAGACTTAATAAATTCTAAAAATTTGACATGTTATATAAAAGATCTAGAGGAAAATATTCCATGAAGAACACCATATCAAAAGAACATTATACAATTCGGTACAGTCCACACATCACAGTCTTTATAATTTCGGAATATTGCCATACACAGTTTCATTCACAAATTCAATAAAAATCCTAATTCAACTCCAAAAATTCTGAAATTTTATATGTTATAGAAAAATCCAGAAGTAAATATTTCAAGCGGAACTCAAACCCAGATTCATAATAGATTAAAAACTATAATAACCATAACCGTCCATAACCCTCGGCACCGAATTCCAGTTCTAACCGTTTTGAATAAGGATTGTTTCACCAACCTAAACTCATCCATTTCCTCTATATTTTTATTATGTTACTCCTTAACTGGTCATATTCAACTTTCGTTCAGAACACGAGATCGAATTTCAACTGGAGAATTTTATAAAATTCATAGAATCATACTAGGTCAGCATTACGATTTCCAGATCTGACTTTTTCAAAGAAAATAGTTTCACCGGTCTATAATTGTTCTTTTCTTCTGAAATTTTGATATGCTATTCTCCAAAACTTCCTTTACAACTTTTATCAAGAAGTCAAAGTGAGATTCCAACTAAAAAGTCGCATGCAGCTCACAAATTCATCAAAGGTCAGACTGCCTTTCTAGAAAACAGAATGCAAGGCTACAATATCTTTCCCTAGAGCTTCGAATTTCTTCACTTCTACCACAACCAAAGTCTACCATTCATCACACACATAACAAAGCAAGCAAAGGGTAGGTTTATGGACTCTACTTGCCTCAAATCCGAGCACAACACAACAAGCAAAGATGGCGGGGCAAGGCTAGACTTGGCGGCTCGACAGCGGCGACGAACGGCGGCAAACGGCCTCCCTCTTCCCCTTCTTCTCTCGCTCGCTCGGATGGTCACTCTCTCTCTCTCTCTCTCTCTCTCTCTCTCTCTCTCTCACTCTCTCTCAGCATCTAGCTCCGACCACCCCCTTCCCCTTTTTCCTTTTGGTTGAATAAAGTCCTTGCATTCTTTCATTTTTGCATGGAGGGACACTTGTTTCCAAGAAGGAGACAAGTGTCTCCCTTGTTGAAGACACATGGAGGAGGCCATCCAGCTCCTCCCCCTCCATTCGGTCGACAGCCCAATGAGCTTCATGGGCCGGCCTTTTGGCCCACTTTAGGCTCAACACTCTTGGGCGTAAAGTCCAAACTTAAATGGCCCAAAATTTTCTTAAATAAGTCCATGTTTACTTTTAATAATTTACCTTAAATCCCCACTTATATAAATACCAAATTACAATTTCATATGGCCATAAAACTTTGTAATATTAAACCATAAGAATCAAATCTATAAGGTGCATAGTCAAGAACAAAATTCCCCTTATCAATTTGTCCTATAGCACCAACTTTGATAACCCATGAATGCAAAATACATTTCCATTAAAGTACTCGGTCTTAGTCTATTACAATTCTTTGGTCTAATTGTCACAACATAAATCAATGACACTTCCATCACCTTTCCATAGGTCGTAATGCTTCTAGAAATTGCCATGAAATTTTGGGATGCCACACCTTATTAGCATTACATAGTCTTTCTTACCTTGAATCGTAAGCGTGTCAAAATTTTAACATGAAACTTGCATGTAAATGGTTTGATTGACTCGTACATCACATGCTCGTTAAAATGCCAGAACCAAAATCACTTATGTTTGTCACTAATTTCAGGTGTACTTTGAGAGTGATTCTACATGTCTCATGAGATTTCATAAATATGCTTAGTCCTTAAAGAGCACGTACATTTGAATATTATAATATTACACCGACTTTAGTACGTGGATGATATACATATCTAGGTGGGCTTGATTCCACAAAAGTTAATACAAGACTTTCATAAATGTATTGTGCACACACTTATATGTACCCATATATTATTTGGAATAGTGACTTGAGCTCAGTTAACCCCACTTAAACAATTGGTATACTTAAGTACTTGTTTTTGTAACCATTCTGTAACATATGGTAAATATGATAACAATGTCTGTATTATCAATGAGTGAAAAGCTTGTTAAAGGCATGAACCAGCCAGCAGCACTGCAGCTTGTGCACATTGCATTGTTGTTCTTAAGGAATTCTTAGAACAGACTCATTCTGTTGTTGGGGTCTTACTACTTTGTTGAGTCATATAACACATTTCGAGTAAAGAACACATGTTTTGACTAGGGTATGATGAATTTTTTCTCATCCTAACTGAGAAATTGGGAACTAAGATATCAGATTGTCTAGTATTGGTTCCTGGAGTACGTTGTACAATTTGAAACTGGTTTCTCTGGATCATCCTAATGACTATCTTTTGAAGGTCAGATACTGAAAATTCAAAATATTGTGTACTATTAGGTACATGACTAAGCTTTGCTCTCATTTCCCTGATTTAGGGAGAAAGAACAAAGATATGGGATCATCTTGGTTTTCAAACGGACTTCGCAAACTTAGAACCTGAATGAAACATCAGAATTCACATCCCAAAGTCCTGTAGTATAACTTTAAGGATATTGCAAGTATGCTCGAAATCTTATTGTCATGCTCGAATTTTTTATCTGAAGCTTGTCGACACGTCTAACCCTCGAATGCATCTCTTTTGAGTATATAGGAAACTTGGGACAATTAGGATTAATAGCTTGAGGAACGAAAGGCGTGAGGATTTCATCTCACTTCTTTGAGCACAATGAGAGTCATGATGCTATCTGTATATATAGCTCACAGACATAATTTGCTTCTCGCGTTTGCAGTTTTATTTCCTTGTCTTATATATCTTTTGTGCTTCACTTTGGCTTTGTTCATTGCTGCTCAAATGAACACGGACAATATACAGCAGAGTTATCAATGACAAATCAATGTAATTCATGCTTTAGATCTTGTACTTTCCTTTCTTGTGAAATATTCATTAATAGCATCGAATTATATGAATTGTCTTGCAGAGTGATAATGTGACTGTTGCACTTTCTAGTGCTGCTTTAAGCACACATGTCTCATGAGATTTCATAAATATGCTTAGTCCTTAAAGAGCACATACATTTGAATATTATAATACTACACCAACTTTAGTACGTGGATAATAGACATATCTAGGCAAGCTAGATTCCACAAAAGTTATACTAGACTTTCATAAATTTATTGTGCACACACTTATATGTACCCATATATTATTTGGAATAGTCACTTGAGCTCAGTTAACCCCATTTAATGAGATTGAAATTCTTGTTTGCTTAATAAATAAGGTGGGGTAGATGTCGATTGGCAATTCGTAAAGTTGATGTTTGCTTGTGAAACATAAAATGATTATATTCTTAGTATCTTTTGTCACTTATTATGCAATTTGTTACATAACCTAGAGTATCTAATTGGTACTACAGATATGTGTCAATCTGAGTGCCTAATGTAAGCAAGTAGTTGGCAATTGTGTTTGTCCAGTTTCTTGTTCCTATAACATCATATCATGATTTCCAGAGTTTTGTCAATATAGTTTGGTTAACCTTGTTGCAGGTTTTTGCTATGACTGAAATAGCTCTGGGTCTCTTTCTAAACGTAGGTGCCTCATATTTCTTATCAAGGCTTCCAAGCATCTTGTTTGACGAACTCGATTTTCTCATCTCGTGTGAAACTTGATCATCCCATCTTTGCTAATTATTTGTGAGAGGTTTTTATAAGCTAATTGGTTTGTTTGTTGTTCCCTTGCAAATGTTTAACGAATTTACAATTGCACTTCACCTAGGTGGAGTTATGGACTTTGGAGACATCACAAAGTACACAAGCTACCATGTAGAATATCTCCATCGTTGTAAGTCGATGGTAGTGAACTATAATGCAATTGTTAAGGCTGTTCTTGATCTAGAATACTTAGTTAAAAAGTTGTGGTATGCGACTCCCGGGGATTCCTTCAGAAGTGGTATTGTGCAGATTTTTGGTGATGATCAAGTGTTAGAATTGGTGGGTCTAGGATCAAGTTTTGGTGTTATTGAAGTATATATTGTAGGAGCTGCTCTTGGTGATGATAGTGGTTCTTTTACTAGTGGTCATAATAGTGAGAGTGATAGCTATAAAGATAGTGAACCGGAGCAAGATCCTGGTACATTATCTTTAAGTGATGATGACTACATTCTCGGTGATGATAACGAAGATTTTTTTCTTGCTAGGCAAATAAGAAGAGAGGTTGCTACTGCTGCTATTACTAATACAGTTGCCGTTAACATTCCTGAAAATGAGGATGGGGGTGAAAATGATGGAGACACTGATCTAGAAGAAGGAGATGAGAATTTGAGCCCTTCCAACTCTTATGGAGATGAAGAAGTCTGTGACCAAAGAAGATCAAAAACCATTAGATATGACCCCAAATCTGATCATAAAGACATACCATTTAAAGTAGGAATGAGATTTGCCTCACGTGCTCAATTCAAGAAACCTGTGCAACTTTACGCAATCATAAATAGATTTAACATTGGATGGAAGAAGAGTGGAGTGAAAAAAAATGGATGGTAGGTGTGAGAGTGGCTATGAATGGAGAGTTTATGCTAGTTGGATGCAAAGTGAGAAGACCTTCATCATAAAGACTGTTGGAAAATAACATATTTGCCCTAGAAGCATGAGAAATAAGAATGCATCGTATATATGGCTTGCAGAGCAGTTTTTGCCTAAAATTAGAGCTAACTTGAAGTATACAACATCACAAATGCAAGCGGATGCAATGGAGATGTGGGCATTGACACTAAATAGGAGGATTTGTTATAGAGCGATTACTAGAGCTGTTGAGATTATTAGAAGTCCATTTGTTGAGCAATACAAGTTGCTACATTCTTATAAGGCTGAGTTGATTCGATGTAGTCCTAATAGCACATTTGACTTGAAAGTTGGACGATATAATACGTTCAAAAGATTCTATGTGTGCTTCAAAGAATTGAAAGAGGGTTTTCTAGCAGGCTGTAGATGTGTAATTGGATTGGATGGATGCTTTACGAAGACTTTAGTTAGGGGGATGTTACTTTATGCTATTGGTAGAGATGAAAACAACCAAATGTTTCCAATTGCATGGGTTGTTGTTGAAGCTGAGATTGAAGAATCTTGGACTTGGTTCCTCGAGCTACTAGTGAAAGACTTGATTGTGGGACAAGGTCTTGGCTGGACCTTCATGAGCGATCAACAGAAGGTAAGATTGCGCACAAGATTTGCTAATAAAATTATTTGTTGTTTGTAGACTAACTTATTTGCATGTCAAATAACGTGTTGCAAGGCCTGCTCAATGCAGTTTCTAAACTCTCTCCACGAGCAGAGCATATGAATTGTGCTTGGCACATTTATGCCAACTGGAAAAAATTACACAAGGGAGAAACATTTAGGAATTGCTTTTGGAGAGCTGCATGGTCGACATACAAGGCCGATTTCAATATGGCAGTAAAAGAAATGAAGGAAGAGTCTATTCATGCATATGAAGACTTCATGAGACAGGGTTCGGAACACTTTTGCAGGGCATTCATCAAGTTTGGACAAAATTGCAATGCTATAGAGAACAATTTGAGTGAGACGTTCAACGCATATATATATATGTAGAGAAAGGGAATTTCCCATTGTTGATATGTTAGAGGGCATAAGAAAATTACTTATGGTAAGAATGTATGAGAAAAGCCAATTGATGGTTGGTTCAAGAGATGAGATTTGTCCAAGAATCAGATTGAAGATTGAGGAGGAAAATATGAAGTCTAGGTTTTGCATTCCAAAGACATCTACAGCTTCCAGATTCGAAGTTGAAGTGAATGATGATACTTTTATGGTTGATCTGAATAAGAAGACATGTACTTGCAAACGGTGGGATATATCGGGATACCATGCAATCATGCTATCTCATGCATCAACTTCATGAAGTGCAACTTAAATGCTTATGTAGCTGATTGTTTCAATAAAGCTGCGTACGAGCATTGCTATTAATTTGCATTACTCACCTTGAATGAATATAAAATGTGGCCAACGACCAGTGACGAGCCTTCATTGCCTCCACCATTCAGAAAGCTTCCAAGGAGGTCCAAGAAAGATAGGAACAGACCCAATGGTGAGAAGAAAAGGAAGAGAAAAGCAAAAGAATGAGGAAGCCAAGGGTCACCAACACCGATCCTACTAAAATATCAAAATCTGGCATTACCATGAAATGCTCCAATTTTCATGGTACTAGACACAACAAGACAACATGCCCCTAACCTCCGGCACCTATCTAGATTAAACTACCCGTAAGGAAATTTAAACATAAATGTGATGCATTTTCCTTAGAATACCTTATGTGTCTATTATACGGGGCAAAAGAGGTAGGCCAAGGAAGCATCCAAAGCAACTAACCCTTGAAGGAGGGGCATCGAACAAACAAAGTGAAAGTACCTAAGCTAGATCTATAATGGGACAATCAAATATTGTCAATTATGAGAAGAGAATGGTGAGGAGTGTACAAGTATATTTCATATGGTTTTTGATAATACCAAAGTAAAATGTTAGTATGGTTTGTCTTCTTATAGGTTTTACAAGGATATGGATTTTACGTATCTGAAGCCGCTGGAAACTCATATTTGAGAGTAAAGATTTTATTTTGTTAAGCATTTTTTAATCCACTATGATTAGCATTGTAAGATTATGTTTTTCCCTCAATTTTCGAATGCCTGCGAGTAACATAGTTCAAGAAATTCGTCAAGGTGGTGCAAATTATACGGTGAATCTTTCAAGCCAAGTTTCTGGACCTCCTCAAACTGAACAATCTCAAAGTGAAGTAGGGCAATGAATTTGTAGGGAGAGTAGGATTTTGGGTGTAAAGCTTGTCCTGTAAAGTTTGTTTTGTAAAGCTTGGCCTGTAAAGCTTGATTTGTAAAGCTTTGTTTTTTTTTTTTTTTTTTTTGGATAGTATTTGATATAGAACATGCTTTTGGACCTCTATCGTCCGGTGTGGATTTGCCTTTTTTGGCTAGTTGGTTGGTTGGTGTCTAGGGTAAAGGCTACTTTGTAAAGCTTGTTCAAGTCTAGTGTAAAGGCTATTTTTTAAAGCTATTTCAAAGATATATTGATATGTGGCTTTAGTTTCATTCTCTCCACTTTGTGTAATTGATGTTATTTGCATTTTGATGATGAATTTGGTCGATTGCATATGGCTTGTATGCTGGAAGGGACTCTCCCTCTCTCTCTCTCTCTCTCTCTCTCTCTCTCTCTCTCTCTCTCTGTGCCTATTATGATGAAAAGTATATTGCTTTTGGTTCATTATGAATAGCACTTCTTTTGTATATGTACGCAAGCAATTTGTCCATCTTTTAGTTAATGGGCATCCTCTCAAAGACAAGAATGAAGTGCTCATTTGGTGGTCTTTGAATAGTTTTTTAATAATGATTCCAATAAAAAAAAAAAAAAATTCAAGTATTAATGATATGAAGGCAATGTTAGAGTAAGCCGGAAAATAAAATTGATTGGACATCACAACTCGGTCAAATTTAGGAAAATTGAAAGAGGGTAAATGTGCAGCACGTGTACCAATTTAGGTTTTTTATGTTAAAAAAATTAATTCAGAGTAAATTTGTCATAAATATACCAGTTTGGGGTACATTTGTCATAAATGTACCAGTTTGGGGTTTTTAATGGTATTAAACTTATGAATTTCCACATGGCTTGCCACATCAACTGTGGCATCCCAAAATTCAAGACAACCTCTAGAGGAATTAAAGCCCGTAATTAGGTAATGAAATTACCTATGAATTATGTTTTAGCCATTAGTTTCCTCTTAAGGCTAAGTGATATATGCTTGTGTTCATGAATTTTTGAAATTAGTATTATAGGATAAATTAATGAGAATAATATATTCTTGGCTATGCACCTCATAGACTAAATTCATATAAATAAAATGTTACAAGATTTTGGCCATGTGAAATTTAAAATTTGGAATCTATAAAAGAAAGAATTAAAAGTTTTTATGGGTAAAGTTAGGGTTTAATTAGGTTTGGGCCTTAGGTCCAATAGCTTGACTTTTGGTGGGCCAAATGGCCAGCCCATTGGAGCCAAGGAGGGTTGTCGACCGGCCCATTTGCTGGCCCAAAGCCAGCCAAGAATAAGGCCCATTTTTGCATGAAGAGGGCCATGTGTCTCTCCCAAATTGCCAAGTGTAGATCATGCATTGGCTTGTGGGGAGGCAGATCGTGATTGCCAATGATGGCTTTGTGGGGAAACAAAAGGGAGAGAGGCCGGCTGATGGAGGGGCTATCGTCCAAGAGAGTGAGAGAGAGAGAGAGAGAGAGTTGCGAGAGAGAGGAGGAAGGAGCTCGCCATTCGTCCACCCGTCACTGCCCGTTTGCCGTCCGTGTGCCGTTGTTCTCTTGATCTTAGAGGCAAGTTAGGATCCACTTTCTACTCTTGCATGTATGTCTTGCATGTGTGGTTGAAATCTAGGACGTTTAGAGGCAAGAAACCGAAGCTAATGTGGTTTGTTCTTGAAAATGCTTGCTGATCTCGTGTAAACCGCCTGACCCAGAAACTTGTGAAGGCTTGCATGCATGTTTCGAGCCGGATTTTGACTTTGACTCCTTCATGAAAGTTGTAGAAAACATCTCAAACTATAACATACTAAAATTTTGGATAGAATGGTTCAGATTTAGGCGTAAAACCCTCTTCCTACGAAGACCCTAGATCTGGAACTATTTTGCTGACCTTTTTGGTAGTTTGTGGGTTGCATGTTGAATTTTACCGAGAATCTCACTTCGAATTCTTCATGAAACTTGTATAGAACATCCTAAAGACTAACATACTAAAATATGAGATAAAATGAGCAAGTGTAGCCTAGTGAATCGACCTACTTTTGAGGACGGTGAACTCAAAGCACGGTATTGGACAACCGAGACTTCTTGGACCCATATGGTGACTATTATTTGGAAATTTCACTTAGATCCCTTAATAAAAGTTATATGGGACCTCTTGGGGAACAACATATCCAAATTTCAGAAGAAACAAAGAAGATTAAGTGGGCGAAAACTCGATATTTCAGAGATAGCTATACTGGACGTTTCGGTGCTAGAATCAGGAGCTTCGGACGTCTGTAGAAAATTATCTAAAACCAATATGGCTTATATTTCTTCATGAAAAATCTACTTTAGGGTCTTGACTATAACCTGGTAAAATTTCATAATTTTCGGAGGTCATTCGGGTATTTTAATCGAAATATTTCAAAAACTGTGCAATCTGACTTTGTCCGAATTCTTGCATGTTGCAATGTGTGAACTATGTCTCTTTGTGTGCAGCTCTTTTGGGCATGTGTTCTTCATGAAATTGTTACCTCTATGTCTTATCTACTGCATTTTCTGATTTTGTGATTTTTGAGGGTCATATTGATATTTAATTTAAATGTTTTCCAATATTGTGCAATCTGGAATTTAATAAGTTTCAAAAAGGCATGTATTAAGGACTATTCTAACTTGTATGGATTCCATGGATCATATTGTCTCCAGTAATTGTATCTTACTGCATGTATGATGATGATTAGAAATGCATATAAAAATTAAAAAGATGAATGTGATTTTGTTTGCAATTACATCATATGCCATGCTGAGTTGAGACATAAATGGGTAAACATAAATTACGATAAATGATGAAACTGTTGGAGGCGGATGATAATGCCCTGGGAGTGTCAGGATGTCCAGGATAAGGGGTGCCAGATGCCTTGATTGTATTGAGATACATGGCCGGATGTCCTCGGGAGTTTCGAGATGCCCAAAATGGTTGGGTGCCGGAAGGCTCGGAGGTGTTTGCCCGAGGGGATGCCTCGTGATGCCAGTTGGGATGCGAGATGCCCGGAATGTGGGGGTGCCGGATGCTTGGTGGTGTGTACGGAGGTTTTTCTTGTGATGCCAGGTTGGGGTGCGAGTAATAAAGTATGGGATGCAATTATTGATCCCGGGAAAGAGTGATGTGGTAATCAAATTGAAAGTTAAAAGTGGAAATTGAACCATGCATATATGATATGATATGATGATGATCACCTATGGCATGATGACATGCATATATGATATGATGATGATCACCTATGGCATGATGATACGTATGTGATACGATTGTGATGAGTATATGCAGATGTATGTACATATAATGTGTTTGTATATGCATGGCTGCAAGGTAAGTTATGCTTGGAGGCATGAATGGCATGTACTATGTTATGATTATATTGTATGATGCATTGAGTGGTTATTGGATCTTTTACCTGCTGAGTGGCTATACTCACCCCTTCGGGGACCAACATTTTAGATTAGAAAGATGCCGCTCCCTACCGTCACGCGAGGCACCTTCTATGGCCTCCCCTCGGATGTAGAAGTAGAATGTACGGAGATCGACTACGTCACCATCCCTGGACTGACTTTTGTGCGAGTGCAAGTGCTGGTTATGTACAATGTGGGCCTGGCTGGGGGTCCAGTCATCCAGAAGTTTCTGTCAATTCATGTCCGCCGAGACGGAGTGTTTAGGGGGATGTTGTCGACACCACCACCCGACGCACCAGGTAGGTGTGATGGTTGTGTGAGGGGTAGAGAGCTGATGTCTCTTTTTGGGAGTAGCCGCCACAGTTAGAAGGAGAGCATCACGTGATCACTTTAGGGGTCGTAGTATCTTTTTGGGATGTGGCCAAGTGTAGCTGAAAATCTTGGCTATCTTTTGTTGTATCGACCCGAGAAACCCATCTTGAATATATGTAAATAAAAGTGGCACTGCTTTATCTTTTCCTATGGTACTTAGTGGTGTGCATTGTATCATGATGGTTGGAGGGAGAGATGGCGATATTAAATTTTGCTTCCGCTAATAAGTCGCGCTGTGACCGTTTAAAAAAAAAAATGTCTATGAACTTCGACACTTCTACTAAGAGATGTAACTAGTGTTCCATTAGGAGCCTATGGCGACCTAAGGGGGTTCGGGGTGCCACATCAACAACCACATCAGCAAGGTTAACAGCAAAATCGAACGAAAGCTAACGGAGAGTAGATTTGTCACGTGTGTACCAATTTAGGATTTTTGGTGGTTAAAAAAATAGTTTGGGTAAATTTGTCACAAGAGTACCAGTTTGGGGTTTTTTAAGGTATTAACCCAAATCACAATCATCATTCAAATCAACAATAACTCATTGCAGTGTTCATACTCATCAATCTTAAGTATGTAAAAGCTCATAATCTTGAATCCTAGCCTCGATTGACTAACTTGATCTCGCTTCATCTGATTCAATTTTCGAATCGTTACCTTTGTCGTGATTTCCGTTGATTTCTATTGCGATTAGTCAGATCAAATCACCAGATCATGATCAAGACTCCAAGAACTTATATCAAGTCACTATCGCTCGGATCGGGACTAATCGAACCTCTGACTCAAGGAAAAAAGGAAGAACCAGTCCAAAATGGACCGACCTTGACTTGCCGGCAACGTCAAAGACTCTTGCTAAGAGATCACCAGCAGCTTAAAGGTTTGGAAGCTTCGGTGATCGCGGTTTGAACCTAGAATGAGACCGGGGTCCAAGAAGCAAACCGAATCTAGAGAGAGAAATCGTGATTTGTTTGTGCAACATTTTGGAGGGAGAAATGAGAGAGAGAGAGAGAGAGAGAGAGAGAGAGAGAGAGAGAGAGAGAGAGAGAGAGAGAGAGAGGCGGTCGGAGAGAGAAAAATTTGTGCACATGAAGCCCCTATTTTGAAAATAGAAGAGACTTCACTTATGAAGCCCCACATTAAGCGATTTTGGCCGTTGGTTCAACCCTATGGCTTAAATCTCGATCCAATGGTCAAAAATCCATTTCAAATGCTCCATTATGATCTCAAGGTATCAAGTAATTAATCTAATGGGTTTGATTTGCAAAAGACCAAGCCAAAATCGAGAATTGTGTCAAAATGTCTAATTAGGGGTTAATTTACAATTTGACGAACTTGACAACTAATTTGTAAAATTTTGGGAAATTGAAGGGCTAGAAGTGAAATTGGGAGTGAGAGGGTTCCAGAACCGGTGGCGGAGGCTAGGAACCGGCCGGAAGGGCCGAACCGCCAATCCCATTGGCGGCGGTCGATCGACCCAACCGATTCGGTCCAATTCGGCTAGATTTTGACCGGTTCTTGACCGTTTGATCCGGTTCCTACTATTTTGTCCGCTTGGGATCCCTGTGGATCAAAAATTAATGCAATTTGACCCCTCAATGACCTAATTGAAAAGGAATTTTATCACTTTTTAGGAAAAAAATTGACCAATTAAGATACAATTAAGCTAATCAAACCTTATGAATGTGATCTAGGGTCTTTTATTAACCTAATTGAATGATTGTCGTGGAAAAAGGTGAGTTGAAACCATGAGTGCTTACAATTAGGCCTAAAGGGCTAAAATTGTAAAATTTACAATTCAATGAGCAAAATTACAAATTAACAAAAATTAAATTCAATTAGTGTCCTAGTTACCCTATTTAATGAGCAATCCATAGCTAAAATCACTTACCACATTTAAATTCACCTTGAATTGAAGTGCTCGAGCTTAGGTCAAAAATGGATCTAGGCCTAATATTAAAATTGGACCTAGATTCATGAAATTAAACCATAGCCATGAATGGGTCAATTCGAATTTCGTCAATTGATGCTTAATTGTATGACTTTTAATGCTTTGGAGGATAAACTTCTTCAAATTGATGAATTCTTGTGTGAATTTTGCAAAATCGATCTCGAATTTAGACCTATCTTAAGAAAATGATTGAGAAACAATTGTCCATTCGCAAATTACGAAGGATCGATTTTGGTCCCCTAATTAGAGCTCAAAACGGCAATTCGTATTTTGACTCGGTAAATCACGAAATCGAATGCTCAAAAAGATTTTAGATAGTCCCTAAACCAAATGTCAAAGAAGGAAGTACATCTAATTATGACTAGAATAAAAGTAATTTTATTTTTGGTCGATTTAGAACCCAAAACTGAAAACTTCAGAAGTTAAGGTTCTTAATCAAATTTTCTGAAATTTTTTATACACACGTCAAAATGACATTAAAAGAAATGTATTTGTGCATTTTTTTTGTCAAAGGTTTGACCAAAAGTCAACCATTTGTTGACTATTCCTAAAACGTTGATGTTTTGATCAAATCTTTGAATTTTCAAGAAATTCATTTGAAAAAAGTGAAATTAAAGCTACCTAGAATTTTTTTTGGGCAAAAAGTCAATTTTTGACTCGGGATTGACTTTTGGTCAAAGGGTTGACTAAAAGTTAAGCCGAAAGTCAATTGTTTGACTTTTCAGGTTTTTCTTGAAAATGAACTAAAAATTGCTTAAAAACAACAATGCAAAAGAAAGAAATGAAAAAGACATTTCTTTGATTGAGAGATAGGGTTCGCCGCAATCGAAACCTAAAGCTCGATTTTTTAATGTTTTACTAATATGTAAATTAAAAATCAAGTGCCAACAAATGCTTCTTCTTTGAGTGGGAGTCTAAAGAGGTTCCACTCAAACACAATTGATACCTGTAATTTTTAGTCGACTCAACTTTGGAAATAGAAAAAGATGAAAGCAATGATAATTGGTTGGGGACATACCTAACATTTACTTTTGCCCATCAGGATATCCGAACATTTGTTGGGGTTTATTAACTCGTCTCTCTCTCTCTTGTGGAATGGAATGAAGGGAATGAAATTACTAAATGAAAAATGTATGGTTTAAGGATAACCACAAATAGAGACAAGGTTCAAGGATCACCTAAAACTTAAAAGGCAAGATTTAAAGATGACCTAGAACCTAAGAGACGAGGTTTAAGGATGACCTAGAACCTAAGAGATAAGGTTTAAAGATAACCGGAACCTAAGTGACAAGGTTTAGGGATAACCTAAAACTGGGAGATAAGGTTTAAGGATAACTTAGAACCTAAAGGCAACGTTTAAGGATAACCTAGAACCTAGGAGACAAGGTTTAAGGATAACCTAGAACCTAAAGGCAAGGTTAGGTTTAAGGATAACCTAGAACCTAAATACAAGGTTTAAGGATGTGACACCCCGAACCCTTCGTAGGTCGCCACCAGCGCCAATGTTACACTTTATTACCTTTCTCCTTGGAAGATGCGTCGTAATTCATAGACACAATTTTTTTTTTTTTTAAGAAAAACAAAACGGTTCCAGCGCAACTCACTAGCGGAAGCAATTTAAAACATTACCATCTCTTCCCCTACCAACCATGATACAAATACACACCACTAATGACCATAATTTTTATAGACAAGCCACGACACTTTATTTACATATATTTTCAAGATGGGACTTCTTTTTGGGTCGGTACATCAAAAAGGAAAAGCTAGGACTCAGCCATGTCCAGCCTAAAACCTCATAAAGAACCCTCGACCCTCTACATCTCACGTGTACAACCCCCATCATAAGTGTCGGCTAACTATCCAAAAAGAAACAGCCCCTATTCGTCATGCATGTGCCTTACACCCGGCCTCCCGTGCGTCGGGCGATGGCGGTGGCAGCATTCCTCTTATCACCCCATCGCGGTGAACGTGGACGGAAACAAACTCTTGGACAATCGGGCCCCCAGCCAAGCCTATGTCGTACGAGACAAAACAGCGAACACGTATGTAGGTGAGTCCAGGTACAGAAGGACAGCTGAACTCCTCACACTCTACCTCGACGTCGGACGGTAACCCATAAAATGCACCACGCGTGATGGCATGAAGCGACATATTGCTAATCTGAAATGTTGGTCCCCAAAGGGGTGAATACAACCACTCAGCAGATAGGGAATCCAATAACAACTCAATACATCATGCAAATCATACAAGCATTGCAGACGTTACTTACCTTGAAGCCATGCACATACTATCATGCATCATCATATCAATTTATAACACATACATGTGTATCATTATAGTATCATACATGTCATCATCATCATGGCATAATTATATCATATATGTCATCATCATGACATCATCACATTACACATGTCATCATCATCATGGCATCATTATATCATATATGTCATCATCATCATCATCGTTATGCATATGATCATGCATATCATCATGCCATATCATATATCATCATCATCATCATCCTCATGCACATCATCATGCCATATCATATATCATCATTATCATCATCCTCATGCACATCATCATGCATATCATCATGCATATCATGCCATATCATATATCATCATCATCATCATCCTCATGCACATCATCATGCATATCATCATGCATATCATGCCATGGGTGATCATCATCATCATCCTCCTCATGCACATCATCATGCATATCATCATGCATATCATGCCATATCATATATCATCATCATCATCATCCTCATGCACATCATCATGCATATCATCATGCATATCATGCCATATCATATATCATCATCATCATCATCCTCATGCACATCATCATGCATATCATCATGCATATCATGCCATGGGTGATCATCATTATTTCACATCACATATCATCATCATCATCATCATCATCATCATCATGCATATCATGCCATGTCATGCCATAGTTTAATTTCCACTTTTAGCTTTCAATTTGATCACCACATCACCCATTCCTCAAATCATCAATTTCATCATCCCCTCGGGCAAAGACCTCCGAGGCTTCCGGCATTCAACAATCCCAGGCCACCGGGCATCCGGCCCCCCACATTCCGGGCATCTCGCATCCCAATTAGCATCACGAGGCATTCCCTTGGGCGAAACCTCCGATGGGGCTTCCGGCATTTACACTCCCCGGCCGGGCATCCCGCACCCCAATCCTGGCATCGCGAGGCATTCCCTTCAGGCATAAACCTCCGACAAGGCTTCCGGCACCCCCACGTTCTGGGCATCCTGAATCTCCCAGGGCCATCCGGCAATGCATCTCTATACATTCCGGGCATTATCCTCCACCACAACCATCTCCTCACTTATCATTATCCACATTTACCATTATTTTAATCTCAATTTAACATGGCATATGGCGTGACATCAAACAAGTCATACTTGGCATATGATTCACACATGCATACACCGATATATTATCATACATGCTACATGGTGTAATCATTTATGAAATTTATGGCCAATAAAATAATCCATTTTATTTATTTTATTATTATATATTTTTATATTTTTATAAATATTAAATTCAATATCTATAAATTCCTAAAAATCTTAAAAATTAAAGCAATTATAAAACAAGCCAATGGGATGATAATCAAATGCAAAATACATGGCCAAATAGAATTTTACACAAATCTCACAATTTTCACAAAACATCCTATGATTTTCGGATGAAACCAGAATGCACAGTTTCCGAAGAAATTCGATTAAAATATCCATATAGCCTCCAAAATTGATGAAATTTTACTGTGTTATAGCCAAGACATTTTCGTACAACTTTCATGCAGAACTACAAGCCAGATTCGTTTTAGATTATTTTATACAGTCTCACGAATCTTCTGGATCCATTACCGCATCGCCCAGTGCACACATCTCCGAAATATTGAGATTTCACCTACCTATTCTCTTTCGTTTCCTCTAAAATTTGGATATGTTATACATCAAGATGTCCTCTACAAGTTTCACGCAGAGATCTAAGTCAAATAACCAGAATATAGTCATCATTTAGGTCCATGAAGTCTCGAGTATCTCGGAATACATCACCAGAATAATCGTCTCCAAGATCTAGTTGATTTACTAGGCTATTCTTGCTCATTTCACTTAAAATTTGAGTATTTTATAGTTTAAGATATCCCCTACAACTTTCATGAATAAATAAAAGAGAGATTCTCAACAAAACCAACATGCAACCACAAATCCAGCAAGAGGTCAGTAAAAACTCTCTAGATCTGAGGTCTCCGTAGGATGAGACTTTAACCTCTCAAATCTCCATTATTTTCCACAAAATTTCAGTATGTTGTAGGTCACGATGTTAGATACAACTCTCATGAAGAAATCAAAGCCAAAATCGGACTCTAAACACACATGCAAGCTCAAACAACTTTCTGACTCACATGATCCGAGCAAGAACAGTCACACCATTCACACACAACTCATCCATGCTTCGGTTTTTCATCTAACACCTAAGAATTTAACATGCAAATAACATACAAGCATGCAAGAGAAGCTAGAGGACTCCCATTTGCCTCTAGACCGGTCGGTCGATGGCGTAAGGCGGCGAACACGGCGGCACACGGCGGACGGACGTCGGTTCCCTCCTCGGCTTCTCCTCTCTCTTGCACGATCTCCCTCTCTCTCTCTCTCTCTCTCTCTCTCTCTCTCTCTCTCTCTTGGCTGAATGGAGCAACCGGCCACTCCTCTCTCTCTCTTTCCTCTTATACCCCCAAACTCTCATCATTTGTAATGATTGCTTTGCCTTAACCATGGCCAATGCATGGCCTTCTTTGTGCCACTTGTTACAACACTTGCATGCATCATGGGCCTTGGAGTTGGGCCATCAGGCCACTCTTGGGTCTCCCCTTGGGCTGGTCGACAGCCCCCTTTAGTGGGTCTAATTGGGCCGACTAGCTTGGCCCATCAAGGCTTTGGCCAATGGGCCTAAGGCCCATCCCAAAAATAGACCTTTGCCCCCCTTTTTTTTTTTTGAATTTCTTCTATAAATATGTTTAAATTTCAATTTTCATCTTGGCCAAAGTCTTGGGGCATTTTGTTTATTGAAATTTAATTTATAAAGCACATGGCCAAGCATAAATTATTAATCTATCAAATTTAAATTTTCACAATCATATGCACAAATCATCTAATTAAAAGACTAATGGCTAAAGCATAAGCCATAGAAATTTTATCACCTAATTAGGGACTTTAACACACCTTATGGCTTGTCATTGAATTTTTGGATGCCACAATTCTCCCCGCCTTAGAGAATTTCGTCCTCAAAATTCAAACACCACTCACGCCTTCTTGAAATAAATAGGGATACTTTTCCTTCATCTGATCCTCACTTTCCCATGTGGCTTCTTCCATATCATGATGTCGCCATAATACCTTAACCAATGGGATCTTCTTGGTCCTAAGAATTTGCTCCTTTTGATCCAATATCTGCATAGGCTCTTCAATGTACCTTACTTTCTCATCCATTTTGATGGCTTCATGATCGAGTATGTGACCAAGATCCGGTTGGTACTTCCTCAACATCGATACATGCAACACATCGTGTAGATTTTCTAACTTAGGAGGTAATGCTAAACGATAAGCTACATCTCCTATCCTCTCGAGTATTTCAAAAGGTCCAACAAATTTAGGGCTTAACTTACCATTCATCCCGAATCGAGATGTTCCTTTCATTGGAGATACCTTAAGGAATACATGGTCTCCTACACTAAATTCCAATGGCCTTCTACACCTATCTCGCGTAGCCTTTCTATCTACTCCGAGCTGTTCTAAGTCTTTCTCTCGATAATTTCAACAGCCTCGTGGTAACTTGTACCCGATTCAAGTCGTCAACTTCCTTTCACCTACTTCACTCCAACAAATAGACAGAGTCCTACATCTCCTTCCATATAATGCTTCATAAGGAGCCATGCCTATACTTTTCTAAAAGCTATTATTATAGGCAAACTCTACCAAATGCAATCTTTCATCCCAATTTCATTTGAAATCGATTGCACAAGCCCTTAACATATCCTGCACTATATGGATTACTCTTTCTTTTTGACCATCTGTCTGGGGATGAAAAGTAGTACTAAATTGAAGCTTAGTCCCTAATGCAACTTGAAGACTTCTCCAAAAATTCGAAGTAAACCTCGAATCCCGATCTGAATTAATGGTCACTGGAACACCATGTAAGCATACCACTTGACTTACATACATGTCCGCATACTTATCCATTGGGTAGTCCATGCGAATCGCTAAGAAATGTGCCGACTTAGTCAAACGATCCACTATAACCCAAATTGAGTCATGACTGCTTGATGTCCTTGGCAATCCTTGCACAAAGTCCATTGTTATATGTTCCCATTTCCATTCTGAAATGTCTAATGGTCTCAAAAGTCCTGCGGATTTACAATGTTCCGCTTTCACTTGTTGGCACGTCAAACATTGAGATACGTACTTAGCCGTATTTGCCTTCATACCCTTCCACCAAAATTGCTGATGCAAATTCCTGTACATCTTTGTACTACCTGGGTGGATACTATAATTACTCTTATGTGCCTCCGACAGAATTTCCTTCCTCAATTCGTCATTGTCGGGAACACAAAGTCATCATTGACATCTTACTAATCCATCATCGAGATCTGAAATTCTGATCTTTTCCTAAAGATATAGCATCTTTCACTTTCAAAATCTCTCGGGTCGATACTTGCAGGATTTTGATTTTTTGGATAATCTCCGGCTCAATCCTTAATGCACTAAGCATGCCAGTAAGACAATCCATTTCCAATTTAAACTCTGAATTTGCTACAGATTCTAACAATTCCATTCTCGCCATCCTCAAACTAGCTATTTCCATAGATGACTTTCGACTAAGAGCATCCGCTACTCTATTCGCTTTTCTTGGATGATATTTTATCTCACAATCATAATCCTTCAACAACTCCATCCACCTCCTTTGTCTCATGTTCAATTCCTTTTGCGAGAACAGATACTTCAAACTTTTATGATCCGTATAAATCTCGAACTTTTCCCCATACAAATAATGTCTCCATATCTTCAAGGCAAACACTATAGCTACTAGCTCTAAATCATGCGTCAGGTAATTCAGTTCATGGGGTTTCAATTATCTGGATGCATAGGCTACAACTTTGCCATGCTGCATCAACACACATCCCAGTCCTTTGTGAGATGCATCACTATACATTGTAAAACCATCAGGTCCTGTAGGTATAGTTAGAATTGAGCTGAAGTCAATTTCCTTTTGAGCTCTTGAAAACTCCTTTCACATTCCCCATTCCATTCAAATTTCACATTCTTTCGGATCAATTTAGTTAAAGGTCCTGCCAGCCTTGAAAATCCTTTAATGAACCTTCTATAATAACCAGCCGGTCCTAAGAAACTTCGTATTTCGTGGCAGATGTCATTGGTCTCGGCCAATTTACTACCATTTCAACTTTTGCCGGGTCTACCGCAATTCCTTTTCCTAACACCACATGTCCTAGAAATATTATCCGGTCAAACCAAAATTCACATTTACTAAACTTAGCATGCAACTTATGCTCTCTCGTAGTCCGCAAAACTATTCTCAAATGTTGCTCATGCTCTTTAGGCCCTTTTGAATATACCAGAATATCATCAATAAAAACAATCACAAACCGGGTCTAAATAAGGCTGAAATATTCTATTAATCAAGATCCATAAATGCAGCAGGCGCGTTAGTCAATCCAAATGGCATAACAAGGAACTCATACTGTCCATAACGAGTCTTGAACGCAGTCTTAGGAATGTCCTCCTTCTTAATTCTCAACTGATGGTATCATGACCTCAAGTCAATCTTAGAGAAGAACGAACTTCCCTAGAGTTGGTCAAATAACTCATCAATTCTAGGCAAAGGATACTTATTCTTAATGGTCACCTAATTCAACCGCCCATAGTCAATACACAAGCGCATCGATCCATCTTTCTTTTTCACAAACAAGACCGGTGCACCCCAAGGTGAAGCACTTGGTCTAATGAATCCTTTGTCAACCAATTCTTGCAGTTGCACCTTCAACTCCTTCAATTCAACTAAGGCCATCCTATATGGGGCTTTTGATATTGGTCCTGTTCTAGGCATTAATTCAATTTCAAATTCAACTTCCCGCTCTGGCGGCAATCCAGGCAATTCCTCAGGAAATACATCTTGAAATTCGTTAACTACACGAACTTTCTCAAGTTTAGGCTCCTCCCTTGCATAATCTCTAACTATGGCTAGGTACCCTTGACATCCTTTGTCAAGTAACTTACAAGCTTCTATCGCCGAAATAAGTGCTACAGGAAAATGGGTCTGACCTCTTAAAAATTCACAACTAGACTGATCATGTAAAACGAACTGAACCACTCTTCTATAACAATCCATTCTAGCCCGATACTTACGAAGCTAGTCCATTCCTATAATAACGTCAAAATCATACATAACCATTACAACCAAGTCTATTTCCATATCTTTTCCTCCCATTGATATCTTGCAATTTCTACACACCAGCGTAGACAATACCATATCCTTTAAAGGCGTGGAAACACAAAGAGGCGTTTCAAGAGGCATAACTTCTATCTTATTCAAACGTCTATATCTTTCAGACACAAACAAATGCGTTGCATCCGTATCAAACAATGCATATGCCTTTTGACCATTAATAAGAATCGTACCTGAGATAACATTTTTGGAAGCTTCCGCTTCCTCCCGGGTGATCGCATACACCCTTCCTTGTGCAGTGGTCTCGAGGATTTCCTTGTGGGTTTGACCTAATAGCACTCTCGATATCCCCGTCGCACCAAGCCAACACTCACTTGCGACCTCTCTTGTGGGCAATTTCTCCTAAGATGACCCACTTGTCCACAACCAAAACATTTCAATTGTCCAGTACAAGGTCTTGGGCCATGGCCTCCATTACACTTCTGACAAATACTAGGCTGATAGGGTGCTTTCCCTATATTCGGACCACTTCTTGCCCCTCCAAAATTCCCAAAGTTACTTTTCTTCTTCACATTCCATGTCTGACCTTGACCAGAACAAGGTCTTTTACCCTTTCTCACATCATTAAAATTCAACGGTTTCTTAAACTCTGACCGCTCTCTCAACAGCTCCTGCTCCACTAACTGTGCCCTTTCGTAAATCTCATTATAATATCTTATGTTCAAAGGCACTAGTTGCTTCCTAATGTCAGTCCTCAATCCTTTTAGGAATCTCTTAGCCTTCTCCTCCTGATCCTCAATCAATCTAGGAGCATATCTAGATAATTCAGAAAATCTAGCCTCATACTGATCTACTGTCAACCCTTTTTGTTCTAGCTGAACAAATTCAGTAATCTTCCTATCCTTAGCACAATCAGAGAAATGCTTCCTATTGAAAGCTCTAACAAACTCCTCCGGCTCACATCGCACTGGTGGAAAGATTATGTCCTTCGAAGCTCTCCAACAAAACTTCACATTTCCCTCCAACGGTACTCTGCTAAAACTATTTTCTCAGCAAGAGTGCAGTCCATCAGCCGGAAAATTCGTTCCATCCCATCAATCCATTACTTCGCCTCCTCAGGACTTCCCATTCCATTAAACTTAAGTGGCTTCAGCTTCAAAAACTGCTCCACTAGTCCTTGAGTACGGCGTTCGCTCCGGCTGTTGCGCGCCCGCCTTTCCATCGATTTCCAATATTGGCTAATGCCTCGCAGGATATCTTCCATTCGGGGTTCAGCCCTTGCAGCAGAGGCTTCAGCCCTCAATGGATGAGCACTTCCAGCTCACACCATGACTTTCCTCCAATTTCCAAGCATTGCCTCAGGAATAATCTGAGACTCACTACCTCCATTCAAAGCAATTACTATCACTACATAAGTAACATATACATGTTACTGGTACCTAAAGGCAACTCAAAATAAACTACTAGGGATCTACGAGTGAATACTCATCACCCGTTACTCAATTATTTCATTTTAGATCTTATGGTGTGCATTGTCATCATGTTCCTCAATTTCCAAATGAGGCTCCTTATCACTCCACCTATAACCATTCGCTCTGATACCAAAAAGGGCGGTTGTGACACCCCGAACCATTCGTAGGTCCCCACCAGCGCCATTGTTACACCTTATTACCTTTCTCCTTAGAAGATGCGTCGTAATTCATAGACATATTTTTTTAAAAAACAAAACGGTCCTACTCACTAGCGGAAGCAAATTAAAACATCACCATTTCTCCCCTACCAACCATAATACAAATACACACCACTAATCACCATAATTTTTATAAACAAGCCACGACACTTTATTTACATATGTTTTCAAGATGGGACTTCTTTTGGGTCGATACATCAAAAGGAAAAGCTAGGACTCATCTATGTCCAGCCTAAAACCTCAAAAAGAACACTCAACCCTCTACATCTCACGTGTACAACCCCCATCATAAGTGTCCTAACTATCGAAAAGAAACAACCCCTACTGCCACGCACATGGCCTCACACCTAGTCCGGTGCGTTAGGCGGCGGTGGTGGTAGCATCCCTCTCATCACCCCCATCGTGGCGAACGTGGACGGAAACAAACTCTTGGACAATCGGGGCCCCAGCCAGGCCTATGTCGTACGAGGCAAAACAGCGCACACATATGTAGGTGAGTCCAGTACGAAGGACAGCTGAACTCCTCACACTTTACCTTGACGTCGGACGGTAACTCATAAAATGCATCACGCGTGACGGCAGGAAGCGGCATATTGCTAATCTGAAATGTTGGTCTCTAAAGGGGTGAGTACAACTACTCAGCAGATAAGGAATCTAATAACAACTCAATGCATCATGCAAATCATACATGCATTGCAGGCGTTACTTACGTTGAAGACATGCACATGCTATCATACATCATCATATCAATTTATAACACATACATGTGTATCATCAACGTATCATACATGTCATCATCATCATGGTATCATTATATCATATATGTCATCATCATGACATCATGACATCACACATGTCATCATCATCATGGCATCATTATATCATAGATGTCATCATCATCATCATCATCGTTATGCATATCATCATGCCATATCATATATCATCATCATCATCATCCTCATGCATATCATCATGCATATCATCATAACATACCATATATCATCATCATCATCATCATCATCATCATGCATATCATGCCATGTCATGCCATAGTTTAATATCCACTTTTAGCTTTCAATTTGATCACCACATCACCCATTCCTCAAATCATCAATTTGATCATCCCCTCGGGCAAAGACCTCCGAGGCTTCCGGCATTCAGCCATCCTAGGCCACCGGGCATCCGGCCCCCCACATTTCAGGCATCTCGCATCCCAACTAGCATCACGAGGCATTCCCTTCGGGCAGAAACCTCCGACAGGGCTTCCGGCATTTGCACTCCCTGGCCGGGCATCCCGTACCACAATCCTGGCATCGCTAGGCATTCCCTTCGGGCAGAAACCTCCGAAAGGGCTTCCGGCACCCCCACGTTCCGGGCATCCTGAATCTCCCAAGGCCATCTAGCAATGCATCTCTATACATTTCGGACATTATCCTCCACCACGACCACCTCCTCACTTATCATTATCCACATTTACCATTATTTTGATCTCAATTTAACACGGCATATGGCGTGACATCAAACAAGTCATACTTGGCATAGGATTCACACATGCATCCCAATTCAATGTCATACATACACCGATATCTTATCATACATGCTACATGGTGTAATCACTTATGAAATTTATGGCCAATAAAATAATCCATTTTATTATTATTATTATTATTATTATTATTATTATTATTATAATATACAATTTTACAAATATTAAATTCAATATCTATAAATTCCCAAAAATTATAAAAATTAAAGCAATTATCAAACAAACCAATAGGATGATAATCAAATGCAAAATACATGGCCAAATAGAATTTTACACAAATCTCACAATTTTCACAAAACATCCTATGATTTTCGGATGAAACCAGAATGCACTGTTTCCAAAGAAATTCGATTAAAATATCCATATGGCCTCCAAAAATTAGGAAATTTTACTGAGTTATAGCCAAGACATTTTCGTACAACGTTCATGCAGAACTCCAAGCCAGATTCGTTTTAGATTATTTTATACAGTCTCACGAATCTTCTGGATCCATTACCGCATCGCCCAGTGCACACATCTCCGAAGTATTGAGATTTCACCTACCTATTCTCTTTCGTTTCCTCTAAAATTTGGATATGTTATACATCAAGATGTCCTCTACAAGTTTCACGCAGAGATCTAGGTCAAATAACCAGAATATAGTCATCATTTAGGTCCATGAAGTCTCGAGTATCTCGGAATACATCACCAGAATAATCGTCTCCAAGATCTAGTTGATTTACTAGGCTATTCTTGCTCATTTCACTTAAAATTTGAGTATTTTATAGTTTAAGATATCCCCTACAACTTTCATGAATAAATAAAAGAGAGATTCTCAACAAAAACCAACATGCAACCACAAATCCAGCAAGAGGTCAGTAAAAACTCTCTAGATCTGAGGTCTCCGTAGGATGAGACTTTAACCCCTCAAATCTCCATTATTTTCCACAAAATTTCAGTATGTTGTAGGTCACGATGTTAGATACAACTCTCATGAAGAAATCAAAGCCAAAATCGGACTCTAAACACACATGCAAGCTCAAACAACTTTCTGACTCACATGATCCGAGCAAGAACAGTCACACCATTCACACACAACTCATCCATGCTTCGGTATTTCTCATCTAACACCCAAGAATTTAACATGCAAACAACGTACAAGCATGCAAGAGAAGTTAGAGGACTCCCACTTGCCTGTAGACTGGTCGGTTGACGGCGTAAGGCGGCGAACACGGCGGCACATGGCGGACGGATGGCGGTTCCCTCCTCGGCTTCTCTCTCTCTCTCTCGCACGATCTCTCTCTCTCTCTCTCTCTCTCTCTCAATCTCTCTCTCTCTCCTTGGCCGAATGGAGCAAACCGGCCACCTCTCTCTCTCTTCCCTCTTATACCCCTAAACTCTCATCATTTGTAATGATTGCTTTTAACCATGGCCAATGCATGGCCTTCTTTGTGCCACTTGTTACAACACTTGCATGCATCATGGGCCTTGGAGTTGGGCCATCCGGCCACTCTTGGGCCTCCCCTTGGGCTGGTCGACAGCCCCCTTTAGTGGGCCTAATTGGGCCGACTAGCTTGGCCCATCAAGGCTTCGGCCAATGGGCCTAAGGCCCATCCCAAAAATTGACCTTTTTCCCTTTTTTTTTTTTGAATTTCTTCTATAAATATTTTAAATTTCAATTTTCATCTTGGCCAAAGTCTTGGGGCATCTTGTTTATTGAAATTTAATTTATAAAGCACATGGCCAAGCATAAATTATTAATCTATCAAATTTAAATTTTCACAATCATATACACAAATCATATAATTAAAAGACTAATGGCTAAAGCATAAGCCATAGAAATTTTATCACCTAATTAGGGACTTTAACACACCTTATGGCTTGTCATTGAATTTTGGGATGCCACAAAGGATAATCTGGAACCTAAGAGACAAGATTTATGGATAATCTGGAACCTAAGAGACAAGATTTAAGAATAATCTAGAACCTGGGAAACAAGGTTGAAGGATAACCTAGAACTTAAAGGCAAGGTTTAAGGATAACCTAGGACCTAAGAGACAAGGTTTAAGGATAACCTAGGACCTAAGAGACACGGTTTAAGGATAACCTAGAACCTAAAGGCAAGGTTTAAGGATAACCTAGTGTAGCACCCCTCAACCGCCTCCGATCCATTAGGGTCGCAACATATCACCTACTTTCGCTCAACCTGAAAGTCTTATACTCTGATACAAAAGAAAAGGATGTACACCAACTAAACACTTTTATAGGTAATAGCCTGACACTTTTATTTACATAAAACTAGACGGACAATCGTTAATCGGTACATCAAAATGCCGTAGTTTTCTATACTCGGCTATACTTCAAAAGACACCCAACATTTCCAATAGTTACAAACACATAAAGTCCATCGTTTAGTGTTAGCATCCAAAAATTTCTTCCCCTCGACCCCATCTCACGATCACACCCAACCACTCGGTCCATTTGCTAGAGGCGGCGGCAGTGGCCCCAGTGTTCGTCCATGCTGATGGACAAATACGGCAATGTAGTCCTAGAGTACAGGGCCGGTGGGAAGACCGATATCAAACACCATAATGACTCTCACTCATACAAACGTCAGCCCTCGCACCACAGGGTCCTGATGTTCCGACCGTTCCCACTGTAAGTCGATCGGGACTCCATAGAATGTTCCGGGAGGTGCAGGTAACAGAGGCATCTTATCTAGTCTAAAATGTTAGTCCCCAAAAGGGGTGAGTACAATCACCCAGAAGTTGAAATTCCACTAAACTATATTACATAAGTGCTATCATTACTCAATCTATGTAATGTAAAATAGGGTCCACGACCAAAATAATGAGTGTGAAGTAAATCAATAGAGTTTTTCCAATGAAATGGCAAGCACAGTTTAACAACTAGAACACATCATTTCAATCACACAAGTTCCCGATTATAAGGCAAAACCATTATGACACGTCCCATTCCATGCCACACAGTTTTGTCCCATAATCTGGCGCAGCTATCAATATGGCATACTCAGCAGAACCATAAAGCTTTAGAATTCAATGGATTTTTCAGTTCCCTAACATCTATCCTAGAGGACCGGTGTTTGTGTCCTTCCAAGCATTCACACCCAACCTGGTGTCGAAAGCCTCTGGTTCCATATTTCAGTCACTAGGCATCTAGAGAGCATCATGTCTCACCTCCCAGCATCTCACACCCCACCTAGCATCACAAGGAATTGTTGGGGCTTGCCATGTAAATGGTTACCCCTACCCTTTGGGCATGTATCATAATACAACCGAGCATCCTGACACTCTTGGGGTACCTCTGGGCTTTGTGGACCCTAGGCATATAGCGCGTGTCATGTCTCACCTCTAGGCATCCCATTCTCCCGAAGGCTTCACCAACCTGAGGGTTCAACAATAGCAATATTCATAACCATGCTATAACAATCCACTCAATTTAATGCCAAGGCATTCTCGAATCGTCAGTATGGAAAATCGCATGGTTTTTTCAAACATTTTTGTTTATAGTATAAAGTAAAGTGAAATAAGGGTTTCAAAGACATATAAAATAACTATAATGGTCTCACTTAGTATTTCCAGTGAGGATATTCAAATAGATCAAAATATTTTCTTATGATTTTGCTCGAGAACAATCGAATTTTCATAAACATGAGCCTAGATCGTAATCATGCCTTGAGGGCGCACACATCTTTGATAAAACAATGCATGTATTTTAGGACAATGAAAACTATAGTTCAGCGGTCGATAAATTCGGTCTCGCCATAGCATTTTTCAAAATCTAACATTTGGACTTTCAAAATCAGCATGTCCATGGGTCTCAATGACATTCTACCCATGCTAAATCCTTTCTCAAAACAGCCCATCAGCAATTCCACAATCTCAATTTATAACTCATTGAACAAATCTAGCATAAGATTACGCTTTCAAGACGCACTACATCGAGCAACTACGACCTTATGCGATATAGGTTAGTGGATATCAACTTGCCTTAAGTCCTATGACGTTGACGACGAGGGGTTCGATGCAGTGGTGTGGAAGTTGCGGCTCAAGTGGAACGGTGGCTACGGTGCGATGGGAAAGGCGGTGGCGTCCAAGCACACACGATGGAGGGCGGTCCCTCTCCTTTTCCCTCGTTGCTCTACCTAGCGGTTCCGCTCGCTCGCTCATTCTCTCTCTCTCTCTCTCTCTCTCTCGTTTGCTCTCCCACTTGTTCTCTCTCTCTCTCTCTCTCTCTCTCACAGTTTCTCCGTGTTCCGAAGCTGGCCCTTTTTTTTCTCTCTTTCGTTGTCCACCCGGTGGCCGCACGTGCAAGGGGCAGCTAGAGGAGTTCGTGGCCTCCTGCATGCAGACCTTTCTCCTTGCCAAGCTAGCTTGTCGTCCCATGATGAAACGTGGCTCTTTCTCTCCGTCAACTTCTCCATTTAGTTGACCCTGACTTTGCTACCACTCGCCACCTCGCATGATGCATGCGAACGTCACTGTCATGGGCTCTCTCTTGGTAAACAACTCTCCATTTGGTTGACTTCTTATACGTGACCTTCAATTTGTGGGCAAAGGCTTCACTTATTGCGTGGAGGGGGCTATTTAATGTGGATGCATGGTCGTGCATGGCCGCGCATGGGAATTTTCCGAAAGTCGATATCTCGGAATGGCGGGTGGTGATGAAACGAGGGTCGAATATGGTGCCGACGATGATGATGGTACGATGGGGTCCAAAATCGGTGACAATGACGAAATCCGATAAAAATATCGTTGATCCACGACGTATTGTTATTTTTCCGAGGTTGGCAAAAATACAAATGCCATACCTAGAACCTAAGAGACAAGGTTTAAGGATAACCTAGGACCTAGAAGACGAGGTTTAAGGATAACCTAGAACCTAAAGGCAAGGTTTAAAGATAACCTAGAACCTAGGAGACAAGGTTTAAGGACAACCTAGAACCTAGGAGACAAGGTTTAAGGACAACCTAAAACTCGAAGGCATGGTTTAAGGATAACCTAGAACCTAAGAGACAAGGTTTAAGGATAATCTAGAACCTGGGAGACAAGGTTTAAGGATAATCTAGAACCTAAAGGCAAGGTTTAAGGACAACCTAGAACCTAAGAGACAAGGTTTAAGGAGAACCTAGAACCTAGGAGACAAGGTTTTAAGGAGAACCTATAACCTAAAGGCAAGGTTTAAGGATAACTGAACCTCGTGAGACAAGGTTTAAGAATAGTCTAGAACTTGGGAGACAAGGTTTAAGGATAACCTAAAACCTAAAAGCAAGGTTTAAGAACAATCTAGAACCCGGGAGACAAGGTTTAACGATAACCTAGAACCTAAAGACAAGGTTTAAGAATAATCTAGAACCCGGGAGATAAGATTTAAGGATAACCTAGAACCTAAAGGCAAGGTTTGAGGATAACCTAGAACCTAAGAGACAAGGTTTAAGGATGACCTAAAACCTATGAGACAAGGTTTAAGGATAACCTAGAACATAAATGCAAGGTTTAATGATAACCTAGAACCTAAAGACAAGGTTTAAGGATAATTTGGAACCTAAGAGACAAGGTTTAAGAATAATCTAGAACCTAGGAGATAAGGTTTAAGGATAACCTAGAATCTAAAGGCAAGGTTTAGAGATAACCTATAACCTAAGAGACAAGGTTTAAGGATAACCTAGAACCTAAAAACAAGGTTTAAGGATAACCTAGAACCTAAGAAACAAGGTTTAAGGATGACCAAGAATCTAATTGACGAGGTTTAAGGTTGACCAAGAACCTAAAGATGAGAGGTATGATTATGGTTTGATATGACCAAAACCGGTTCACCGAGGAACAAATATTTTGAAAAGGGTTTCGTGATTGCTTGAGAGCCAATCTTGCAAAACAATGTCGATTGTCAAATCCCTTTAGAGAGGATTTTAACAAAATGAGATTTGATTAACCATCTAAGGGTTAAGTCAAATATGCCAAGTGGAAATATCATAATAAAAAGAGGTCTGTTACACTCACCCTCAAAAAGGCCTTTTATTCCCAACCATTGATATGAGAAAACTGTTTAAATCTCACTGGAGAAGTCTCACTCAACCTATGTCTAAGTTTTTCTAAAATGTTCACAGTGAATACAATCCATTGATCAAAAGGTCTTTTGAAAGGACCGTAATGATGGCTTGGTCATGGGCTTACACAAAGGGTATGTACTTTGAGGCTAAGAAATGAATAGTCAATCAATATCTTCATCAGGTTTACAAGTCAAGAACCTTGAAGATAAGATAAGATAGGATTGCTTCCACTTCTTCTAGCGGTAGCTCCTACGTGATACTCTCATTTCAACTCGAACCATCCCAATTGGAAGAGATTTTGGATAAGGGTTGTAATGTTGGTTCGAATGAAGCTTAAAAAGGCTTGAAAAATTTTCAAATATCGAAGGGTTAAAAGTGAGTGATTATCTTGGCATCATTATCATCACATGACTTTTCGAAAATTTGACTCTTGAAATTTAACCTATCTCCAAGAGTCCTTTTGATAATTTGTCTTGAGACATGAGAGCTTCGCTCTTTGTTCTAATGGCATTGCTTGCAATACATGTTTTCTTATGCAAGGCTTTTCTTTTGTTTTTCAACGGATGGTCTTTGCATGACCATTGATTTCGCTCTTCTTTGCATTTTTGCTTTTCTTTGCATTTCTTTTTCATGGGCATTGGTCTTGCTTTTACCAAGCACATTACTTTTTCATACCCCTTAGTAATCTCATTTGAGCATCTAGGACTCTCGAGTGGTATTTATAAACATGACCAATATTCTCAATTTTGTTGGTAAATCATGTGCCTTGCCCTAGTGTGGGAAGATAATCATCACACTGGGGTTATGAAAGAATTGTATAAGGCTCACATTGGCTAAGTAAAGGGTAATTGTGTTTGTGGTAGTGAACAAAATGCTCTTTGTCACTTCGGGATGCTTCGAGTTTCGATAAGAAATCACCGAAGCTAGCACAAGAAGATTGATGCAAGTGAAAGCAATAAAATCTTTTTTAATCTTTTACTCCGTAATTTTCAACCAAGACCCCTATTTTGCCCCAATGTGGGGTTGTTCTTGACAAGGTTATTTTGGAAATGCTCCCTATTTGACTCAAAGTGGCTTGCAAGGGATATCAATAGTGTTTGGGATTAAGAAAGGAAATGCCTTTATCATCTTAAACCATGTATTCACTGTGGATGAACCCTATGCCCTAAGACATGGTTCTTTTCACTCAATTCTCTCAAATAGTGTATAGGATGTGTTTGGAAAAAAAAGGTTGCCTCACATCATTTTAGGCATTGCCAATTGGTATATTTAACAATCATTTTCAGGTTTTCCAAAGCACACTTTGGTTAAATTCAACTCCCCGGGTAATGAAAATGTAATGAAATTTTGTTTGAAAAGACATGTTTCATTGACCTTACTGGGAGACTTTTGGAAATAAGGTTGAATAAAATTTGTGGACAAAGTAGTATAGGTTTTGCTCAACACAGGGGTTCACTTCTAGAGTTCTTACTGACTCTTTGGCATTCTAAGGGATAGGGTCACTTCTAAGTTCTAAAGAAGATTGACACTTTTTGAAAATTTTGCATTTCTAAATTTGACCTCCTATTAACAGGTAGAATCTTCTTTAGAGGTCCTACAAAATGAACAAACATGCAGATGCAATATGTATGCATGAGATGCATGATGTAAACATCCTAAAGTGGCTTGGATTCAATCCAAAAGTGGCTCAAAGGCCTTTCACTTTATTCATAAATAATACTTCTTGACAACATCAGCATTTACAGGTCTTGGCAATTCTTGACCATCCATTTCTACAAGGATTAGTGCCCCACCAGGTAGCACTTTCCTTACAATAGGTGGACCTTCGTAGTTTGGAGTAAACTTCCCACGAGGATTTGGAATGATAGGTAAGACCTTTCTTAAGACAAGATCGTTAATCTCAAAATGTCTTGGTCTAACCTTGCGTTTGAATAACTTAGCTACTCTCTTCTGATAGCTTTGTCCATGGCATAAGGCTTTTACTCTCTTTTCATCAATCATATTAAGTTGTTCAAATCTTTGTTGAGCCCATTCAACTTCAGAGAGCTTGATTTGAGAAAGTACCCTCGATGAAGGGATTTCCACTTCCATAGGTAACACAGCCTCCATCCCATAAACCAATGAGAATGGTGTTACCTTGGTTGAAGTGCGAATTAAAGTTTGGTAAGTAAGTAAAGCATATGGTAACCGATCATGCCAATCACGATAATTTTCCGCCGTTTTGGCTAAAATCTTCTTGATGTTCCTATTTGCTGCTTCCACAGCTCCATTCATTTGTGGGCAGTAAGGAGAAGAATTCAAATGGCGAATGTAGAATTCTCCAAGCAATTCATCTACCACCTTGGTGTTTAGATTTGATCCATTGTCTGTGATGATCACTTTAGGAATTCTATATCGAGCGATGATATCATGACGGATGAACTTTGCCACGCTCTTTGTAGTAACATGGCCATAAGAACTGGCTTCAATCCATTTGGTGAAGTAATCAATGGCTGTTAAGATAAAACAGTGTCCATTCGATGCTTTAGGATTAATTGGTTCGATGATGTCGATGCCCCACATTGGAAAAGGCTAGGACTCGGATTTTTGATGTAGCTCATTAGGAGGAGCATTGATTTTGTCTCCATAGACTTGGTATTGGTAACAGCACCTCACATGCTGAATACAATCGGCTTCCATGGTCAACCAATAGTACTCGAGCCTCATGATTTTTCTAGCCAAGAGATGACCATTCATTTAAAGGCCACACTCTCCTTCATGTATTTCTTTCATCAGGAGTTTAGCTTCTTGTGCATCCACACACTTCAGTAAAATTTAATCGAAAGAGCATTTAAAAGGGCTCCTCCACTAAGGAAGAATTTGGATGCCAACTTCATCAAGTATTTTCGATCATTGGCTTGACTCCCTTGGGGGAATTTGCCTTCTCGAAGGTAATTCATGAGGTCATAATACCGGGGTTGACCATTAGATTCTTCTTTAATCATTAGACAATAAACAAACTTCTTCAAGACGTCGATTTGCAAATGATCAACACTCAAGCCATCGGTTACTTGTAACATTGAAGATAAAGTCGCCAAGGCATCAACAAATTGATTTTGTGATCTCAGCAGATAATCAAAAGAGATTTCATCAAATTCCTTAACCAAGTCTTCGAGATATTCATGGCAAGGAATCAACTTTACATCCTGCGTTTGCCATATATCTCCCATTTGGAGGATGATGAGTGTAGAATCACCATGAACTTGAAACTTTATTACTTTCATATCAATGACTAATTACAAACCAAGGATGCAAGCTTCATATTCAGAAATATTGTTGGTACAAGGGAATATACCAACTTTGTAGCTACCGGATAATGTTGACCTTCTCGGGAGATATTAAAACCGCCTCGTACCAAAAACCAGAAAGGTTAAGCGCACCATCGAAATACATGGTCCACTTGTCAAGTGAGACCAAATAAATCTGTTCATCGATTTCATCCAAATCAATAGATTTCTCGGGATTTTCGGCTAACATATCGGCTATGGCTCGCCCGTTGATGGACTTCGTGTGACATGCTTTGAATATCAAACTCAAAGAGTATTATTTGCTATTTAATGAGCCTTCCAACCAAAGCTGGCTTCTCCAAAAGATATTTGCTCTGGCCATTCTCAGTTACCAGAAGGATGCGGTGATGAAGAGTGTATTGCCTCAGTTGGTGTAAAACCCAGTTGACATTGGCGTTCTTTTAACAACTTGGATAGGTGATATGAGTATAGGAGATTGCGAAAGATATCGCTTAAGTTCTTCAAATAAATCTCGCAACATAATTCAATCTTCCTAGTAAGCTTCGGACTTCCTTAACAGTAGAATGAGGTTTTAGATCACATATGGCTTTCACCTTAGAGGGATCTATCTCGATACCCTTGTTACTTACCATAAATCCAAGAAGCTTCCAGACTTTGCTCCAAATATGCATTTTGCGGGGTTAAGCCTCAACTTGAATTTTCTCAATTGATCAAATAGTTTTCTTAAGACTTCAACATGATCTTCACCTTGTCTTGACTTTGCAATCATATCATCAACATAAACTTTAATCTACTTATGCATCATGTCATGGAATAGTGTTACCATGGCTCTTTGATATGTTGCCCCTCCGTTCTTTAAGCCAAAGGGCATCACTTTATAGCAAAATGTTCCCCATGGAGTGATGAAAGAAGTTTTAGTCTTGTCTTCCTCTTTCATTCGGATTTGTTATAACCGAAAATCCATCAATGAAGGAGAACAATTTGAATCCAGCAGTACTATCAACTAAGACATCAATGTGTGGCAAAAGAAAATCATCCTTAGGGCTTACCTTATTTAGGTAATGGTAATCAACACATACTTGGACTCGTCCATCCTTTTTCATAAATGGGACTATATTAGCAATCCAATCAGCATAATGGGTGACTTCAATGAAACCAACATTTAATAGCTTCATGATTTCTTCTTCAATCTTTTTTGACAACTCAGGTTTTGTCCTTCGAGCATTTGCTTCTTCGGCGGAATATTAGGATCAAGTGTTAACACATATTCCACGATCTCAAGATCTAAACCCAGCATATTGGCATATGACCAAGCAAAAACATCTTGGTACTCTTTCAAAAGTCTAATTAATCTATTGGCATCCGCTTGAGAGAGACTTATCCCAATCTTGGTTTCTTTAAGGTTATCCGAATCTCCTAAATTCACAGTGATTGGCTATTCGGTGGTAGGAGGTTTGGACTCTTCATGTCGAGTCATTCATTTTCAATAACTCAAGGATCATCCTCATTCTCGAGTCAAACTAATCAGGTTTGTCAAAATCCTTTGAATGTGAATCTAAGCCATGCAAATGACTATCATGATGTGAAATGTCATGCCCGAGATGCAATCAAAACCGGTTAGTATATATACATATAAATGAATGCAATATATGTAAATGTCATGAAAAATTTGTTTTCAAATTCAAGTTTTCGAAAAAAATTATTTGGAAACTAGCCCTCATGTCGTTGGATCTCCTCGTTCCATTAAAACATTTTGAAACCATAGATCGTGTGGAGGCTCAGCCTTAAAGCATCATCATAGGACCGATTTGGGAAACCTCACACGTCTATTAACAACACGTGAATTTTATTGATATGTAAAGACTGCATTACAACGCATATCATCTTGGATCTATAGAGTTTATGATCCAGATTACTACAAGTGGAAATGAATGAAATGAATGAAGTTCTCTTGTAGGGGAGAAATGAATGGAATATGACTAAAAATGAAACGCAAGAACTAGAAACGTCCCTTACATAGTGGGAACTGTAGGCTCTTCATCTTCGTTAATTGTGCCAACCAAACCATCTTCAAACAAATCAACAAAGTGTTAGACATAGGTCTGTTCTTCTTGCAAGAACCTTGGTGGACCAAGAAAGAAATCCTTCAAAGATGGAGGCAAGAGGTGTTGGTAGCTCTTACCTTTAATGTTTAGGCCTTTATGATGACCTTGACCCTTATGGTCGCCTTGATAACCTAGGCCTTCGTGTTTGTTGATCTTGACCACCTTAATGGGATTTGGCATGCCTTAGGTGAGCTTACCTAAACCTTTCCCAATAGCAAAACCGTTCTTGAACAATTCTTTACTTGACATCAAGGATGCCTTTGAGAACTGAGGCTTTCTAATTATCGACCCAATAGGCACATGAGTGACAAACACCATCTTAAACGAGTGGTAGCTCGACTCTCCCTTGACCTCAGGCTTGATGAAAGGTATGGCGATGTTATGGAAAGTCTCCACCTCCTTTTCACATCGGATAGTCACGATCTTTCCATCAATGGGGAGTTTCATCATCTGATGAAGACTAGAAGGAATGATTCCTATAGCATGGATCCACGGCCATCCCAATAGCAGGCTAAAGTTACTTGGAATATCCAAGACTTGAAATTTTCAGTAATGGTAATAGGGCTAATCGTCGGTCGTAAGTCGATTTCCCTATTGTTTCTTTTCACATCCCATCGAAGGCTCAGATGGGAATCTTTGGAGGGGAGACATTTTTCATTCCTATCCCCAATTGATGGAGGGTGCATAAAGGGCAAATGTTCAAGGAAAAACCATTATCGACTAGGACCCTCGAAATCCTAGTCCTAAAATGTTGAGCGAACACATACAATGCCTTAGTATGTGCTTGGCCCTCAGGAGGGAGGTCTTTCTCAGAGAAAGTAATTTGATATGTAAGAAGTATAGCATCCACAAACTCCTCCAACTGTACTTCTCCAATGGTCTTGGGCACATGGACTTCATTTAAAATTTTGGGGAGAGCATTTCTATGCTTTTTAAAGGTCTTGAAAAACTCCAATAGGGAAATCTACGCAGGCATCTTACGCAATTGATCTATCACTTCTGCCTTGCTTCTCTTAAGTGTTTTGAGGAGTTGTTCAGCTTCCTCATCAGTTACGGCCTTCTTTTCCACACCTTCACATGTTGGGTAGATTTGACCCAATCGGGTAACGGCGTCGATTTCATTTGTATTATAGTTCCAAGGGACCGCCTTAGTGCCATAAGTAGGAGTCACCTTAGTATTGGAACATTCACCAACTTCTGGTGACAATTCAATCACAACGGGTCCAAAACCTATGCTTGAGATCTTCATGGTTCCAAAATTGTCAATTAATCAGCCGACTTCGATGATGCCCTTGTCAATTGTATCAGCCCCAAGGCAGATTTTCTCCTTAGTCAAATCAATCACAATAGGCTCAATCATAGCCATGAAGCCATCCCCGAACTCATCTGCCATCCACTAGGGACGATGTCTTTGGGGTTTCGAAAATAACTTGGAGGAGGAGTATACTTGACCATAAAGTCATACTCCCACTTAGTTGTGCTAAGGTGTCCACCACTTCACCTCTCTCATGGGCTTTCCTTACGAACTCACAATATGAATGAGAATTTTTGTATTCATCCTCATCCCTGTCGTAGGAGTAGACCTCTTTATCTTTTGGCAAAGTTAAAGTAAGGTCTTCTTCACCATCCCATCCACTCGGGACAATATCCTTCACGTCAACGAAGAAACTTGGTGGTGGTGTGACCTTCACCTTAAAGTCATATTTACCATTTGGTTGGCCAAGGATGCCAACAACTTCACCATTTTCGCAAGCTTTTCGAACAACTCACAATCCATATGAGAAGCCTTATATTCATCCTCGCTTCTAAGGTCAAAGTGTGACATCCTGAAATTTGAGCCCTCTGAGGGATGGATGAATGTGAATCTCATCAATGCATTGTTGGTTGATCTCACTCGAAATTGATCACTCTTGAGATATTGACCTTGAGGGAAAGAGCTAATGAGGACAGAACTCATGCCACTAAAGAACTTGACTTGGGAAAATGACTTGACCATGAGACTTGCATGAGGACAATCCTATAGATAGGCAGGCCGATTTCAAGGACGACTAGAAGTTGATCGCGGACAAAACAAGTGAAATGACGAGTGATTCTGTTTATGTTATTGAGTTTGTGAACGATAATTTTGTACTTTGAAATAAGAATCTATCATCCACAATTTCATGTAGTCAAGGACGTTCATGTATCGAGATGTCTTGAACGTGGTTTGGCACGAGTTAGTTATGCGTGAATTCTCAAAAGCGCCATCGTTTGAGTTGTACCCAAAATGGCATTAGGGCGAAATTGACATGGCATGAGAACCCAAGATTGGATTTCGAATTATAGAGAACATCCAGGACAGACTTTTGGACGGTGCTACTTCGACAGTTGACAACGCCAGTTAAACTCAGTATTTGGAAAAAAAACAGGGATTCATGGACTGAGGAAACGAGCCTATGGGGACATGGGCCGAGCAAAGCCAAAGTGTGGACCTTAGGCCTATGATGGGACAGCCACCATGGTAGGCCCAAGGCAAGCAAGTGAGCCCATTAGGCCAACCCACCATTTCACCTTCCAAGCCCATTGTCTAAGCCTTGAACCATTTTAATCCCAATCAATTCCCGAGCCTGTTCCTATTTATTTCCTAGCCCATTTCTTAGGTTTGCCCATCATTTTCAACCCAAGGGCAGATTGGGAATTTGTGTAAGGTGGAAATGACCATTTTCCTTAAAAGCATGTGGATAAGGCAAAGGAAGAGAGAGAAGATGAGGTCATCTTTGCATGGGGACTTGGGGCAAGCTTTAATGGCCGTTTGGAAAGTGCAGCTAGCCTTCACATCACTTTATCTCTCCTCTTTTAGCTCCCAAACCGTTGACCTTGCTCTTCCTGTTTTTCTCTTTCCTTCCTATTTCTGCTCTAGTAGACCTTCCTGTGAAAACTTGAGTTAATTGTTGGCTTTTCGTGAGAATCAGCACCCGTGCCACCTACCACCATGCTCAAGAGACCTAGACCGTCCGCCTGGAGTTGGCCGCATTTGCGCCGAAGCCGCCGCTAACCCGCTAGGCAGCCAAAAGTTGCCACTCGTCGACGCCCGAAGCTGCCCGCCCGCACTGTTTTGCCTTTACAGCCTGTTTTCTCCCATTCGACCAAGCCTCCACCCAGCTCAACCACGCAGTCCCCCTCGACTCTCGGGTGTTGCCGATCGCCAGCCAATCCCTTGCTAGAGCTCCGGCTAGCTCGCCCAACTCCTTCTCCACCTTTGCAATTCGGTTTCCAAGAGTTTCATAGGGAAGCAGAGCTTGTGGTTGCTGTTTCAGCCCCGGACCACCTTGGATCATCGTGGTTGAGGTCACCATGCGTAGTCTTTGTCGTTCCGCCACGTTTGTATCTCTGGCCTGCTTAACGAGTGAGTTTAGCTCCCAATCCATCGATTGGTGCCTAAACTTGCTTAGGTTGGTTTAGTTAGAGTCAATTCTAGTTTAGGAGATTTAATTAAGTTGTATTAGCCTTAAGGTAAGTGGTTAATGGATGGTTAAGATTAGTTTAGCTTAATCTTGCTTTGTTTGTTTAATGATGCTTATGTGCTTAATTAAGTATGTTTAGCTTTAATTGATCGATTGTTTGCGTTAATTAATCTTTTGCTTAATTTATGAATTTATATTATTACTTATTTAATTTTGGAAATTCACTATTCACGCAACATTATTCACAAGTTACTGTCACGTGCACTGTTCACACGGTACCGTTCACAGAGAACTATTCACGTGCATTGTTCATCTAAAATGCAAAAAGTGTCTAAATTCATGTGTTTTAATCCTATGAAGTGAATGAATGTGTAAATGCATGGGCATCCACATGAATTGAGTGATTTGCACAAAAAGGGAAAAATAGGTTGTCTGAGGGACATTGGAATGGACTGCTCTTTTGAGAAAGGGGAGTTGTGATGGTGTGCTTGTGTGATCCGAAGGTGAACCGTCACCCAATGGGAGTTTGGGGGTGATACCCGATTGGCGTCGGAAGCCGGTCGTAGTAGATTCTAGACCAATGTCCCTCTTTAGGATAATGTCTAGGCGGAAGTTCTAGACGTTGCCATACTCAATAGGGCGAGATGAAGCCCAATTTTTATCGGTAGCCTAGTGGAAGTCGATGATCGTTGGATCGGGAAGTTGGCCATGGCCGAGAGGTCATAAATAAACGGACTGTCGACTATGAAGTTGACCGGATCTTTGACGGGGAAATTAGCCGTACCGCTAATTGGGAAGTTAGCCATACCATCAACCGGAAGTTGACCATGGCCAATGGGCTGTACGAACTAGAACACACTTAAGTGTTGAGATCGTTGCACCTTATTATGGGGTAAAATTGTGTGACACGGTATGGGACGTGTCACAACAATTTTACCTTATAATCGGGACCCGTGTGATCGATTGATGCATGACAGGTGGTGTACTAAAGTGCAAGAGCATATGAAAATCATGGCATCATTGGTTCAAGTTATGCATGAGTGGATCATATTGTTGATGGCATGCACGCATGAATTGATAATGTGCATGGTATGGCAATGGCCAAGTGAGATCGCTTTGTGATGCGACTTGTATATGATTGATAAACTGCATCATCTAATGGCCATGTGCATTACGTGTAGTGTGCTGAGATTCATCGTGCAGGGTATGCCATACCAAGTAAGGTTGGATGCAAATCGATTTGTTAATTGTTGGTTGTGAGTCTTGGTTTGTTTGTGGGGTGGCTCTTAAGAGATACCCCGAGTTGAGTTGGTATCCTAATCGGGGTTAGGGGGAGGACTCACCGAGATTTTACATCTCACCGGTTATTGTATAACCACTTTCGGGACCTTAGAATAGCGCTTCAACCGGTGAGGTTTGGGATCCCTAAGGACTGGGATACCGTTGTGATGCACCACCACTTCTTGGGTCGGGCACATCCTTATGGGAAGTATCTATCGATTATCTGGGTGGATGAGGGATTAGGGCAATGGATACCCCATTGGTTTCTGGCGTGGTTCTTCCGGGAGGGAGATATGTTGCTCGGTCCTCTACAAGGTTTTGACGGGCCACCTAGTAGGGGCCCCGAGGATGCTGATTGGGATCCCATGGAGGTGAACCCTCCTATTGGTGTTGTGAATGATGTTGCCCTTGCTCCGCCAATGATTGACCCGTACGCTTGCAACTATGACTCGACAGAGTCTAGGTCTGCTGGGTTCGAGTGACCATAGTGCCGAACTCGAGTGTTCTTTTTATGAATAGTTGGATTAGCCTAGCCTAGTTTCTTTTTGGTATGGCCAGAGGATGGATCGGCCTCTTTGTTGGGCTTGTAAATTGGAAACGATCCTCCATAGGTTAATCCAATATGAAAATGTATATACAAGTAGGTGTGGTGTTTCTGCTGTTCATCTCTCTATCCCTACTTGATTGCTTGTTTGTTTATTGTCTGGGAGATGGTACATTTTCCGCTTGAGCATAATGAAAGATTAAAAATGAAGGGTTGGCGACAAGTCCTAGGACGTTGCTTTCTATTGACCAAGGAAGGGGTTGTTGCATGCCAAGGGTTCGAGGCGTGACACAAAGTCTTGGCACATAGGGGTTTTGCTTTTTGAGGCTCGACGATCCTCCTTTCGAGTGTCATCCTGACTTTGATTCCTAGCCTTCCTTATGACTTTTGAGATTATATCCTTGCTAGACAAATTTACTTCAAACCGAGACATTTGTCTCGAAGCGTGCTCATCATCTTCATATTGGATAATTCCTGTGTCACCGGTGACTTCGCTAAGCAAGCTATCTTCTCATGAAAAGTGATGTCACCTTTCATCTGGCAATAAGCAAATGGTGTGATCTATTCCAACTTTTGGATATCCATCAAGAGTACATGCTTGTCGTCATCCCTATAAATCATGTTGACATCATTAGAATGTTTTGGAAGGGGATTTTGTTGGACATTTGGCATTGAGTCCTTAAAGATGAGCAGTTTTTTATCCAAAGCAAGTTCTGGATCTTGGAATGGAGCACTTACGGTTGTCGACATGGTGACCTTTTTCTTCCATGTGATAGTCACACATTTTCTTAAGGTCAAACTCGACAAACTTTGGTGGATTATCTCTTAGGATCTCTCGCCACAAGATGACTTTCAATCAGCATGTGAAGTAGCTGAGACATGGGTCTATGTAATAGAGTAAATTGCCTTTGAGGGCTTTTCCTTTGCGTTCAAAATTTCAGGAAGAGCTCCCTACCTCCATGGCGGGTTTATGAGCCTAAGGATTATATGGTTTCTGAGAAGATGAATTTTGTATATAAGCAATCTCCACAATTGATTCCTTATCTCTCTTCAAGGTATATCGACGATTCGTGATCTCAATCAACCTTCCTTCATGCATGATTCCCTCAATGCGTTCACCTAACTCCACCAATGCGGCAAAGTTAATAAAGGTGTGGTTGTACATTTTCTCAAAGAAATCTCGAGGCATGGCTTGAAGTAGTAATTTCATAGCCTCCTTCTCAGACAAGGGTGGCTTTACTTGAGATGCAGTAGCTCTCCATCTTTGAGCATAAGCTCTAACCATTTCATTCTCTTCTTGACTCGAACTAATTCCTTTAGGATCGGAGCGATTTCAGTGTAGAACTTATATTGTTGGAGGAATTCATTGGTGAGATCCTACCAAGTATGGATCTTCTCCAAGTCCAACTCTATAAACCATGTCAACGCAAGACCAACCAAGCTATCTTGAAAGGAGTTAATCAGGAGCGGAGGATTGTCTGAGTAACAGGCCATCTTGCCCAAACAGTACTTCAAGTGGGTCTTAGGGCATCCAATGCCATCATATTTCCTCATAAACTCGGGCTCCTTGTAGAATTCAAGGACTTTAACCTTGGCGAAGGGTGAGAGCTTATCGAACCCCTACGCTTGATAGCCTTATAGCATGCAAAGGCGTTCCTCAATCTTTGTGGGGCATCTTGAACTTTCCTCATCAAAGTACGAAGTTGGGATCTCCTTAGATGGAGCCTCTAAATCAATAACCATTGGGGTTGTAGTAGGAACCTCTTCAGCAGACCCTTTTCCCACAAGTTTTGTTACCGGCACTTCAGAGGGCGCAGTAGGAGGATTCATGGTAGGAGAAATAGGAACTACGAAGTTAAGTTCTTGACTTGGTTGGAGAGATCAGCTAACAAAGTGCCATCATCTACGCCATTTAGTTCTCCATGCTAATAACACAAGCATCAGTATCTTCGTTCTTCATCCTTGTTTGCTGGCGAGTACGTATGATAAACCGTTCTTTAGCCATCTTTCACAACCTTGTAAAAGAAGATGACTCGAATTAGTACAAGTTAAAACAATCAATAAAATACAAACCCTAGTCAATTTTATATTTTCTTGAGATGAAATAATGATAAGAAGTGTATATGATCCAGTATCATATAACATCCTCTTATCAAAATTTCTTCAAAACAAATTATACAATTGAAAAGGAATGATGACAAATAATTAATCAGAATGCCCCTTTTCTAAAAATTATATGAAAATGTTCATGAATTTTATTCATTTCATCGAACAATTACAAGGGAAATAGAACCTTGCTTTCTTGAAGCTTGCAAAGTGGTTCGATTTTACATGTTATATGAAAATGAATATAGGAAAACCTCGACAGAAAGGAGAGAAACACAAAGGAAGTCCTTTTACAAGAAAAGAATATGAGATGGAAACCAAAGGACTAGGTGGATCATGTGGAGACCCTTGTTATCATGGGCCAAGCATTTCTCATCGATCAAGACATCATCTTCTTGCTCCTTAATATGAGCTCAACAAAAACCTTGAGGCTCGGGAATATCATGCAACTGAACCTTGAGTTCAGGTTCTACTTGACGGTATATGTAATCAATGGTAGCTTGATGAGTCATCATCTCTCCTTCCAAGTTGGCTTCATCAAGGGCAACCACATAATGCGAGGAACGGAGTACGAAATTCCAATAGCAGCTTGAATCACGGCCTTGATATGGTCAATTTGGTTTTCCTCGATGACTTCATTGTGATAATCAATATGATATAACCCCAGCTTGAGGATTGGCGGGATTGTTTGAAGCGCGCGATATTGGCGAAGCACCCTGAAAGAGTAATATCATGTTAAACTCATCAATCCCACGAGGGGGAGTGGGTCGTCAACTCCATTAAAAAGGCGCACCTCAAGATTCCCAAGCCATCGAACATGCCATTGAATTAAGCTAGGGTTGAGGCTTTTGAGGAAATGAAACCATGTAGAGAAAGACCATGATGGAAAGAATTCATTTCTTTGGCAAAATCTAAGAATGGGATGATGATATTTCGTGTCATCGAAAATCTTCATGTGAGGGGCAAATTCTTTGATATGTGAAAAGAGCCAAATTTGGAGAAGTCCTAATGAAGTTGTAAGAGATCCTCGTCCATTTGCTTTGAAATGATTAAGAGACACAAAAGTTCCGGCGAGGATCATGTGTGTAAAAATTAAATGCGAACACTTGATTGACAATGTGAGTGACTAAAGGATCCATTGTTTTTTGGGTATGTGGGAATACCACAAAACCAAAAAACATGAGTAGGAAGACACGAGGAATTTGATTCCCAGATTTAGGTTGAAGACTAAAGAAATAATGTTCAAGGGAAATATAAGGCATGGAATGAGAATTTCCTTTAAGAATAGACTCAATTTTATTGGTAGTGATATTGAGGAATTGACTTAGAAGAGATATTGGATCTTGACCAATAGGAGGAGTGGCGAAACCTAAAGAGGCTTTTCCTAACCCGATAGCTTTCTGGAACTCCTCAATTGTAGAGGTCAATTCACCATCGTGATATGTGGTTCAACTTTTAATAAAGTTGGGAGGAAGGCTATGCGTTTTTCCACGTAATCTTCATGTCTTGGGTTGAGATTCTCCCATAGAGTCTTGAGGTTCCCAAGTACAGGGACCACGTCCACTTCAGGTTTACCTATCTAAACCTGAACCTCAAGAGGCATCCGTGATTAAAACGTATCGTCGTTGAAATATTAAATGCATAATTGAAATATGGAGAATAAGAATATAAGAACAATAAAAAAGGAACGATATCTTACCCACCAAACACATCTCATGCACAAATCACATGTTGCATGAAATTGTGAGATTTCGACACCTAAGATGAGGGTGCTAAAGGCTCAAGGTCCACATCCCAAAGGATAAAGATAGTTTACCCACCGATACTATCGTCGGAGTGCTATTTTTATTTGTTGGGATGAGTGGGTTTAACTAAGTAATGGATTACTATGAGTATTCACTCGCAGATTCCACCCATAAACCCTCTTAAGGTCCTAGATTGGGCGATCGGGGTTTTAGACTGCGATTGTGTGCGTGGTCTCATGCTAAAACTTGTAAACATGCATTTAAATTTAAATATCCAGCACTTCAATATAAACCCCCATACATTACACCATTAGCAAACACAAAGGGTTTACAAGCACGTCTCCCCTTATAACTCCCACCTACAAGACCATTTAACACAAGGTTAGCGACTAACCTAATTTTCCACGCGACTTTGACATGTAGGCGATCACGAGACATGTTAGTTAAAAGCACAACAACTATTTTTAACGGCTTCAAGTCCTCTCAATCAAGCAACTAGTCCCTAGTGGAGTCGCCATGCCTGTTGCAACTCAATCTCGCCGCCCTCGAATCCCTCATCATCACGAGGAGAGAAAAGGGGGAAAGGTCAAGTTTAGGGGTACTTGACCACGAGAGTTCCCTCACAGCTCATGTTCCAAAAGACGTCATCACCTCATGTTTTGGATCAAGCCTCTCGTGAGTTCCCTCCATGACATTGCGAGCTCTCCCAAGCTCATACCTCGCATGACAGCGGAGTGTCGCGATCCATACCCACGTGAGTGGCACACCTTAGGAAAAAGGGTCGGGTGTGGATATTGGATTTAAGGGTACCTTTACCATAGTAGCCCTATAGTACATCTCGCCCAAAAGGATGGCATCACTTCATTCTTTGGGTTACTCCCATATCGAGTATGCTAAACCATGGTGAGTTTAATCGAAACTCATACCCTGCACGATGAGTTTATTTATACGGTCTAGTTGTTTATGACAACCTAAAAATAAGATGGGAGTCACCATTAGCCTCACTTTGAGGGTCGGCTAGAAAACCTAATCGAGGGTCGGGAGTGTTCCCTCGATTCACACGCAACCAAATATCTAGGTTTGGGGACTTGGGTTACGCTAATATTTCTATTAGTGCCCTTTTGGTACCTAAATAATAAGTTGTGTTTTCCTAACATGTCCATGTGTTTCTTTTTACATTTTCGGGATCATTAGTCCTAAACTAAGCGATCATGCATGGTTGGTCATTTTCATTCTATTCTATTTCTAGAAAAAACAAGAAAAGAAAGCAATCAATGGAATTGAAATTGCAATATATTAAGTAAACAATCAAGGAAAGCAATAAATCTATCATGCAATCCTAAAAAATATAAAAGTGAAACACATTGAAAAAGATGAAAGAAAGAGAGAAAACCCGCAACTCGTCAGGTTTTATACAATAAATGAAACTCGAGACATATGTTGGTAAAATGAATAATACACAATAATGGTCAAAATGGACATCAACCTCCACCGTCTTCGTGCTTTCTCCATCTTCGGGGTTCTAATCTAATCCTAATCTAAGAAACTTATAACTAGGTGCATACAATGGAAAGAAACATGCATACACATCAAAACAATCAAAAACAAGATATCATGTCAAGATCAATCATTTAAAAGAAGTGCAATATGAAAGTCAAGTTTAAGGGCCTCGGGGTCAGCTTTGTCTTTCATGCAAAGGTCTCACTAAGACACCTACCCAATCCATTTTTTTATGACTTATAGCAATTGTTGACCAAATGTATTCTCTCATGGCCAATAATGATGCTAAGTCTCCTAATCAAGCGATCTATGTGATCCTAGGGTTTTCCCTCGTTATCATGCATCCACTCTATCATTCATCTAAAAATTTTATGCATTGAAAAGATGTGAACATGCATGCAGGTCTTTTGAACCTTGTTTCTTAACCAATCAAGCAAGAAAGTGAACCGTCGTGGGTCACTTATTACCAAGGGCATGTGCCAATCATAGATGCAAGCAATTTCTAATGCATGATGGGATTATATGTATGAAGATTACATGTGATATTTGAAAACATATCTTAAATTTATTCATGAAAAGTTTTGAGACATTGTGATGTCTCAGCTATGAAAGGCATTCAATTGCCAACGCTAGCTCAGAGCTCGCGTAAATGCACTCACAAGCGTCGCAAACATTTTGAATACAATTCAAACCGTGACTTTCACGATGTCAAATCATGATTTTTTTTTTATTAAAAAAAAAATGTAACTATGATTTCTCTCTTAGAGGAAGAATATGGATTGGGTGGAACCCTAACCTGGTGGAGTTTGATACATACTCATCATCCTTTCAGGTCATCCATGGAAGTTTAAAGTGCCTTGGTACGAGTACAACTTTCTATCATTTGGTAGTATATGTTGAACACACTTTTGTTCTTAGATGTTCCCTTTAGCTAGATATCATCCACTATAGCTCCTCGCTTGTCGATCTCCTTTGGTGATTGTAGGTGGCTTCAATCCCATCGGGATCCGTTTGATCGTGTTGGTGGCTCTTCTTCTTGGCTGCCATCCTATGGTGAGTTTGGAAACTGCCTTCGTCAAGCGGAACTAGATGACTTGAGGTATGTAGGCTGTAGATTCACTTGGGCCACATCCTCGGGGACAACTGGAAACAAAGGAAAATTGATAGAGTTCTTGTCAACAATCGGTGGAGTAGGCTTTTCTCCTTTTTTGAGGCATCCTTCTTACCTTCAGGAATTTCTGACCATTCTCCCATGGTCATCAGAATACTTCATGCTCCTAACTCAAGAAGGCCGTTTAAATTTTTCAACTTCGGGATGACTCACCCATCCTTCAAGTTGATAATTCAGCAAGCTTGGGACTCCCCGGTGATGGGATCGCCTATGTTTATCTTGTACAACAAACTCAAATTGCTGAAAATGAGGCTTAAACATCTCAATAGGGACTCTTTTTCTGATATCTCTTCCAGGACAACGGAAGCTAAGAGTGCTCTAGACTCCATCTAGGATGCTCTTCTTATGGACCCTTTCAACCAGGCCTTAACCAATAGGGAGCGTGACCACATGCGGGCCTTCACGGATCTCTGCCTACAGGAGGAATTGTTCTATAAGCAGAAACCCAGAATTCTGTGGCTTAAGGAGGGAGACCTTAATACCAAGTTCTTCCATCATTCTATTGACAAGCGGCACCTTCAAAACAGAATTTTATGAGTGATGGACAATGAAGGGACCCTAATTTCAAACCCTACTATTGTGAGACAGAAATTTGTTTCTTACTTCGAAGATCTTTTGGCGCCTTCTTCCCTAGATCCCTTACCCTCGGTCCAAGACATTAAAGCGGTGTTGGACCACGTTCTTATTGAGGATCAGGTGCAATCTATGCCTAGGCTTGCTACAGCTGAGGAAATACACGACTTGTTGTTCTCGTTGGTAGCAGGAAAGGCCCCTGGCCTGGACGGTTTTGGTGCCGAGTTTTTTCACACAAAGCTAGGACGTCGTTGGCCCCTCGGTGATTCGGCGGTCAAGGAATTCTTTAGTACTAGTAAAATCCTTAAGAAGATTAACAACACTATCTTAGTCCTTGTTCCTAAACCTCCCAACAAAACATTCGGAAATGACTATAGGCCAATTGCTTGCTGCAATACTGTCTATAAATGCATCACGAAAATTTTGGCTAATAGGTTGACTTCGATTTTGCCTCCTATTATCAGTCCTCCATAAAATGCTTTTGTTATGGGAAGGCGCATTAGTGACAATATCTTGCTAACTTAGGAGCTTTTTGCTGGCTTTCATCTACACTCTTATCTAAACAAATGTGTTTTTAAGGTAGATTTTCGCAAGGCGTATGAAATGGTTAACTAAAAATGCCTGGGGTTCAAGGATGTCATGCCCCGAACCCCAAGCACACACACATCCCTCGGCAAGTCAACTAAAAATGCGATGTCCCAGGACGCATCACTAACTACCCTTCTTTTTTTTTTTTTTGTTTTTTTCCTTTCGATTAAGCACATGTAGAAGTGAACTAAATAAACCCCGGCCAACAAACAAACATAGGGATAGTAAAAACTGACAACAAAAGTTGCCAAAAACAACTTATTTATTTAACCATTGTTGTCCCTAGGAAGTTTAATAATTTACAAGTCCTTACACTGGCAACTTCCGAGCGACCCTCTCAAAAACCTCTAGGGACTAGGGCAACCTAAACTTCACTAGCGACAGGGCCAGCCAAAGGTGTCACATCTCGCGCCCACCACATCTCGCACTCGTAGATCTTTGCGCTACGACCAAAAAGGTTAGCCCACGATGGGGTGAGATAAATCTCGGTGAGTCAAAACCCTAAGCCCCAATTATGATGCCAATTCGACTCTAAGGCGCTCTTAAGCAAATACCATACAAAACTTACCTCGCCTCTGCATATACCTGCACGTTAGCTCATCAGATATGATATTATCAATGTAGCAAGTGCAGTTTAATAACCGGAACACATCATTCCATTCACATGAGTTCCAATTATAAGATGAAACCGTTATGACACGTCCCACACCGTACCACACAATTTTGTCCCATAATTAGGCGCAACTATCACAACCATTCAGGCGTGTTCTAGTTATTATGACCTATCGGCCATGGCCAACTCAACAGGCGGCGGTCATTTGACATAACCGGGCATCGTCTCGCTCCGTCGGGCATGGCATTATCCTGCGTATTCGTACGCATCAAGACAGCATTCCATAAAGGAGCATCGACCTGGCCTCCACCGCTACTGGCATCCATTGACGTGGCGCATCCGAACTTAATCAAGCATCGTCCCGCATATCCATACGAATCAAGAGTTCATTACCCCGCATATTCATACGCATCAGGGTAATTAGGTGATCACATGAGCACACCATCACTCAAGTTCATTGTTATCTTCCTTATTAGCTTAGAATATCCATTTTCAAATAATAAACATTGGAATAAGTACACTAATGGTGCCATAAGTTGTGTACGGCGCTCACTTTGGTGCCAAAAGTTTCCGTCGGATCATTTAAGTGCCAAAAATTTGAAAACGCTCACTTTGGTGCCAACGCCGATCGATTGGCTGGAAATCGACGTGGCCTTTTTTATTAATTTCTTATGCTAATGTGGCTTGCTGGAGTTTCCATCAGATCACTTACACCTTCAAACGACGTCGTTTTAGCATCCTAACACCAAAACGACGTCGTTTTGTGTCTTTCCCCCAAATTCAAAACCCTAAATCTCCAAACGACGCCGTTTTATGTCGTCTTCTTCCCCGAGCAGATTCATCTTCTTCCCGAACAGATCCAGCAACACCAACAGCACCAAACCAACAACATCAGCAGCGGAGAACAAACAACTCCAGTAATTTTCCAGAAAAGAAACCACGCATTCTCCTCCGCCCTCCCCCAGTAGTTTTCCCCCATTTTTAATCACCTTATCAACCTTTCAAATCCCCGAATCTCAGCCTCACCACCGCCTTTTCCCAAGAAATATCGTTGGGTGCAGAGAAAACGCGAGCTCGAAGAATCCCCGAAGCACGAGTGATCCGCCCAATGGTAGCCGCGAAGATCTAGAACGCCACGGTGGTTGTCGGCGACGACAGCTGCTACAAAGGCGGCGGCCGTGGCCCCGCCATCCCCTCCTCCGCCCTCATCTTCGAGACCTCCCTCTTTCTCGGGATTTTCTGTTCATTTTTTCTTTCTTTCTTTCTTTTGTCTTGCTATGGTAAGCAACTACAATGGAGGTTGAGGGATGGCACCGAGCGACAAAGTGGCCAAGGGACAGCGGCCAAGTGATGGTGGCTGAGCGACGGCGGCCGAGCGACGGTGGACGAGCAATGGCGGACAAAAAACCCTAATTTCAATCTCCAAATAAAATTAACAAAACGGTGTTGTTTTGTGAGGCTATCCACGTAGAACGGCAAAACGACGTCATTTTCTTAAGGAAGACGGAAAACGACGTCGTTTAAAAGGCTTCTCGATTTTTTTTTTAAATATAAAAGACACGTAATCATTTTGGCCAGAATTTGTCGTTAGTGGCACCAAAGTGATTTTTTTTCCTCCGATTTGGCACTTAAGTGATCCGGCAGTAACTTTTGCCACCAAAGTGAGTGTCGTCCACAATTTATGGCACCATTAGTGTACTTATCGCAATAAACCTTGCAACCCTTTTTTTTGTTAAAAACATTCCGAAATAAATTTGTACGCAATCACGTACTCAAAATCAAACCGTCAAACTTTGCACACTTCCACTATAAAACCTCTTTGTTATACTAAGCAAATAAAATATGGCGTCCAAACCCGACACCTCATTTATCTTCTATTTTCTTTCCCAACCATGCTCTTTTGAAACTAAACTTGGGTAATCTCCTTTTTTTTTCTTTAAAACTTTTGGAAAGAAATTCATAGGTACTTACATACTCAAAATTAATACGTCAAACTTTCCATGCACCTAGTTTAAAACCTAATTGTTTTGTTGAGCAAATAATTTTTAGTGTCCAAACCTGATACCTTATGTTTTTCTAATTAAATGCCCATAAAACTATCTTTTGCGATAATAATAGACAACCAACATAGAGCAATCGATCTCATCATGTCATACATAAGTTCTCGGTATGCCTAAAATTCAACCGCATCACAAAATATACAATTCCCAACAAGCAAAACACCAAGAACAATCATAAAACCATAACCAGCCATAACCACCAGAAATCGGGTCCACTCGCATGTCTCCAAGTTTAATTCCATAAACCTAACCAAACGAGTTTGGAAAATTCTCAAATTTTAATATGTTATAAAGGACACTTGAATGAACACTTTTAATGAAGACACCTTGACCCAAATATTTCTTAAATAAGAGTAGTAAATGTCCAAACCATTACAAAAATTGTCTCTGTGTCCAGAAATTACATTTTCCAAAACCAGTTTAGTTTGAGGTCCAAAACTTGTGTGTTTGATCTGAAATTTGACTATATTAAACAACAAGATGTTATGAACAACTTTTGTGAAGAAACACTTCTGAAAATCAAGCCCTAAGAGTTAATAAAAATCCTTTCAATACTAAAAGGTCATTGGTTCCAGCACAACTCGGGATTCTATTTTGATTGTAACAAAACTTAAATCTTATTCTTTTAAATCCATAAATTATTGAGTAAAATATATGTCATAGTTGAAGATGTTTAGAACATTTTTCAAGAATGAAGTAACCTCAAAATTGTAGCACATTTTACCAGGCTAATTAACACTAATCTAACCCCTATGTGAATTAACAACCTAATCAAGGATTAGGAGTTAACTCACCGGAAGTCAATGGCGGTAGGCTCACGATGACGGCGACACGACGATGGTGAAAACTTCGAGAATACCACGTCTTGCACGGAGGAACAACCATGAGGGTGAGGATGGCTGGACAGGCTGTTGCTGGGCTAAGGAGGAAGATGGGAGGCTAGCGATGCTGTTTGGTGGCGAGGCGCTGCTGGGGTTGGGTGGTGCCACTGGTGTAGGGTGCTAGTGTAGCAACAAGGGAGAAGTTGGAGGTGGTGTGGGGTTGCTAGACTTGAAGATGGTGACTAGGCGTGATGCAGCGCGGGGTGATAGGTTGACGGTGGAAGGGGGGTGTGCGGTAGCAAGATGAGAAGAAATGGAGAACCATAACATGTAAAGAGGAAGTGGGGTTGGTGGTGGTAGTGGACGAGTGGGTGAAGCTAGCTGTTGGTTCTAGGGTGAGATGGAGTGTTAGGCTGGTAGGTGGATCGTTGCATGATGCTGGTTGGTGGAGTTGCTAGAGCAAAATGAAAGGAAAGAAGACCGGCTAAAAAAAAAAAGGGGATGTGGGGGAAATGGGTAACCATGAGGGAAAGAAAAGAAATAAGGAAGAATAAGAAGAAATGAGGAGGAAGGGAAGAAGAAAGGTGGTCGGCAGCAAGGGGGAAAGGGAACGAGCACGAGAGATGGGAAGGGAGAGAGAAAAGAGAGGGATAAGGAAAGTCAAGGGAAAATATCTCCATTCAATTATCACTTAAGCCCCCAAAGTCCTTGCCCCTAAAGTCTTTGGCCTAACCAATCCCAAATTTAAGCTCTAATTTCCTAAATCAAGGCTTTTTGGGGTAGAAAAATGCCATTCATCATCCCCATCCGAATTTCCACTTTTATTTTCTTTTTGCTGAAAATCGATTTTTCTACAAAATTTTAGACTTGATGAAAATTCCCGAAAGATGAGCCAACATCCTAAAAATGAATCATGACACGCTCGAATGTCCGATTCCCGAAACCGAATTCAATTCCGTGGTTAAAATTGACCGAACACGATTTAGTACAACCTAACCTATCAAGTGGCTTTTAGGGATTTTAGCACGTTTGACCCGTGGTCAATCATTTGTGCATCTGCAAATCGTAGATAACTCTCGGTTGTCATAATATCGTGAGGGTTCAATCACATATGTCAAGTATAATATCGATAGAAAATTGGGTTCGTGCGGTTCAACGCAAATTTTGCAATCACACGGAATCATTGGCAATTCAATTATGTGTTTCCATCGAATCGACCTATATCCAACCTATGACATCTTGATTTTCCAATTCTGTTTTCAATTGAATGAGTTGGGCTTTTCATCAACACGCCTATAGTTCTTTTCTCTGAGTTGATCATTCACGAGACTAGTACTAGTCTATCTGGTGAAGCTGTTAAGGGATTTAAACGTAATAGACTTCAGAATTCGACCAAAAATTGACTGCTCAACCGTGCTAATCTACAAGGGTCAATTTGGCACTGTCAAAATCGATCAAAGATCGGAGATAGGTCGATTCGACTAAGGTATGTGATTAAAGTGTGGGTGATTCCACTTAATTGTAAAATTCTCATTGAATGACATTAAACTGATTTTTTCCATCATTTCGTACCTTGTGCCCGTATTTGAAATCTCGAGATTTTCATGACAACCGAGAGTCATCAATGAATCAAAGATGTACAATGTCGCTCGGAAATAATCGACCACAGGTCAATTGTACTAAAAATTCCTACAAGCTACTCAGTAGGTTAGGTCACGCTAAAATCGCTCGGTTGAAATTAACGCGAATTTAAACCCGATTTCAAAAATTAGAAGTTCTATTACGTCACGATTCATTTTAGGAAAGTCGAGTCATCCTCCGAAGATTTTTTCGCAAACCCGAGATTTTGGCGAAAAATCAAAAGGTTATTTTGGACTGGGAAATTCGAGAGACCCTTTTGGTCATATTTTTGGCTGTTAAGTTGGATCAATTGACAGAAAATATCATGACATGGACGAGGACACCTTGGCTGAATTTTATGGACATCATTTGAGCTCAATTGGAGTTGAAATTGAATGAAATTGATGAGCAAATGTCCAAAATTCATAGCCTTTGAGGGTTGTTTAGCCTAGCTTAAGATGAGATTAGGTTGTTAGTTAGAATGGATTAGTGATTTAATTATTCATTTGTACATGTTAGATGGTTAGATTAGATCAATTAAATCACTAGATTTGTACATCTCTATTAGATGGCTATTTCTCTAGATTGGTTCGGAAATTTTCTAGGCCCGTTTAGGTGATTAGATTAGCATTTTCGGCCTAAGTTGGTAATTGTGGCATTTAAATTGAATTATTTAATAATTTTTGGTACTTATTTAATTATTTATTATTTTCTGGAAATTATACCAGGATAGTCGATGACCGCAATTTCATGCCGTTTGCAATGGTGTAATTAGTTTATGCAATTGAGTGCAATCGAATGGTGATTTTGATTTTTGAGTATTTATTTCAAAATCGATAAATTTTGATATTTAATTACAAAATACTTGGTATCGGGTTTTGACACCGAAAATGATTTTAAATACTATATCTAATAGTGAGATTTTAAAAGGAATGATATCAATTTTTAAGGTTCGATCCAACTATATACCCACACACAATTATTTTCATCGAGTGTTTTTAATACGAAGAAAATAGGCCAAGGTCATTATCTTAATTAAGGCATTTGACTGTAAAGCACAATGTCCTTGGTCGAGATTGAATGATCGTGTACTGGTTAAGAGAATCCGTCCCGATGGACATTGCCCCTATATGGGACGCCCCGGGACAACGGAAGTCGGTCGCAGTAGATTCTGAACCAATACTCCTTTGAGAATGCCATCTAATAGAGATGTAGCCATGCTCAATGGGGTGAGACAACTCCTGGCTACACTAGAAGATCACCGAACAAAGAGTAGGCTGTGCCTCGGGGTCGTGATCAATTGGAATGTGTGAATGATTGAGATATATGCGCCGAATTATGGGATAAAATTGTGTGGTACGGAATGGGACGTGTCATAACAATTTGGCCTTATAATCAAGACCCCTATGATTGATTGAAATTGAGTGAGATGTTTCAATTGATGTGTGCATATATTTATATGCATCCGTGATATTAATGTGCTAATGTGTAGGAGGGAACCGAGGCGAGGTAAGTCCTCTCGTGGTTGTGTGGTTAGGCCACCCCAAGGCGTATTTTCTTCCTAATAGAGGTTTAGGGGGTGAATTTGCTGAGACATTGTCTCACCCCGTCATGGGTTCAATCTTTTCAAGTCCTTAGATGGCGGTCCCGCCGGTTCATTTTGGTTAGCCTCGGAGGGTTACTGTGGGACCCCTCGACACGGCCCCCAATCCGCTAGTGTCACCACAGTTCACTTACCTTTCACTTGTCCTAATGACATGTCACTCTGATACCATTTGAATTGTAGTGGATCCATAAATCCTGGGGGTTTGTATCATCTCAATCGGTCCCAGCCGCAATTCATATAACGGAAGCATACTCGACATCTCCCTAACCCAGACTCATACTAAATAATACAATGCAATGCACACCAACTACACTTTTCATATATATAGAAGCTAATGTCGAACCACTTTTATTTACATACTTTGATGGACATCACGAGTCGATACAACAAAAGGCCAAGGCTTTAACTAAGTTCGGCTATAACCCAAAAGAACTTGACTCTACGTTAGACATGTACATCAATCCATCATCCCAAGTGTCGGCCATCCAAAACGTGTCATCTTCCACCAGTCACACGCTCTAATCACACCTAGCCTGGTGCATCGGTTGGTGGTGGCGGCAACATCCCCATCATCCTCCTGTCGCGACGAACATGGACGGACAGGAACTCTTGGACTATAGGGTCATCAGGAAGGCCCACATCATACATAACCAAAACACGAACACGGATAAACACCGGACCATGAACACCAACGCAGGGGTGCTCCGAGCACTCGACCTCAACATCATACGGTAAGCCATAAAATGTACTACGCGTGACAGGTGATAGAGTCATCTCTCAATCTGAAATGTTAGTCCCCAAAAGGGGTGAGTACAACCACTCAGCAGTAAAGATCCATCAAACTACATAATGCAACAGGCAAGACGACCACAATTTCATGTGACATGCACATATCATCCGTGTGATCATGCTTGCATTTCCATGAGATTCATTCATTAAAGCAATTCGTATTCCATGCCATATGCACATACATGCGCATGATTCATACCATCCATACAATCATGTATATATTCCCATGAGATTCATTCAATACCTTCATGATTGCATTCTCAATGTCATATAGAATCAACTCAATTTCATAGGCAATTATATCCCATGCCATATGCACACACATATGCGCATGATTCAATTTCCATTTTAACTTTCAAAAGGATATCATTTTACTTCTAGGGACCAGTATTTGCATCCCTCATATATTGCTCACACCCAACCTGGCATCGCAAGGAACCTCCAGCACACACCTCCGGGCATCCGGCACACACCTCCGAGAATCTCACACCCTAACTAGCATCACGAGGCCATTTGGCACACACCTCCGGGCATCCGGCACACATCTCCGGGCATCTCGCACCCCAACTGGCATCACGAGGCCATCCGGCACACACCTCTGGGCATCTCGAAACCCCCGAGGACATCCGGCACATACCTCTGGGCATCCGACACACACACTCCGGGCATCCCGACACTCCCGGGGCATCGTCGGCTCACACCTCCGACGGTATTATTATCATCATAACATATATATAAGTTTCATGAAATTTATAAAATCTCATCAATTTTGATGTCATATGAAATGCACAAATATCACCGCATATGCAGTACAAATAACAACCCAAGATATCATATCTCATAAAGTAATTGATTTGTTTTTGAAAATAGAACAATTTTCGGATATGGCAGAATGCACCTCTTTAATAAAAATTTTGGAAAAATTAGTAAACAATGTCAATAAATTCTGAAAATTTAACACGATGTAAAAAGACCTAGAGAAAGAGATTTCATGAAGAAAACCATGTTAAGAAAGTTTCACATTAATCACATAGGTCCATACATCACAGCAAAAGAATTTTCAACGCCACTTTTGCACAGTTTCGGAACTAATTTCCATTAAGTCCTTAAATGAACTCCAAAAATTCTAATATTTTAATATGTTATAACTGAGACCTAGAGGTAAAATTCCCGTGAAGAAATAAAAGTCTAATTCATTCTGGATTAAAATATATGATTATTGCAACTCACCCTAACCCTCGGCTCAATCTCCAGATTTAATCCCTTTGAAAGAAAAATCATTTCCCGATCAATACTGGTCCTTTTTTTTCTCAAATTTCAGTATATTTCTCCTCAAGATGTTTTCTACGACTCTTATCAAGGACACAAGATCGAATTCGGACTGGATAATTTCACAAAATTCACAGAACCGCAAGGGATCAACATATCAGATTTCCAGATCTAGTATCTTTGATGAAAAATGGTTTAACCATCCAATACTTGTTCGTTTCATCTCAAATTTTAGTATGTTAATATTCAAGAAGTCCTCTAGATCTTTCATCAAGAATTCAAAGTGAGATTCCAACTAGAAAATTGCATGCAGCTCACGAAATCACCAAAGGTTAAACTGTTTTTCCAGAAAACAGATTACTAGACTAAGGCATTACTCCCATAACTTCGAAAATTCTCACCTCCACCACCTTCGAAATTAACTACACATCACACACAATCATAGCAAGCAAAGTGTAGATCAATGGACTCTACTTGCCTTAAATCCAATGAAAATCACAGCAAGCACAATGGCGAGGCTAGGCGGCGAGCTCAATCGACGGTAGCGGCTAGGCGGATGCACGGCAGCCGATCTTCTTCCTCCTCTCTCGACTTCTTCCTCTCTCTCTCTCTCTCTCTCTCTCTCTCTCTCTCTCTCTCTCTCTCTCTCTCTCTCTCTCTCTCTCTCTCTCGGTTCCTTGCTCAATCTGCCCCCTCCCCTTTTCCTTTTTGGTTGTTTAATTACTTGCCTTTGATTAATTTTGCATGGAATGACACAAGTGTCTTCTTGTTGAAGACACATGGAGGAGGCCCATCCGGTTCCCCCCCTCCTTCAGTTGATAGCCCTTAAGGCTTCTTGGGCCAGGCCTCTTGGCCCACTTTGGGCCCAACACTTTTGGGCCTAAAGTCCAATTTTTAAATGGCCCAAAAATAATACTAAATAAGCCCATATTTTCTCTTAACAATTTACTTTAATCCCCACTTAATTTCATAATCTCAAATACTCACATGGCCATATAAAATTGCACCATTAATCAGTGAAAATCCAACTTATAGAGTACACGGCCAATGATAGAAAATTCCTTGTCAAATTATCCTTTAGTACAATCCTCAATCACACTTGGATATAGGATACATTTTCAAATCAAAATGATAGTCCATCCAATGTTTGGCCTTGTTTAATTGGAATCTGTCGGTCTAATGACTATAATATAGTCCGATGGTGCATCCGATCCATCCTCAAGGGTTGCAGTGTATCTAGGGATCATTATGAAATTTTATGATGCCACAGTTACCAACCTGATTTCGACTATTTTGTTCCCTGAGGCCACGGGGTCCTGGATCTATGAACTCGTAATGACCACCGTTTGGGTTGATGAGGGCCTACCTCGAGGGTGCCTCATCGATTTAGGGCATGGTTTCTTCATGGCCTCAGTGGATATAGATTTGGTCCCCTTTAGGATTTTGAGGTCCCTACTAGGGTAGTCGACGTCGCTTTTGGCAACGGTACAACTGACCCTCATGATGGTGCTGTGGTAGATCCGGTGCCTCTAAAGCTCATAGAGCCCGAAGGATCGGTGAACGTGTCCGACTAATGGGTCATAGGACAGTTCCTTTTTGTGGACTGGTCTTTTTGGTAGACAAAGACTAGTTTTGTTAATAAAGCTAGTTTGTTTATAAAAGTGTTTTGGTTGTGAATTTATTTCCTATTTTTCTATCCCATATTGTTTGTTGTCAGGGGTTTTTATTTTGCTTATGCATGTGCAATAATATGAATGGGTCAACGACGTGTCCTAGGACATCACAAATTTATCGACCATCGAGGGATGTGCACGCACTCGAGGTTAAGGGCATGACATCCTTGCCTGAAGTGGTATCAGAGTTAGTTGGTAGTTGGAGTGATAAGGTACGAGGATTTATGGGATAGTTAGTAGGAACGACCTTTGTTTTATGTTGATGCATGTGATTGATAGCTATTTGGTAGATTATTTGGTGTGATCACTCAGTTTCTAATTCTGTATGGAATTAGGAACAAGTTCTGTAGAATGTCTACATAATGAGTGATTAGGAGTAGAGGACTCTTAGGAAAAGGACCATTGGACCAATGACTCAGGGTAGGACACCAACAAAGGGTCGGTACCCGAGGTGGTCGTGGTAGAGTGTAGGCTGAGGCCAGCGCAAGTGGAGTAGCACCGCCTCTAGTTGGTGCTAATGTAGTAGCACCTAGTGATCCGAGATTTGACAGGATCATGCAGGCATTAGAAGCTTTGGGGAATGTGGCAGGGCAGCAAGCCCAGAATCAAGCTGCCGCCGCTGCCGCTACAGCCGCTGCTACTGTCGCCAATGCCATTGCTGATGCTGTTGCTGCTATTGCTACTGCTACTGTCGCCAATGCTGCCGCACCTGTCGCCGCACTTATTGCCACACCTACTGATGTTCCACCTGGGAACATAGTTTCGGGAGGCCAATGCATAAGCTCGTGGAGCAAGAGTTTGAAGCTGAACCTATCGAGGTTCACTAGTGTAGGAGATCCCGAGGCTGCAATACTGGGTCCAAGATTTGGAGAAGGCTATTGAACTGCTGATGTGCATCAATGAAGAAAAAGTTGTCCATGTAGTATGCCAGTTGCAGGGAAACACAAGTACCTAGTGGAGAGCTACCAGAGGCAGAATAGTTCCTAAAGGTGTGGTCTCGATATGGAACGCCTTCCTTGAAGCCTTTAATGGCAAGTACTTCTTTGATAGTGCAAGGGACTGAAGATGGCAGAAATCCAGTGCCTTCTCCAAGGTACAATGACAATAGATCAATATGAAGTGAAGTTCGCTGAATTGTCGTAGTACACCCCCGGACTCATTGAGGATTTGGTAGATCGAGCTAGGAGGTTCGAGACGGGCTCAAACCAAAATTAAAGAGTCCGCCGTTACCATTTAATTTAAAGGACTACAACGGTGGCACCCCGAAAGGCCCTCGATCCGTTTAGGACGCCACAGATCACTTGCTTTCTCTTGACCTGATAATGTATTACTCTGATACCAAAGAGTTATAATAAGTTTATAAGTCCTGGGGGTTTATATGTTTTAGATCGGTCCCTGCGTAGTTTACATAGCGGAAGCACATCCATCAACTCCCCTTTCACAAATTCAAGCAATGCACACCTACTAAACATTTTATAAGTTAAAAGCCAGACACTTTTATTTTCATAAACCTGATGGACATCTTAGTTGGTACATCAAAATGCCAAGATTTTTCCAAACTCGATTATTTTTAAAAGGTACTCAACTCTCTAATAACCATGTACATAGGCCCATCAGTCAGTGTCGGCGGTCCAAAAATGCTTCATCTATTGACCATCACCCTCAGTCACACCCAGTCCGGTCCATCAGCTGGCGACGGCGGTAACGGCCCCAGCGTACTCCCATCATGGTGGACAAACACAATCAGAAACTCCTGAATCGCTAGGCTGGCGGGAGAACCAATGTCAAACATGATCAGTACCCGCACTTGAACAAAACCAACCCTCATATCTCAGGATGGTGGTGCTCCGAACACTCACACTGAAGGTCGATTGGAATACCATAAAATGTGCTGGGGGTGACTGGTAGCAGAGGCATATCTTCTAGTCCGAAATGTTAGTCCCCAAACGGGGTGAGTACAACCACTCGGCAACAAAAGATCCATTAAACTATACTATGCAAGCCATCAAGATATAGTTTTATGCAAAATAGACCAAAATAGGTAATCAAGGAATAAGTATGTATCAAAATCATAGAATTCTTTAATGCAATGGCAAATGCATTTTTCAAAAGATCAAGATCATCATGTTCAATCACATAAGTCCCGATCATAGGGCCAAACTGTTATGATACGTCCCATTCCTTGCCATACAATTTAGTCCCATAACTAGACCAAGCTCACACTTAGTAGAACCATCACTTTTAACATTCAAAAGGTTTCATCCCCCAAAGGACCAATGTTTGCGTCATTCTGGGATTTCGCACAAACATGGCGTCGCGAAAGCCTCTGGGCATGCATTCATAATACAACTAGGCATCGAGCGTGTTGCGTTACACCTCTAGGCATGTGACACCCCGAAACGGCCCCCATTCCGTTAGAGTCGCCACAGTTCGCTTACCTTTTTACTTGACCTGGCAAAGCATCACTCTGATACCATAGAATTGTGATGGGTCCCTAAATCCTAGGGGTTTATATTATTTAAATCGGTCCCATCGCAATTCATATAATGGAAGCATATTCGATATCTCCCTAACCCATACTCAAATTAAATAATGCAATGCACACCAACTACACACTTTTTTTTTTTTTTTTTATATATGTATAAGTTAGAGCCAAACCACTTTTATTTACATAACTTGATGGACATCATGAGTCGGTACATCAAAAGACCAAAGCTTTACTAAGCTCGGCTATAACCAAAAGTACCTAACCCCACAGCAATCATGTACATCGGTCCATCATTCAGTGTCGGCCATCCAAAAAGAAGCTTCATCCTCCCTCCATTGCGCTCAGTCACACCCAACCCGGGTCCTGTTAGCCGGCAAAGCGACAAAGATCCCCAAGATAACCCCGTCGCGGCGGACATGCACAGACAAGAACTCCTAAATGATAAGGCCGGTGGGTGATCCAATGTCGTACAAAACCAGGAACCGCATACGAACAAAAACTAAGCCCCGTATCTCGGGGTGATGATGCTCTGTACATTCAACCTCGACGTCAGTCGGTATGCCATAGAAAGTACCGAGGGTGATTGGCAACAAAGACATATCTCCTAGTTTAAAATGTTAGTCCCCAAAAGGGGTGAGTACAACCACTCAGCAGTAAAAGATCCATCAAACTACATAATGCAACAAGTAAGACAACCAAGATTTCAAGTGAATGCACATATCATCCATGCAATCATGCATATATTTCCATGAAATCCATTCAATGCCTTAATGACCACATTTTCAATGCCAAATAGTACCAACTCAAGACCATAGACAATTTATGTCCCATGCCATATGCACAAACATGCACATGATTCATTTCCCACTTTAATATTCAAAAGAATCTCATTTTCCCGGGGACCAGTGTTTGCATCCATTTGGGCTTTCACATCCAATCTGGCATCATGAGACCTCCGACACACATCTCTCGGGCATCTCGCACCCCACCTGGCATCGCGAGGCTTCTGGCACACACCTCTAGGCATCCAGCACACACCTCCGGGCATCTCACACCCCACCTAGCATCGCAAGGCTTCCGGCACACAACTCTGGGCATTTCGGCACACACCTCTGGGCATCCGGCACACACCTCTGGGCATCCGGCACATACCTCCAGGCATCCCGACACTCCCTGGGCATCGTCGACTCAACCGTCCGACGGTATCATCAACATCACAATATATACAAATGTGGCTCACTTTGAAAAATAACATTTGATGCAATCCAATCATAAGTTTCCATGAGTTTACAAAGTCTCATTAATCTAATTTTTCTTGATGTCATATGATATGCTAAATGTCACCGCATCCATTGTATAAATGAAGACACAAGGCATCATAACTCATAGAGCAATTCATTTGTTCTTGAAAATAAAACAATTTTCGGATAAAACAGAATGCACTCTTTTAATTGAAATTCTGGAAAAATTAGTAGATGATCTAAATTCTAAAAATTTAACATGTTATAAATGAGATCTAGAGAAAATTTTTTTATGAAGAACACCAAGTCAAGAAAACTTCGTATGAATCACAATGGTCCATGCATTACAGCCATAAAGCCTCAATCATCACTATTGTACAGTTTTAATAAAAAAATTCGGTATAACCCCTAAATGAACTCAGAAAATTCTAAAATTTTGATATGTTATAGATAAAACCTAGAGGTAAAATTTTTGTGCAGACCTTGAAGTCGGATTCATGATATATCAAAAGATATAATCACCATAACTCTCCCTAACCCTCGGTAACAGTTTCCAGATTTAACTCTTTCAAAGAAAAATCGTTTCACTGACCAATACTTGACCGTTTCTTCCCATATCTTAGTATGTTACTCCTCAAGATATCATCTACAACTTTCATCAAGGACATGAAGTCAAATTTTAACAAGATAATTGCATAAAATTCACGGAATCACCAAAGGTCAAGCCGTTTTTCCATGAAACAGTTTGCTAGCCTAAAGAACTACTCCTATACTTTCGAAATTCCAACATCCAGCACGTCCAAAATCTATTACACTTCACACACAACCACAACAAGCATCGTGTAGATCAATGGACTTCACTTGCCTTAAGTCCAATGCAACCACAGCAAGCAAAACAACGAGTTGAGGATTTCGGGCGCAGCTCAATCGACGGCGGTAGCAGGCGCACGCACAGCGGGGCTGGTCGCCTTCTTCCCCTCGCCGATGCACCCTCACAACTCTCTCTTTCTTTTGTACTTTCTCTCTCTTTCTCTCGGTCACTCTCCGTTTTCTCTCGATCACTCTCTCCCTCAGTTGTTTCCTCGTCCATTCTGCCGCCTTCCTTTCCTTTTAATTTCCTAATAGCTAGTAATCATGAGGTTTTGCATGGAGGATTTCGGATGAAGCAAGGGGTTGTGACACCTCATGTAGTTCCCTTGCCACTTGTCAATTTCATGCAATTGATAGGGCCTCATTCGGCCGGGCCTTAGTCGACCGAACCAAGAGGAAACTTGGGCCGGTTTGGGCGGTTTTGGGCCTTAAGAAATCAGCCCACATCTACTCCTTTAATTATCTCACCTTAATCTCCACTTATAATTACATAATCACCAAGATTTGCACGGCCATAAATATTACAACAATACACAAGGATAGTTCAATTTGTAGAGTACACGGCCAAAAATTTCTTATCAACCCATCTTATAGTACAACCTCGGTCTCTCAAGAGCATATGATACATTTCCAACAAAGCAATAGTCCATTCAATGCTCGGCCTTGTTTAATTATAATCCATTGGTCTAATGACTATAATATAGTCCGATGGCACTTCCAATACCTATTCATGGGTCGTAGTATATTTAGAGATCGTTATAAGATTTAGGATGCCACAAGGCACCTCGCACCCCACCTGGCGTCACGAGGAATCTTCGGGGCACGCCATGAAAATGGTTACGCCTACCCTTTGGATTTACGTATCCACATACTACCGGGCATCTTGATACTCCCAGGGAAAACCTCTGGGGCACTACAGACCCCAGGCATCCACAAGGCATCGACTTATTCGATCCTCTGGGCCTCCCGACTCCCGGGGCATCGTTGACCTGAGGGTCCAATGGCAACATTAACATCTTAATTTCCAAAAACATGTTCAATGCTATGACATTGGAAATCTCATGACTTTCATTGAAATCTTCAGTGTTGAATGATGTGCCGAACGCCAAAAACCATCATGTCAAATAACAACTCAAGATGCATTCACCTTTGGGGCAAATTGAGCAAATTCAGAGTTAAACAGCTCAAACATTAGAATGCACAGTTTTAGTAAAAATTTCGGAAAAACCTGCAAATGAACTCAGAAAATTCTAAACTTTTGATATGTTATAAATAAGGCCTAAAGGAAAAAATTTCATGAAGAACATTCAGCCAAAATAATTATGTATGAATTGCAACAGATCGCATGACTCATCCCCAAATTTATTCCAGAATTTACACTCCAACAGAAAAGTACCGCACATTAAAATAAATTTATGCCACTATATGAATTTCGAAAAATCTGACCAAAAATATATGTTATAGGTTAAACAATTCCTTACAGCTTTGATGAAGAAATCAAGACCAAAATCATACTAGAAATTTCTATAGAAAATTGATAAAATTACTAGACTACACGAGTAATTTGGGACCACATGGATTCAATGGAATCCGATGCTTATAGCTTGGCTAATTTTACTTCCAAAAGTCCATCCAAATCTATATTTCATAATATAGTTCAAAGGAATTTAAAAGCACATATAGAAAGCCAAAGCGTTTCCTCAATTCCTCAATCCATTTCTACTCCAATCACCCAAAATTCAGCATCCACCATTCAAAACTCAAACATTTCCAAGTCTATTGCACTACATCAGACCATAATAGCATTGCATTATATGGATTATTGGACTTTCACTTGCCTCAAGTTCTACGGTTCAACAGCTAGGGAGTTCGATTCGGCGATGCGGCCTGATGGTGGCGAAGACGAGTGGTGTTAACAGAAGTAGCACCGTGCTCAGCAAAGGGCGACCTCCTCCTTCCTCATGCCGTTTACCCTCTTGCTCGGTCTCTCTTTCGCTTGCAGCTGCTCACTCTCTCTCACTGCCTGAAATTTTTACTCGGTCACTCTCTCTCTTCCTTCTCGACTAATCCACCCGTTTTGTTCCTCAATTAGTTGACTAATTAGTCAACTGCATGTAAATCTTTCGGTGGTAGCAGGAATCGAAGACAGCTGGTGGAGGCATGGCATTCCTTTGCTCAGTTTCTCCTCCTACACTGGCCACTGAATGAAGAGCAACGTGGCTATTGCTGAGTGCCCCTCGGTCAACAATTCCCTTTCTTAGTTAACCCTAGTGTCGACCGAATGGGGAAGGACTTGGGGCGACATTGGACGTGCATGGTCTTTCCTCTCCACGCGTAGCCGAATTTTCTTCCTTCAGCTCACTAAGAAATTTTTAATCGATCAAAGTCCAAAGATCTCTCTTGTTGCACAGCTGATCGGTCCAAGATATATTTAAATAACGTGGCCGTTGGTGGGATTGTTCATATGGCCATTCAAAGAAAATTTTCATTTTCTCTGAAAGTAATTGTTTCGGGACGTCGAGTGACGATGAAATATAGGCCAAATGTGATACCGACGATACTCACGTTGATTACTCACACCATTGCATATTTGAGGGTCGTCTAAATTTTTGGATGCCACAACAACGACCTATATGAACGGGCCCAATTGATAGAGAGAGACCAGAACGAACAAGCCGTCGCATCTGGGTCACGGTTTGGTTCCAACAGAGATGGAAACTAGTTTAGGAAGAAGCCCATGACCAGAGGAAGGTAACCTATTCCGCCCAATAAGGAGGGTGTGATAGGAAAGTCAGCGCCAAGACAGAATGGCATGTGTCGCTTATGCGGAAGACAACATAGATCAGCCCTATGCCTTTCTAGGTTAAGTGCTTATTTTGAGTGTAGCTAAAGGGTCACATGTCCAAAATTTGTCCTAAGAGACAGATGGGATCGGAGTTACCGCCCCACCACTGATGGGTTAGAACCGAGGATTCGCACCATAGAACGCTCAGCAGGGTGGATAGAACAGGCCTCCGGCTTAGGGAAGAGTGTACGCCATCACTAGAGGACGGGCGAGAGGATTCGCCCCGATGTGATTACAGGTACGGTCTTGTTGAATGACCATGCTGCTTATGCTTCATTTGACCCTAGCGTGACTCATTCGTTTATAGTTGAGTGATTTGTTAAGTTGGTAGGATTGAGTCCTGAGTTATTGGAGTTAATGGTTAGTATATCTAAACAGTTAAAGGATAAGGTGTTGTCTACGATGGGCTGTCCGGGTTGCAAGTTAGTGATTGGTGAGTGAAAGGGGATGATAGATTTGATAGTCCTAGCCATGTATGATTTTGATGTAATAATTGGCATGGACTAGCTCACCGAGCAATGAGCTAAGGTGGACTGCTATCGTAAAGTGATTTAGTTTAACCCGTTAGCGAGTGAAAGTTTCGAGTTCATTGGGAATCGAGAAGGACCCTCGATTACCTTGACCTCGTTACTTGAGGCAACCCATTTGTTAGACAGGGGTTGTCAAGGTTACTTGGCAACTGTCATGGATACAACAGTTGATGAGTTAAAGACTGAGGACATCGCTGTAGTACAAGAGTTTTCGGATGTGTTTTTGAAAGAATTACGGGGTTTGCCGCCAAAAAGAGAGATTGAGTTTGTGATTGAGTTAACCCCGGGATAGAGCCAATCTCTAAGGCTCCTTACAGGATGGCGTTGTCTAAGCTGAAGGAACTGAATGTGCAGAAGCAAGAATTGTTGGATAAATGATTTGTACACCCTAGTGCATCACCTTGGGGAGCATTAGTCCTATTCGTGAAGAAGAAAGATGGTTCGTTGCGCTTATGCATTGACTATCGTCAACTCAATCAGGTAATTATCAAGAATAAGTATCCGCTACCAAGGATCAACGACTTGTTTGACCAGTTGCAAGGAGCGTCAATATTTTCAAAGATTAACTTAAGGACAGGATACCATTAGCTGAGGATCAAAAAAGAGGACATGCCTAAGACAGTATTTCGTACTCGTTATGGCCATTATGAGTTCACCGTAATACTGTTTGGTTTGACGAATGCCCTAGCTATTTTTATGGATCTGATGAACTGAGTTTTCAAAGAATACCTGGATTAGTTTGTGATCATGTTCATCAACAATATCCTGGTGTATTCAAGAATTTTAGAGGAGCACGAGGGGCATTTGAGGATGGTACTTTGGACCCTGAGGAATCATGAGCTGTACGCCAAGTTCAGTAAGTGCAAGTTATGGTTGACTTGTGTAGTGTTCCTAGGTCACGTGATTTCAAGCGAAGGAATCTCCATGGACCCGACCAAGATCAAAGCAATATTAAATTGGCCAAGACTAGCGATAGTGATAAAGATCATAAGCTTTTTAGGTTTGGCAAGATATTACAGAAGTTTTGTGGAAGGGTTTTTAGCATTAGCTTCGCCGTTGACTCGACTATTGAAGAAGGAAGAGAAATTTGTGTGGATAGATAAATGTGAGTGTAGTTTCCAAGAGTTTAAGTAGAAGCTGACTACCGTACTAGTGTTAACAATTCCATTTGGTCTCAAAGGATACGAGATCTACGGCAATGCGTCGTTTAGAGGACTGGGTTGCATGTTAATGCAGCATAGCAGAGTTGTTGCATACACATCTCCTTAGTTAAGACCTCATGAGCTGAATTATCCGACGCATGACTTGGAACTCATAGTGATTATTTTCATATTCTCTCAAAAAGAGTTGAATATGAGACAGCGTCGTTAAATGGAACTTCTGAAGGACTATGATTGCGACATCTTGTATCACCCTAGAAAGGCTAATAAAGTCATAGATGTGCTGAGTCGGAAGTCTTCAGTTGCACAGATGATGGTTAAGGAGTGGATTTTACTCGAGAGAGCTTGAGATTCGGTTTTTAAATTTGAGGTAGGCCACCTTTCAAATCTTATGGCCACCCTCAAAATTGAACCGGAAGTGCATATTAGAATCAAGACGCATCGGTTGACAGACCCAGAGATTCATAAAATCTTACAGGAGGATATTGAAAAGAGAAAGGCCGACTTTCAGATTTCTAATGATGGAACACTAAGGTTTCATGGATAATTGTGTGTACATGATGATGCGGAGCTTAAGGAAGAGATCTTATCAGAAGCTCAATATAGCAGTTACAACATTCATCCGGGCAATATGAAGATGTATCAGAATCTGCATCAACACTATTTGTGATCCGGTATGAGGGCAGATATCGCCAAGCATGTCGTCAAATGTCTAACATGTCAGCAAGTGAAGGCACAACACTATAAGCCGGGAGGACTTTTGCAACCTCTCGAGATTCTCAAATGGAAATGGGAACACATCATAATGGACTTTGTGATGGGCTTACCGAGGAGTCAAAGGAGTAATGATTCCATTTGGGTTGTGGTCGACAAACTGACGAAGTTAGCTCACTTCATCGCCGTTCGAAAGGATCTTGATTTGGACAGATATGTAGAATTGTACGTGCGTCAGATTGTTCGTCTACATGGAGTGCCGGTGATGATAACATCCGATTGAGACCTGAGATTTACAGCTGCCTTTTGGAAAAGTTTGCAGACCGCCTTAGGAACGAAGCTGCAGTACAGGATGTGCTTACCATCCGCGACAGATAGCCAACTTAAAAGGACGATTCAGACTCTCGAGGACATGTTAAGAGCTTACGTGTTGGATTTGAAAGGAACCTAGGAGGAACAGCTTTATCTCATTGAGTTTGCCTATAACAATAGCTACCAGCAGAGTATTCAGATGGCACATTTCGAAGCATTGTATGGAAGAGCGTGTAGAATGCCAATTTGTTGGGATGAGGTCGGAGAATGAAAGATCACAAGCCTAGAGTTGGTTCAGCAGTCAGTGGATGCAGTTGTAGTTATAAGAGACAAATTAAAGACAGCTCAAAGCCGCTAGAAAAGCTATGCTGATAAGCATCAAAGACCATTAGAATTCCAAGTTGGTGAGCACATCTTTCTGAATGTGTCACCAATGAGGGGTACCTTGCGCTTCGGTAAGAAAGGGAAGTTGAGTCCGAGGTACGTAGGTCCCTTTAGATTTTGGAAATGATAAGGACTTTAGGGTATCATCTTGCATTACCGTTGAGGTTGGCGCAAGTGCATGACGTCTTTCACATGTCGATGTTGAGGAAATATGAGCTTGACCCGACCCACGTTTTAAATTTTGAAGAATTAAATGTGGATGATAGGGTGTCGTACGTGGAAAGACCGGTTCAAATTGTAGATTGGAAGGAATAGGTTCTGTGCACCAAGACAATCTCGTTGGTTAAAGTGGTTTGGAAATACCACGGTATAGAAGGAGCAACTTGGGAAAGTGAAGATTCGATGAGACAACTGTACCCCCACCTTTTTGTTTAAAGATTCGAGGATGAAATTTTATAAGAGGGGAAGAGTTATGACATCTTGATTTTCCAATTCTGTTTTCAATTGAATGAGTTGGGCTTTTCATCAACGCACCTATAGTTCTTTTCTCTCGAACTAATCATTCACGAGATAACTAGTCTATCGGTGAAGTCATTAAGGGATTTAAACGCAATAGACTTGAGAATTCGTGCAGAAATCGTTGCTCGACCATGCTAATCTACAAGGGTCAATATGGCAGTGTAAAAAATGATCAGAGATTGAAGATATGTCGATTCAACTGAGGTATGTGATTAAAGCGTGGGTGATCCCACCTAATTGCAAAATTCTTGTCGAATGGTCATAAACTGATTTTTGTCATTTATGTACCTTGTGCCCATATTTGACACCTCGAGATTTTCACGACAACCGAGAGTTGCCAATGAGTCGAAGATGTACAATGTGACTCGAAAATAATCGACCATTAGTCAATTGTACTAAAAATTCCTACAAGCTATCCGGTAAGTTAGGTCACGCTAAAATCGCGCCGGTTGAAATTATCTGCGAATTTAAACCTGATTTCAGAAATTTAAAGTTTTGTCATGTCACTATTCATTTTAGAAAAGTTGACTCATCCTTCGAAGATTTTTCTGCAAACTTAAGATTTCGCCGACAAATCAAAGTAAAGTTATTTTGGACTGGGAAATTTGATGGACCATTTTTTGTCATATTTTTGGCCGTCAAGTTGGATCAATTGTGAAAAAATCATGAGATGGATGAGGACACCTCGGCTGAATTTTTTGGGGCATCATTTGAGCCCAATTGGAGCTGAAATTGAATGAAATTGATGAGCAAATGTCCAAAATTCGTAGCCTTGGAGGGGAGAAATCTTTTGGACCATTTGGGAAGCTTGCTAAGGAAGCTTGAAGGATGCAAAGGGCTGAGGATGACAGCCAAGGGTGGTGGGGGCATGTGATGAGTGAATTGGACATGTGTTGAAAGCACGAAGCCATTTGGGGAACCCCTCTTGCAGCAACCACCTTCTTCTTCCTTCAGCATCTCCTTTCTCCATTGTTGTCCCATTTTGGAGCTCAAGAAACTAGAGAAGCCAGCCCCCTTGCCCGTCGACCGCCTCTAGCCGCCGCTTGCCATCCGCCCACGCCATCGCATCGCCCGAGCCCGTGCGCCTGCCCAATCGTCCGCTCATTTTGACATGTCTGTCATTATGAGTGTAAGTTTCTTGTGCCAAGAACCCCCTGCTGTATAGTCTGTGGTTAAAAGTCAATATATTACTTACCTTAAAAAAAAAAAAAAAGAACAATCACAATCATGTTTTATATCATGAAATTTTAGAACAAATGTATAAGGATAACAAAATTGAGTAATACCCATTGACAATCTAATTATGGAAAAATTTCGTGATATGTATGACATGATAATGAACAACTTTCATGAAGAAAATTTTCTTGAACGAGCTACACATGAATTTACATAAATCAGACAATAAGCAACAGCACATCAGAAATTTGTTAAAACAATAGGACATTCAGCTAATGTCATGAGAATTTTTCCTATCAGAACATGTCTAAAAATCATCAAATTTATACACAACATAGCTAATATGATGACAAGCAAGTTTTATTAAGAGGCCAAGTTCATATTCCAAATAGAAAAAATGAAACAAAAATATCAAAGGTCTGTCCAAACAGGGGTTAAAACAGGGGTCCGAATTTGATCCATTGTCCAGATTGTGATCTGACTTTGTTAAAATGGAAAATAGTCCAAAAGATGAATGATTGGTATGAAATCAGCAGCATTAGAAACTTATAAGTGTGTACTACATCTTCGTAGAAGAGCTCGAGTCCAAACTAGGTCAATTTGGGAATTCTAAGTGTGATGAACACTTTTTGTGAGACAATTTGATGTGCAAGATGAAACTCAAATAACATGACCTAAACACGTATGTAAATCTTGTAACATGCGATTCAATCATTAAGAAGGCATGATTGTAAGATTTGATCCCTAGATGACTCAAACAAGTATGGAAAGGTGCACATATAACAATGTTTCATTTTAGCATCGAGTTTATAGAACAAGCATGGAAAGGTGCACATATAATAATGTTTCGATTTAGCATCAAGTTTAGAGAACAAGCGTGATTTCAACCATCCTCATGACATACACAAATCCTACCAAAAATCTCACGTACAAAGCATACAGTGATGAAGATTTCTCGTTAAGAGATTAAAACTCAATTAAGATCAAATGAATCGTAAAACAAACAAACTATATGTCCAGCACATGTTGGTACACTACCTTCTACTCTAACACATGAAATTGATTCATATTGCCAATGTAAAAACCTTATAGCGCATGCATCAATTGAACATATATATCATGTATTTCAACTCTCATGAAGGATAAGAGACCAAATAAGTGCATTTATAGACTTAGTTTCATCAAAACAAATCTTGGATTAATGCGGGACAGACTGACCTATATCCAGATCTAAGTAATTTTGACCTAGCTAATCATGTCTAAAATTTTTTAAAAACATATAGGACATACATAACACCTATATGAGAAAATTTATGAAGGCAAGTTGTTCCAAAAATCAACACAAAAATCAGCACAAAAATAGCAAAATAAAAAATCGATGTGGAACAGGTTGACCTAAGCCTAAATCTAAGTAGATCTGACCTAGTTGAACTTATCCAAAAATCATGAAAAAATTACAGGAGATGCATGACCTGATTTGTTACAAAAATCATGGAGAAAATTTTGTCAAAAAATGATCATAAAAGTCAGCACAAAATAACAAAGTCAAAAGGTGGAATTGGATTAGAACTGAAAAAAAAAAAAAAAAAAAACAACCTAAATTACTGCAGAATCCTTAATCTTCGAAGGTGTTTTTGAAGGGCCAAAAGATGGTCGTTTTGGGCATGCAATCTATCATTTCAAAGTTCAGGATGTCTATTATCTAATCCTAAGAGGACTCAAGCTAAAACGAGGTCGTTTCGGACCTCGGTTTTGCCAAAATAATAACCTATGTACAGGCCTATGAAAATCACAGATTAGGCTTAAAATCACAATCATCATTCAATCAACAACAACTCATTGTAGCATTCATACTCATCAATCTTAAGCATGTAAAAGCTCAAAATCTTGAATCCTACCCCCGATCGACTAACTCGATCTCACTTCATCAAATTCGAGTTTCGAATCGTTACATTTGTCGCGATTTTCATCGGTTTCTATCGCAATTAGTCGATCAAATTGCCAGATCAAAATCGAGACTCCAAGAACTTAGATCAAGTCACTATGGCTTGGATTAGAACCAATCGAACCTTCGGCTCAAGGGAAAAAGGAAGAGCTGGTCTAAAAAGGAAGATCGGGCCGCCAGTGAAAATCTGGCCGCCAATCTGGTCTCCTCTTTCCACAACAACATCAAAGACTCTTGCTACAGTAGATCACTAGCAGCTTGAAGGTTTGGGAGCTCTGGCGACCACCGGTTCGAACCTAGAACAGGACTGGTCCAAGGGAATCAAATCTAGAGAGAGAAATCGTGATCTGCTTGTGCAGTATTTTGGAGGGAGAAATGAGAAAGAGAGAGAGGCTAAGGAGAGAAAAATTCGTGCAAATGAAGCACCTATTTTGAAAATAGAAGAGACTTCACCTATATACTCCCACATTAAGCGATTTTGGCCATCGGTTCGACCCTATGGCCAAAATCTCGATCCAACGGTCAAAAATCCATTTCGAATACTCCATTATGATCTCAAGGTGTCGGGTAATTGATCTAGTGGGTTTGATTTGCAAAAAACCAAGCCAAAATCGGGAATTGCATCAAAATGTCTAATTAGGGATTAATTCGCATTTTGACAAAATTCGAGGATAAATTTCTAAAATTTTGGGAAATTGAAGGTGTAGAAGTGAAATTGGGAGTGAAAGGTTCCAGAACTAGTGGCCGGAGGCTAAGAACCAGCCGAAAAGGGCCTAAATCGGCCAGTCCCGCCGGCGGCCAATCAGATCGACCGGACCGGTTCGGTGCGGTTCGGTAGGATTTTGATCGATTCTTGACCAGTTTGGTCCGGTTCCTACTATTTTTTCCACTTGGGATCCTTGTAGGTCAAAAATTTATGCAATTTGACCCCTAAATGACCAAAGTGAAATTAAAGCTAAGTGGAATTTTTTTGGCAAAAAGTCAATTGACTAAAAGTTAACTCGAAAGTCAACCATTTGACTTTTCGGGTTTTTCTTGAAAATGAACTAAAAACTGCTTAAAAACGATAATGCAAAAGAAAGAAATGAAAAACAACATTTTTTTGGTCGAGAGATAGGGTTCGGTTGCAATCGAAACCTAAATCTCGATCTTTTAATGTTTTTGATATGTCAACTAAAAAAATCAGGTGTCAACAAGTATAGGACCTCGGTCAACATTAGTAAGGACATGCGAATTGACTAAACCCATTAGCTTGTGTAACTATAAGAGCCTTTCCCCTCTGTAAGATTCTAAAAAGGGGCTAAGTTGATGTAGCTTGCCCTATATTACCCAATGTTACTTGAGAGACGACGATATAGGAACATACCCGGTTGAAATAGGGACTTGCCCTAATTGAAGCCGAGTTGGTCTTGTTTGGACTTCATGTTGTCCTTGGGCATATTCCTGATAAGTATTGATGATTAAAGGCCCGACGACATCAATCATTCATCTGACCATATAATTAGCAAACTCGCTCTAAGTTTCTTCAATTGTTCGCCTCATAATGGTGAGTATGATTGGCTTCAGGTCTGTCTGTCTTCTCTCTTCCACACACTGCCTTGAAACATTAGCTCCTTCCTCTTGAACTTGATTTATGGCCTCATTCTAAGGAAGCTGGGTTGATGATGACTTGGCTCACACATTTTCTTAGCCATGAATATTTGTTTATTAGAAGCACTATTCAAGTTGATTCGAATTTAGGTTTGTGGCATAGCACTCTCTCAACTCAGTATTATGGTCCCACCGTGCATTTGCCAAAAAGATATTTCATCGGTTTTGATTCTTGCAAAAAATCTTTTTGATTCCCATAACAAATCTTTCACCAAACATTGCGTTTTTGTTTTATTATAGGAGACTCAAGTTCTGTGTTGAGCTTAGACAAAGAATATCAAATGCAAGGGTATAAAATACTTGTATATACAACTTTGACAATTGATACTCGGATGACTAAAAGACGAGCAGTTCTTGAGCACATATTGCACCAGAATCTAATCAATGATGTTACTTGGACACAAGTAGCTAGATAGCCTATACTTCGAACTCAAAATATGTCTAAATTTAATCTACGACATAGCTTGCTTTAGGTGTAAAGTTGGAATCTAATTAACAGCAATACTCCCGGATATGAAACACAACATCAGAATTTAATCAACGATGCTGAGCTTGTGGGATAACACTGGAATTTAATCAATGATGCTGAACAGGATAAAGATGTATGCCAGAATCTAATCTACAATGAGCATCTTGAAAACTACAGCTAACATGTGATAATGTAAAGATAAAGTAAAGATGGTTGTTGTGTTGTGTGGGGGGTTCATCAATGGACAAGCTGTGGTATTTATGGGGCGAACTAGTAGCCATTAGTTGGTTGCTTCTCTCTGGGTGCTACTCTTTGCATTCTCCATGTTTTTTATTTCTTCTCAACAACCTTATCCATAAGCAATTGTTTCCTAATTGGTTGATGATGGTCATGCGGATTGCCTGTTAAGCAAATAATGGCTCCCTATTTTTATACGTATTTCACGTAATAGTTATTCTCACTTGAGCTCTAATGCTAATTTCACTTAAACTTCAAATCTAATGCATTATTCCCATAACCTGACACGTGGCAATTAATTTTCTAGACGTTGACTCTGGAATTTGTGTCTAGAATTCTGTCGACACTTAGCTTAAGTAACCTCCACGAACGCTGGTTATCCTTAGCTTTAACGAACAACATGAAGCGTTTTGTTCTTATTATTCCCCTCACGACCAGCGCGTGATATCAAGGGTAATTTTGGGTGTCAACAAAAGGAAAAAAGAAAAGTCAAGTACACATGAAATTTGACCATTAAATTACTTAGCACAAAATCAAAAAGAATATAAAAATATCTTTAAGGCAAAGAAAAAAATGATAACTTGAGGATAATCTTAACACCACTCGATCTTTGTGAGATGTTACTATAAAAATAAAGACGTGATTTATTATTTAAATATTCTAAGCCTCTCCCTTATGCGTAGGTGGGTCTTTAACCTATGCCTAGGCGTGAAAATATATAATTAGGGAAGCAAATAGGGATATGAAAGATTTGAATTTAAGACATTTTGCTTTGATACCATGTGAGATTTTGGTGGAACCACTGCTAACTATTTAAAAATTATAAGCTATTAAATGAATATATAGTTTTTTTGGTAAAAATTAAATGAATATATAGTTATTATTTAAATATTCTAAGAATCTTGCTCTCTTTCTAGCTTTGGCCAATTTATCCCCGCATCCACTCATTTTTGGTAGGTATCATCCTTGCTCCATTGTGGGATCACCATGAAGATTTGCTTGCACTCATCGAAGATTGATTTCAAAACAAAATTTTGAGAATCGAGCTTGTCAAATCTAATGAAAAAATCGATTATTACTAATGAAAAATATCAAATTAAGAGGGTTATATACTAAAAACTAAACGGTAAGGGAGCTAATGGCAAAACCAAAAGTGAAAATATGGCAATGCCTTTTTCCTTCATTGTCCATAACAAGTCCCGGTCCATCTTGACATAATCAAGAATGCTTGAAGTCATCAATATGGCCGTCACTGGTGGAAGATTCGAAATCAAGACTACTCTAACTTTGACATTTTCTTCTATTAAATTGACAAGTATATAAATTTAAGTAATAGATGGATGATTCTTTTAGCCACGTTACCTCCTTGCAATTAATTCTCCCATAGGTTTTCAGCAGTCGTTGTCATTTTCTTATATGGTTTCCTCAAATAAAAGTTAAGTATTGCTTTGAAAGTCATACGAAAAAGGAAATTATCTGATTTTTTTCTTTTTTTATTTGCCCTTTTTCATCCAAATGTTGAATTCAATGGCTCGCAATTTGTCGAGTGATTTCTAACCTCCATTCCACTTGTCAGTAACTATCGCATCATTGAGAGAAAAGTCGGGGGTTGAGTTTAAGGAGATATGAAGTCTAACCTTGGTAAGGTGGATAACTCAATGGGAATTTATTTTATATACAATGAATGAAAACGACTCATTCTTCTATAATAAATCACCATCTTAATAAGTCACACCGCAATACAAAACCCTAAAAAAAAATCTACTAAAAGGAAAAGGAAAGAGGAAAAAATATTTGGAGCTACAATTGCAAAGGATACTAATTGGTAATTTAGGAATTTTTTTTTACGGTTAAGAAACCTTAGATAATTACAAGGAACATACCGAAATCCATTTTTTTTTTTTTTTTGGGTCCCTACTCATAGGTGAATATGTTAAATTAACTAATCAACTAATTGTTGACACCTAAATTTTGGCGACTTGTTTAATTATTTATCGCATTAAAAATTAGGGATTAATTTTAACCCTAAAAAAATATTAGTTAATTAATTAATTGAATAGCATTTAGTTTTAGGTGCAATTATTTTAATTTTTATTTACATTGGGCCAGCGACAAAATGAGTTCAAATTGATGGTTCAGAATATTAATTTGGTGAATTGGACTAAGCCTAAAAGGGAGTAAATTCGCCCAAGCCCGTATCCTCGGAAAGATTTTACGGATTGATTTGTGCGAGATTTCAAATTTTAGAAGAATCCTCTTGCAATCCTAAATCGTATCAAAAGCAAATATTGCATTTGGAAAAAGGAATTTTCGTGGATATAGATTTGGAAAAATTAAAACCCTAACTTGTGGCCTATAAATAGATTAAATGCGTAGGGTTTGAGAAGGAGGCCACACATTGAAGATACGGCCGACTTTTCTCTCGGTTTCCAAGTTAAAAATTCAAAGCAAGAGAGAAAAAGTTCTTCCTTTTTTTCTAGGGTTTTGAAGGGTGAAGTTTCGTTGAAAAGAAGAAAAGAAAAGTCAAAGGGACAAGTAGAAAAAGCAAAGAGGAAAGGACATGCGGTAGAGAAGAGAGAGAAAAAAAAAAAAAAAAAAAGGCTCATGTTCATCATCTTCTCCGAGTCTCCCTCGCCGTTCCACCCGCCGGCCTTCGCTGCGCCGGTTGCCACCGCTGCTGCCATGATGCCGACACGCTGCTGTTGCTCCCGCTACACACAACCCGACGCCAGCGACCCATGACGCCCTACCACCGTCTCTAGACGTGGCTGTTGAAGCCGCGACGATCCCGACGCCGGAGCCGCTCCTGCCTTACTCTGCCAATCGACGGTGACTGCTTAGCGCATATCTCGCCTTTGTCAAACCCCTTCGCTGGTCTCTGCCACTCGAGATCCGCCCATGATGCCTCTGCCCAATGCCTGCTAAAGCCGTGACGATCCCGGCGCCCCTGCTCACCTCCACCCGTGAAGTCGCCGCTGTTGCCAAGTCGAGATCCGCACGCGAGCTCCTCGCTGCAGCCGCTTGAGTCCTCTCGCCCGTGACCTGCGGCGTCGATGGCCCCTCTGTCTCTGCCGTTGCCGATGACCCGCCGTCTCTCGCTCGTTGTTCGAGCATCGGCCCCCGCGAGCGACCGCACCACAACAACCCTAGCTGCTCCCACGACGCCCGACCCGCGACGGATGAACTACCTACTCCCGTAGTTCCACCAGCCACCGCCGCGTCCGCATCTCGCTGCCGTTGCACCCCCGCTCACCGCTCGCTCACTCGTTCGCCACCAATGCCTGCTATACTCGCCGGAGATCCTCACCGACGATCCCCTCACCGGAGCCCCGAACCGGTGGCCAAGATTTCATTTTTATTTTTTAATAAAAAGAAAAAAATTAAGTTAGGTATTTTTGCTTTACTTTATTAGGCAAGTTTAGGTTTTTGTTTATTTTTCATTATTATCTCTTTATATGTTGTTTTCTTTGGTTGAAATACTTATTTATGCATAATTGGAAATCTCAATATATCACCTGATTCACAACCACGTCAGGGTTTTTTATTTCATCTATAAGGCTTTAGATGAAATAATTAATCAAGTGGGAATAAAATTGATATTTTGATCTTTAAAGCTTAAGATCAATTTATCGATTTTACTAGCGAATATTATCCCTTGATCTGAACGATGTGTGATTTTCTTTGGTCTTGATTGCTTTATTTATCTTGAAATATGTCTGAGTTAGAATATTGCATGTTTTGGGGTTATTTGCATATTTAGGTTAAGCATTCTATTTATCATGAATTTTCAAAAAATCAAAAAAATAAAAAATAAAAAAATCAAATCAATCAATTTAGGTTGCTAGATTTTAATTTGAATTGCCTGTTTAATTATTTGGCAACTATTAATTTCAAAAATTAATTAAAAAAATAAAAAATCATCATGCACTTGTCGTGTAGAACTAGGGCATATTTTGTACGTCATTGCATATTAGATAAATTGCACTTAGTTTAATTTTAGATAATATTTTTCTTTTTTTATTATAAGTTTAGGTATTTTCTTAAATAGATTGCATTTTAGGATTATTTGGGTTAAGATAATATTTTAGTTTAAATTAGGATTTAGCTCAACCTAATTCCTAATACAAATTGAATAGGATCTTAATCTAATTAGATAAGTTTCACTTTTTTTCCTAATTTCGATTTTCATAAAAAAATGAAATTTGTCTTAGGATAAATTAGTTGCAATTTCTAGGATAGATTGCATTTTTGTTAGAATAGAAAAATCATGTGCACGCCATATAGAATTAGGCCCATGAAATGCACGTCATTTAGAGATTGTTATTAGGTCCATTTAATTAGAAATTGCATGTCATTAGAATTAGGTCATTTAATTATATTGCATTGCATATTATATGATTTTCATTAAATAAGTGAAACAAAAAAAAAAAGAAATTGCATGTTAATTAGAAATCATATCTAGGACTGTTGATATGAATTCGATTTATCATTGCGAGATGCTTTCGTAGCTAGGAGGTAAGTTTTGCAATTTATTAATTTGCTTTCTTGAGTGTTAAATTGGTGGTTTGCGCACCTGCATGGTCACCTCACATGTTAGGGAGTTAAAATCAATTCAAGTTGCTTGCCAAACAATTTTTTCAAAATAAAAGAGAAAGGTATCGAAAAGGCGTTAGAGAAATCTAGCATAACCAAGTCCCCGAACTCATAAATCTCTGGTTCGTAGGAGTAAAGTAAAACTCTCGTTACTTTACTTGGTTTCTAATCGACCTACCAAAAATAGATTTGTGGCGACTCCTAGATGAAATCCATTTGCATGTTTAAAAATTTGAACCTAAGTCGCAAATTGGTATATGCTTGGGAGAGCCCGAGTTAAGTTTAGGCTTAACAATCCATCAGCCAAGCCTTAGGTGGTTCACACCCGAAAAATTGGTCGCGACACTAATGAAAACATATCACGTGACATAATTCTATTGGAATTTAGATGTTAAAATCTAAAAAAGTCATTGGATCTTCATATACAATAATATCCTGAGAATTCTTGGACTGTATCATTTACATTGTAAGTTTAGATTAGATTTTCACTTAATTTAAACTCTAGTTTTTATGCTATAATCTGGTTACTTTTCTATGCAATATGGCATGCTCGTGATTTTGTGAATGGGTGATTTATTCGGCCTACTTTATTTCAATTGTTTTGTAGTGGCAAGAAGAAAAAAATGGAGATTTTCATATAATTTTTTTTTTGACAAATAAGCAGGATAACAATACTATTTGAGGGCATGAGCAAATACAACATGTGCATCAGTACATAGTAAACCTAAAAGAGCAAGGGGCTTAATAACCTAGTTTCTAGGAAGACGACCCATATGTTGGGCTTTAGCTAACCAATCAGCCACTCTATTGGTATTACGGCTACAGTGGGCGAAAGTCACTCCCAAAATAGTCTCCAGTTTGTGCCTGGCCCGATCCGCGAGAGGTTGCACCAACCAGCTTAAAGTAGGTGAAGAGAGAACACTCTCCACCAGCATACAACAATCATACGAAGTACTATTTCTTTTCGGGGAATTTGGGGCGAGCTTTGAAGATATAAAATCTAGGGTTTCGACTAAAGCTACTGCCTCCGCTTGTCCGATTGAACTCACCTCAACATTTTTTGCAAACCCATCTCTTATTCGGCCAAATGAGTCTCTACAGATGCAAGCAACAGCAGCCCTAGAGAATGGTCTTCTTTGCTGAGTGCCAAAGAATCCCTAAGTCGTCTCTCTGGTTGTGGCGAGACACGATGCTGGCTTAGGTCCGTTATCGCATGTCGCTCGATTTGCTCGAGGCTAGGAGGAGGGGCGGGTCCTTCCTCTGTGCGCTTCTGCACGAGTAGGTCATGTCCCTATTCCTTCTTCAAATCTGCAAAGCCTTACATGGTGGGTGTCGTTGGTGCACATGATGTCTTGCTGCTGTGCTGGAGAGTCAGATCTAGTAGATCTTAGCTCGTGAGCAGATGTTCAAGAAGCAGTAGATTCGTCATCAATGGTGTCACTAGTCAGGGGGAACTTGCCACGATCTCTCGCTTCACCTCTATTGTGCATCTCAGGCAAGCATGCTCCGTTACAGATCTGGATCGAGTTTGGCGTCTCCAATGGGTTGGACTTAACCCGTTGTTGCTCTTTGTTTAAGTGAGGGCTGCCCCTATCCAGCTTTGTCGATATGGTGTTCTTAGCAAGGAGGGTTGTTTGGTTAGGCCTCCGATTCCGAAGTTGGGCTCTACACTCACCATTGATAGATCTAAATCTATGATAAGTCTCTGTAGGTGGTACAAGGCAGGCATCGTTGTGGCCACCACCCAGGGGATGCTTCCCGAAATCTTGTGCTCGACAACTACCGGGCATTTCAAGCGTGCCTTTGACTCAAGATGGGTATTTCTTGGCTTGCCACTCTATTTAGACCATGTAAGCGTGCCCGATCTGTACTTCTTAATTCAGCTTGGGGTGATGTAGCTCTATACATTTTATCCTTCCGGGTAGTGCTGTTTACCTTCAGGTTGTGCGGTATATCATTGTCGCTCTCAGCTATGTTTGCATTCGAAGCTAGAATAGAGGTTGGGAAGGCACTTGGGTTGGTCGGATCAATGTTGCAATTGGAGGTTGAAGCCAGGGCAGGATCTAAAATAGCGTCATTGCTACTCACCACCTCATCTTGAGATACAATAGGTGAGTTGCTAGCTGTATAGGCATCTTCAAATGAAGCATCAATGTTTATTTTAAGAACTCCTGGGGGCGGGCGTTGCCACTTATCAGGTTCGGGTAGATCTTGGTCTTGCTTCCCATTTTGTGTTTTTTTATTCCAAGTTGTGAAGCTCTCATGTGACATTGTAGCTCTGAACAGGGTTTGGTGTGGGTTGAGGGGGTGTTTCTTGAAGATGAAGTAGTTGCGATTCTTCCATATGCACCATAAGACTGTGGTAACCAGTTCAAACATACCTGAGTTCCTTGGTCTTGCATAATATTTGCACAACCAGTCATCAAATCGTGTTAGACCCGCTCGATCTATGTGGACTTGCAGGGTTAGCTCATTCCATATTCGAGTTGTCCAGGGGCAAAGTAGCAAAGTGTGCTCGATCGTCTCCGATTTCAGATTGCATATTAGGCACATCAGTGACAGGTACAATCTTCCTCCGTAGAGATTATCCAAAGTAGCCAATGCATTTTGGCAAGCACTCCAAAGGAAAATTTTTATTTTAGGTTGTATGAGTTCCAGATAAGCTTCCATATGTCTAGATCAAACTGGTGTGATGTTGTTGGTGTTGGCTCTCGATGAGTAATAGGTTTTCTGGTCAAAAAGTAACCACTCTTCACCGTATAGGTTCCCGATTTATTATTTGCCCAAACCAGTTTATCTTCGTAGTTAGGAGGCTGATGGGGATTGCTCGATTTGTCACAAGGAGTCATCGAACATGGACTGCAAGAGGTCTTCCTTCCATGTTGCGGCTTCAAAATCAATCAAGTCGGCGACTTTGCTTGGTTCATTCGATCTTACAAGTCCTCCAATCGGTCCTCTCTTCAGCCACTTATCCTCTCGAATAGAAATTTGTTGTCCATTACCCACTACCCACATAACTTGGGGAGCAATTGCATCTCTTCGCTTATAAGCTTTACCAACCCCACAATAGGCATGAACCTTTCCTTGCACGCCAGAAGTCATAGTTTGGGAAGTAAAGTCCTTTCATGAGTTGGCTCCAAAGTGTGTTTGGATGCTGAGAAATCTTCCAGGCTTGTTTTCCTAACATAGCAGTATTAAAAGCAAGTAGGTCCTTAAAGCCAAGACCGCTTTCCTCCTTACGAAGCTTTAGGAGATCCCATTTTCTCTAGTGTAGACCAGCTGTTTTGTTGGTATTTCTCCACCATAAGTTAGCAATTTTCTTCTCAATGGCTTTGATAATGGAAACGGGATTTTGAAAATTGACATTGCATATTGAGGTATTGCTGAACTATTGATTTGAGAAGAATTTCCTTACCAGCTCGTGAAAGTAGATTTTCTTTCCAACTCTCCAACTTCGAGTTTACCTTGGCAAGTATCCAGGCAAACATATCTTTTTTTGAGGCCCCCAGTCTGAGGGAATTCCTAAATATTTCCCTGTTTTCGCAATTTTGGGAACTCTTAGCATCGACACCATGTTTCTTCGAAGGCTCTCTCGACACCCTTTGCTGAAAAATAATCCTGATTTGTTTAGATTTATGGCCTGACCTGATGCATAACAATACTGGTGGAGTATAGTTGCCGGGTTTTGGAATTCAGAATTGTACCATTTACGAAAAAAATAGAGTTGTCTGCAAATAGTAAGTGAGAGAGAATCGGGCAATTTCTGTTCAATTTAATGTCGTGGATGGTATCTGCTGCAATTGCTTGTTTCATCATGTGGGATAAGACATTAGCTACAATAATAAATAGATACGGGGATAGAGGATCTCCTTGGCGAATACCCCAAGATGGCTTGAAGTAGTGCGAGGACTCCCAATTAAAGTTGATGCTGTAGGACACTGTAGTGATGCATTGCATACCCACTTCACCCATTCGTCACTAAAGCCCATCTTTTTTAAACACTCCTATAGGAAGGCCCACTCTATTTGATCATAAGCTTTCTTCATGTCAAGTTTAAGAAGGGCTTGAAATTTTTTCCTCCTATCTCGAGTTCTTAATCTGTGGACAACTTCTTGAACAATAAAAATATTATCCTGAATTTGCTGACTCCCCACGAAAGCACTCTGTTCTGCGGTGATTATGTATGGTAACAATGGTTTTAGTATGTTCGTGAGGATTTTAGAGATGATCTTGTAAACAAAGTTACACAAGCTTATGGGCCGAAATTGTTCTAACTTTTCTAGATTTTGGTTTTTGAGGATGAGAGTGATTTGGGTTTTGTTCAGGGCTGGGTTAAGGGTTCCAGACTCAAAGAAAAGCTGCACTTCCCTAAGAATATCCTCGCCAATGTCTTGCTAATGCTGCTAAAAAAGAGGCTATTCAATCCATCCGGTCTAGGAGCTTTGGTAGCACCCAATTGGTGAGTTGCAGCATAAACTTCTTCCATAGTCATAGCTTGGTGAGTTTAAGGTTCATATCTGCATCAACTGATGATGGAATATGGTTTTGAATAGGCTGGAAATTTCGAGGACCCACTTAAGTATATAAATTTTGAAGAAATCTGTTGTCATGTTCTTGAGAGTTTCATTATCCCTAACCCAGTCTCCTTCGGCATTCACCAGCATGGAAATGCGGTTTCTGTTTCTCCGTTAAATAGTGGTAGCATGAAAAAATTTTGTATTCCTATCCCCCCATTTGAGCCACTTAATTCTAGATCTTATGCCCCAGAACATTTCTTCTTGTCACCATAGTGCTTCGATCTCTTTGTGGATATTCTGAATTCTACAATGATCATACTACAATATGGGGTTGTTCATCTGAATTTGAAGCTCATTCTTCAACCCTTCGATTTTCTTATAAGCATTAGGGAATCATTTTTTACTCCACGCCGCTAGTTGAGTAGCCACTTTGTGCAATTTCTCGGCCATATTCTTCCTGTGGGAATCCTCCCATGTTCGCTTGACAATCCTCTTACAATCTTCATCTTCTGCCCAATATGCCTCATATTTAAACTCGCACCGTTTTCATGTCAAAGTGGGAAAAGTTGATAGAATGAGAGGACTGTGGTCGGAACTAATAGCTGGTAGGGCTGTGACTTCGGCGTTTGGATAAGCTATTCTCCAGTCCATGGTACAAAGAGCTCTGTCCAACTTATCTTTAACATTTTTGTCTCCCTCTCTTTTGTTTGTCTAGGTAAATGCGCACCATTTGCTTTCCAAGTCCATTAATGAATAGGCATATAGGAAATCCCTGAATGTAGTAAGTCAAAAATGTTCTACCATCCTCTTTCCCACTTTTTCCCAAAGGTATAGTATCTCATTAAAGTCCCCGATGCACAACCAAGGAAGGTGATGGAAGACACTTGCTCTATGTATTTCCTCCTAGAATATAATTCTGTCATGAAATGCATTAGGAGCGTGGAGAAAAGTAATCCGCATATTCTATCTATTGTCATGGAGAAGGCACTGCACGTTGATAAGATATTCAGAATGTGAGTCTATGGAAATGGTTACCCAGTCATCCCAAAAAAGAGCCAAACCCCCCGATAACCCTTCTGGATTCACCAAAAAACTATGAGAAAACTTGAGTCGTCTTCTTAGTCTTTGCATTGTCTGCTCTTGATTTTTAGTTTCCATAAGAAATATAAGATTGGGCCTTTCCTAAGTCACTAGGACTCTAAGAGCCTAAATTGTCAGGGGAGAACCCAACCCCTGACAATTCCAACATAGTAGTTTCATGGGTGCACCAGTGGCTTATTAGGGCTAACCACCAAAGCCCATTGAGTTGATTTATCCTCCTCTGTTACAGGGATGTCCACTAGTTGTAAGTGGTCGGTGGATGCTGTCTTGGAGGCTTGAGCTCCATACGGGCAAAATCGCTTACTTTTCTCTAATGTGGAGAGCTTGGTAGATCTAGCTTTGCCCCTAAATGGGCCTCTTTTTTACTCTAAATAGAATTGCCTCTATTTTTCATCTTCTTTAATCTATTTATTATGCAACGTCAACATGGAATCCGCATCTAAGCAGCTACTGTCTCGCTTCTATGGAGCTTTGCCTTCTTTAATGGTTAGAGCTCGAGAAGAGAGGAGATGTTCAGCCTACTGTTTGGGCCCCTCCTCTGAGAGATGCTGGGCATAGAGAGGCATGAGGGGCTGCGCTATAGCACTCTGTGCTTGATGTGTTTCGTGGGTATCCGTTGCCAGGAGAGATTCTAGCACCATTTCTTCATCTTCAATGAGTTAGGTTTGCTTGCCATAAAAAAAATTTCCATACGAGCCGAGCTCCCGGACCTCAACTCGTAACCAGCTCTCGTAGTTACCTTGTATATCTTCCTCAAACCTTGTGTTTTCATAAGGTTTCTCTTTACAGGCAGTGGCATAATGTTCAATTCTACCACAAGAATAGCAATAATGTGGCAACATTTCGTATTTGAATTCAATCCACAACTTTTTGCTTCCCAAGTTAACAACTATCCCTATTTTAAGAGGTGTAGCTAGATTCAGCTTAATTCTTGCTTTCCCGACCTTATAATTGCTGTTTCCTTTTGCTTCCAGTTTCACCTCAAGAACTTTGCCAATCTTGGAGGCAATCTCTCTAACTACCTCCGTTGAAACTTTGCCAAATGGTAAGCCAAACAAATGCAACTGAAAGGGACAGTGAGAGAAACCATAGCAAATATCGAGAATGTCGGGATTGCATTGCTGGAGCACTAGTAGGTTGCTGGAAAAAGACCACGGCTCGACATCGAGGACTTTTTGCTTCTCGGCTTCTGATTTAAAAAAGAAGGAGAACAAGCCTGGTTCTAACAAGGTACATGAAACATTCTCTGTCCTCCATGCTCGTTTCATAGTGCTGAGAAAGGCCTGAAATTAACATTTGGTCTAGAATAAAGTTTTCCAAATAATGTTAGCTGGCATTCTTTTAACTTTTCATTGGAAATACCATCGTAACATCTATAACATCGTCTTCAGACCATATGTTACCCAAGCTTTTACACGGCGCCTCTAACCTGCTCTCTTGAGAATCAGGATCTTGCATAAGGCCTACTTCAAGAAGCCGCGATGATATGGAGAAAAGAATACCTCGGGACAGAAAGCTCGTGGCCAGACTCTGGAATGATAATAGGATAACTTTCGGTGAGTCATTTTAAATCGTTGAGTAGAACCTTGATGCTTGATTGTAGGGAAAGGCTGGAGCTTCAGCAGACCATTGTTCTCATCGTACATGCCACTATTTTGCAGGGGAAGCTGGGCCAAGTAACTCAAGGTGAGACAAACCCCTGGAGGGGATGTTTAAAGATGGGTAGGGAGAAGTGTAAGTCAAAAGTGTTGGGCTGTGTTGAAACCTAAATTTTGGTGATCCGATCATTTATTTATTCCATAGAAAATTAGGGATAATTTTATCCCTGAAAGAATACTAATTGCGTAGCATATAAATTTAGGTGCATTTATTTCTAATTTGCATGTTTTCCATTTTATTTATTGGACCGGTGGTGGATGGATTCGAATTAACGTTTTTGAGCTCTAGCTTGGCAGGTCGAACTAAGCCTATGAAGCAAGCAAATTGGCCGAGCCCATTTTTAATGACAAAAATTACCTAAATGGAGATTTGATATGATATTATGATAGAATTTGAGAAAATCGCACTGCAATCTTATCTTTTGAAATAGAAGATAAAATCAGTAGAGAATATTCGGGAGATAAGGAAAATCAAAAGATTTTTGTGATTGGGAGGTTATAGGCTATCTTCGTTTATATTGAAAAATGAGATGAAATATTCTACGAAGATCACTTATGTTTACCTATAAAAGCAACCGTGTATGGTGAGAAATGAGGCTTCTCTTGGTCGGAAAAAAAAAAAAAAAAGAGAAGAAATAGTGAAATGAAGAGAGAAAGGTGAGTGAGAAGTAGCGGGGGCAGAAAAGCACAAAAAACGAGACGGATGACGTGAGAAGACGGGAGAGAGAGACAGAAAGAAAAAACATAAAAATAAAATAAAAAAGAGAAGAAAACAGAGGGAAGAGAGGTGCGACTAATCTTCTTCTTCGGTGAACCCCTCGCTGCTCTAGTCGACCATGCGCGCGTCGCGCCATTGACCACCACGTGCGGCGTCGCCCCCTCGTGTTGCTAGTAGCCTCGCGAGGACCCGTGTTTGTTGATCCGCCTCGCCACGGCCCCATGAGCACTTCTGCCTCTGCCGACTTGCCTCCACTGATCCGTCACGCTCACCGGCAAGCTCACACCGCAGCGCCTCCGCCGCTTCCACCTGTCGTCGCCGCCGCCTCAGCAGCTCACCTTCGTCGCCATCACCACGTGCCGGCCATCGCCCGTCCCCTTTGTGACGCTACCGTTGCCCCCGCTACCCACGAAATCTATAGCCGAGCTCTTGCTTCTACCCCACTCTCCATCTCCAAGCATCACCGCTACCGCAATCGGACGCGGTTAGTTGCAGCACCCACCGAAGCCCGCTCCTCGCCGAGCCCCCGCTACCGATTGCCCCGCCGCCAACTCCCTACCCTCACCACACAACGACCTCGACGCTGCTCCTGGTCCGCCCGTCACCCATCGCCTCTGCCGCCGCTGATCTGCAACCCCAGAAGCCCCAACGCTCTTGCTTCGACGCCTAGCAGATCTGCCCAACGTCAATAGATCCCGAGCCGGTGGACGTGCCTCCGCCGGAGTCGGACTCATGAAGCCGTCGCTATCCCATCTCGCTGGAACCCTCGCGCTTACGCTAGCCTAGCCCCGCTCAATGCCCCATACATCACTTGCCCGGCTTGGCACCGCGTTTCGACGAGCACCCGCATCTCGCCCGATCACCCTTCGTTGATCTCTGCTGCTCCTGCGCCCAGCACAACCCAATCACCCGTAGCAGCCCGAGCACCGCGCCTCACACCCGAGCGATGCCTAGTCACCTCCGTTCCAAGCGAGCTCGCCACTGGTGCACCTGTTATGCCCTTGGAGTTCCTCGCTAGTGACTCCCTCGCCAAAGCCCCGAACCAGCTGCTAAGCTTTGCTTGGAAGGGACAAAGGAAAAACAAACGAAAAAAAAAGAAAAGCAAATTAGGTAGTTTTTTTTTCTTTTTCTATTTACTTTATTTTGTTTATATATTTTTTTTAAGTTTAGTTATTCAAATTGGAACATTGGATGTGAATACTCATGAATCTTGTAGGCATTATCCCAAGGTTTTGCCCAAAATTATTGTAATTATTAATTAATCCGTAAGAGGTTGGATCATTTTTAATTATATTAATTTTTTGGCCATTTCGATAGTATTTTAATTGTTAAATCATTATAATTATTAATTTGATCCGTAAGACTTTGGATCAGATTTTTTATTATTTTGAATTTTTGTCGTGATGTTTAGGGTTAAAGTAATCGTTAATTTGACCTGTGAGACAATATGTTATTTTTTCGATTATTCTAATCCTTTATTTGGTGGATATCCTGATTAGTTTAGATGTAATTTCATAATTGCTTGTCTTGGAAAAACACTAAAAAACATAAAAATCAAAATGAAAATCAAAAGAAAATCAAATCAAATCTTGCATTGAAGTGTGTTGGTTTAGTAAATTAGGATTGCATTTTTAGATAATTTTTGGAATAGATTATGATTGATTGTAGATAATTTTTCCACATTTAGATAATCTTAATTTTCTTTTAAAAAATAGTTTTCTAAGATAGGATAGGGTTTAAGTCAAATTAATCCCTAAAACCTTTTAGAAAATTATTCATTTTAGATAGTTTAATTAAGGTTTTATTAATTCCGAATTTAATAAGAAAAATACAAAATATTAGGTGCATGTCAATTAGTTAGTTTGCATGTTAGGTTCATTTAATTAGAAATAGCTTGTTAGTAAAATTAGGTCATATAGTTTAAATGCATGATCTATGATAAAGTTCTAGTTAAAATAAAAATCCAAAAATACTTGCTTTAGCGTGCGGAATTCACTTGGTGCAATTTATTTTATTCAATGTTTAATAATGATTCAGCATCTGTGTGATCGCCCATTGCATGATAGTAATTTAGCTTAAAATAAATCCGAGCTGCTTGCAAAAACATTTTTGAAAATTAAAAAGAAATTGTACCAAAATGGCATAAGAGAAATCTAATGTAACCAAATCCCCGTACTCTTAGTCTCTCGGTTCGTAGAAGTAAAATAATTATTCCAATATTTTACTTAATTATTTTACTTAGGTGTCTAATTGACCTACCGTAAATCGATTAGTGACGACTCCTAGATAATAATCATTTGCACGTTAAATATTTGAATCTTAAGTCACGAATTGGTATGTGCTTGGGAGAGCCCAAGCTAAGTTTAAAGACTTAGTAGTCCATTAGCCTAAACTTAGGTGGGGCACCGAATTTTAGGTCGCGATAGGTTGGCGACTCCACTAGGGACTTGTGTTAAAGCAGTGGACTTAGGCCTATTTTTCTTTTTCTTTTAAATTTTTTTTTTGTTTGTGCAAGGACACCAAGTACGTCCCTAACATTTCTAAGGTGTTAAATGTTCTTGTAGATAGGAGGTATAAGGGGAGTAGTCTTTGCTAATACTTGTCTTGCAAGGAAGTGTGGTGATGAATAATTTATTTTTCCCTGATTGGAAGTGTTGTTTACATTTAAACCGTTATGCATGTCTTGCATTTACATTACACTATTGCACACACAACCTGCTGCCGGATCTGGGCTATGGTAGAATTTTTAGGATGGTATTGAGAAGGATACTTCCTCCAAAGTGAGATTGTTATGTAGAGGTTGACCTTCTCTTCCCGAAAATTTGTTCATGGTGTCAAATGTGTTTGTCCATATCCGCGAGACTACGTGATTATTGGGCATTCCATTCGGCGAGTCGGAGTTAGGAGGACCCGACACATTAATGCGAGATTGCAATGGTCAGATCATCCTCTTAGCTCCACTTTGTTAAGCCGTTTAGGTAGAAATTGAGCCTCACATTTCATGCGCGTGTCTATGTGATTGTCATCTCTTTCCGGTGAAAGTAAGTTGTCTAAATTCTCACTTCGCAATTTACTACTTTATATGCGATAGGGAAAACCGACGTACAATTCATTTTCGCTCCCAAAAAGAGCTCAAAATGTGGCTGGACCAGTTAGATCAAGGCGACCAGGCCTTACGTCCAGTGGTTTATGATGTGACAAAGAAGCCCACTCAGCAAGCACAAATTGAATCTTAAGCGGAAAGTGGAAATGATTGAAGTTGAAAGTAAGAAGCTTCGCAAGGCATTGGGTTCCCGACAGCATATAAAATGAGACGTTTTGGTTTTTGTTTCTTAGTTCAATGTCTAGGGACCTTGATTTCAATTTTAATTTAGTGTTTTCAATTCTTAGTTCAATGTTTAGGGACTTGAGTTTCAATTCTTAGTTCATTGTTAGACAGTTTGGTTCAAATTTCAAATAAATCATGAATAAAATGAGGCGATTAAGCCATTGCCATGGGCCATTTTTCTATCTTGTCATTAGTTCTTACATTATTTTTACCCCTTTAGGTGACAATGGAGCCGCCATGTTCGCCCATTATCACTCGATCGAGAGCTAAAATGACCGACCAAAATGAAATGCGTGATCATATGTCCACCATGGAAAATCAGCTCAAACAATTAGCCGCCTCTATGCAGCTGATAACGGCTTAAATCCAGTCTCTCCAAGTGAATTCGACTCCTGCACCCGCTCTTCCCGAAATAGTTATCCCGAAGCAAGCAAACAACGCTCAAATGGGTGATGATGACATGCCCGAGCTGGAAGATGACCCACCGTTGATAATTGCCGAAATGACAAAGCCCAACATCATCCCCAAGGCGGAGCAAGATGAACGCTTTACAAAACTCGAGGAGAAAGTGAAGCAATTGCAAGAGTCGCAGAGTTCACTCCATTTCGACTTGTCTGTTTATGAGAAGGTTAAGGTGCCCAAAAAGTTTAAAATGCCGGAGTTCGAGAAATATGATGGTACTTCCTACCCAAAAGCACATTTGTAGATGTACCACATACGCATGGCCCAATATGTCAAGAACGAGCCCCTCATGATTCAATCATTCCATGCAAGTCTGACTGGGCCCGCACTGAACTGGTACATAATGAAGAATGTAAAACTTCTCGACACCTGAATGAAGTGATCGATGCGTTCCTCAAGCAATACAAGTTCAATATGGATATTGCACCTTCCCGAGAGGATCTTGAGCGGATGGAGAAGAAGAAAAGTGAGTCATTTAAAGAGTATACTGTGAGGTGGCGAAATCTGGCGGATCAAATCACTCCTAAACCTACGAACAAGGAGTTGATGAAGTTGTTCGTCAAGACTCTCCCGTTTGAGTTTCGTAACTGGATGGCTAGCACATATGTCGAGAACTTCAATTAGCTTATTCCTGTGGGAGAACAAATCAAGATGGGGATAAGGAAATGATGGTTTACTGAGCCATCAAGTAAAAGATTCTCTACCAAGAGGGAGAAATAAGTTGCCATGGATGTGAATGTGGCTTATAGCCAAGAAAATACCAATCGTGCCTCGGCTATCCAAATGAATCCAAGGCAACAAAGCAAACTGCTGGCTATCAATCAAGTAATAGAAGGCAGTTCGCTCCTCTCCCCGGGTCTCCATCCCAAGTGTTGAAAATCCTCTCGAAGAAATGTTTGCTTACCAATGAGCCGAAGCGCCCTAACTGCAAAAACATTCGTGGTTACGACCCGACAAAGAAGTGCGATTATCACAGTGGTGAATTTGGACATTCAACTGATGAATGTTTCACCCTCAAGTACCATATCCAAAACCTTTTGGATACAAAGGCGTTCTCTTTCGGCGTGAATCAGAAAAATCCTCTACCCAGCCATGATGGAGGCGCAAATGCTGTCACTAAGTGAAGAGGTTCTTATCTTCACACTCCTTTGCGGAAAGGAGTCTTTTTTTTTATTCTCTCTAGGATTTCAGTTTTTAGGATTTTATGCTTTCTAAGATTTCAATTATTGCTTTCGCTTCTAGGGTTTGCTTATTTGCATTTTCCATTCCAATAATGTAATTCATTTGATTCCATTCAATGAAATTACAACTTTATTTCCAATTTTTAGGGTATGACGGGTACACCAAACCAATCCAATGACGGTATCCAACCATGAAAAGAAAATATCATCCACAGAGAAATCCCGAGGACTGGACTTTCTCATGCTTCCTCCCAAAACTTTTTCAAAAACAAAAACATTTCACTGTTAAAAAACATTTTCCCAAAACTTGTAGCAGATTAAACCTGTTTGTTTGTCCGACTCATTTACTTCTTGTCTCGGAGAGCATAATTCTATAACTTATTATGATAAGGGACATCTGAAAATAGCATATCAAGTTTCAATGATCATAAACTTGACTTGTGATCAACAGGTTTAGAGGGCACTTGTAATAAATAAAATAAAAAAATAGATTTGGGGCAAGTAAAAGAGAACCATCATTCTCGGTGGAAGATCCGGGGGCAAGTTTGCTCCAAATTACAGCCCATATGTGGTAAGGAAGGTACTTCTAGGAGGTGTCATCCTAGCAGATGGTCGTGAGTTTTTCACTCCAAAGAATTCTAATGTTGTCAATAAGTATTGTCCATAATAGAATTTGACATGTCATGTTTTGAATTGCAAGCATTTCTATGATGAGTAAATTCCCTCAGTGAATTGAATTGTTCAAATTTGTTGCAAATCTTGCATTTTTCTTCCTTGATGAATTGTGTAAGATGGATTGAATGTGTCAAATAGGATACTTTGGAATGATGATAGGAAAACCTTATTCCATACAATGTTTCATACACTAAACCCCAGTGAGTTGTGTGAAAAAATTCCATACCTACAAGGAAAAGGGTGATCTCGCAAAGGGTACGTCAACTAAGGTGATGAGAGGCAGTTTCTTCTTCTGGTCGAAACACTACAGGTATACCCATTGTTTAGCCTCTTCAGCCTATATACATTAATAGCTTTTTAAATTATCCCTATCAAGGATCATCCCACATTAGGACAAATTTGAAATGAATGGTATGAGTCTTCTTACCGACACTTGCATCAATCTTTAAGAATTGCTTTTGCAACGTAACTTGTACAATAATTTGAAGTGCCTTAGGATGACGAAGAGCAATTATTTCTCTATCATATACACTTTTATCCATTGCATAGCCCACTTGAGCCTATGAATTCATTTCATGTTAAACCCGGCAAGTGATCATCCCCCCTTTGGGGCAAGACAAAAATGTTCAAGTGGCATGAACTAGAATGCTTGACAAAAATGGAGACTTTGTCCAAATAAAATAAGTGCAAAAAAGGGGTATGAAAAAGCAGTGTGCCTAGTAAAAGCAAGGCCAATGCCCAAAGAGAAATATCAAACATTTGATGTAATGAGTAGTATCCCCAACAAGGCGGTACTAAAAATAAAAAAAAAAAACTCAAATGTTGAGATGTTGCAATCAATGGGGTTGTGATGTGAAGAAAATCTTCAATGATGGGGAAGAAAATTGTTGGAAATGTCAAGAACATCACCATGAACCGAGCTGCGTTACGTCCTTTGCAAAGTCTCTTCAGATTAGGGCACTTGAATTAACGTAAAAGTTCATATGTTTGAAAGCATCGCTCGAAGAAGTGTGGCAAGACAATTTTTGCCTCATTTTCATGTTCCTTAACTTGTAAACCCTAAGACAATTGCGAAAAGTCATTTTTCAATAGCCTTAACTCAAAGAAGCCATTGACCAAGCCCACATTACAGTCCCTATTAAAGACCTCTCGGATTAGTAAGGTCATACCACTTGCAAGATTGCTCGGACCCTTGTTTGGCATGACAATGGTGAGATAGAGTGATTGTCAAAATCCTACATCAAAGGTCGGGATGAAAAAGCCCTTTTAATGAGGATGAGTGAAAAGTCCTTTCGACATGAAAGATCCCTCACTTGACACATCCACAACACTCATGCGTTCAGATTGGAATAATCTTTTGAGATCTTTCCCAATGAAAATTAGGTGATGCATGATTAAAAGAAGTCGTCACACATGAATCTCTCTTGGATTAATGCATGTTTGTGATTACAAATGCATGTTGCCTCTCCTATAACCATGTTTTGCAGGAGACATATCCCCCAGGATTAGAGATGTTACTAGGTAAGTATATCTATATACCTTAAATACTTGTCATTGTGCAGGTAATCCCTTTTGAGTATACTAACACTCGATTGAGTTGTCCCCAAAAGAATTTTCTTTAGATTGAATCTGATTAAGGCGACCGAAGAAAGATTCGAGTCCTTGTCAAATGATCTATGTTGCAATGCTAGGCGACTAAAGAAAGGTTCGGGTCCTAGCCAAGCAAAACCTCAGTTTAGGCGACCGTAGAATGGTACAGGTCCTAAACAACCTTAATTGCTCTAACGGGCGACCATAGAAACATACGGGTCTGAAAAGCAATTTCCCCATTCAAGCGTAGAAAGGTACGGGTCCTAGAAAGTGATTTCCTATTTAGGTGACCATAGAAAGGTATGGGTCTTAGAAAGTGAATCCCCGTTTAGGTGACCGTAGAAAGGTATGGGTCCTAGACAATATTTATTGCTCTAACAGGTGACCGTAGAAATGTACGGGTCCTGGAAAAGCAATTTCCCCATTAAGGCGACCGTAGAATGGTACGGGTCATGGAAAATCAATTTTTTTCATCAAGGCGGCCGTAGAAAGGCACAGGTCTTAGACATAACCAGACATTGCTATACTAGCCAATCATAGAAAGGTACGGGTCCTAGGAAAAGCAGTTTCCTTACAAAACCATGCCGTCATACTAGGCGACCGTAGAAAGGTACGAGTCCTTGATATGTAACACCAACTATCTTGAATTACTCTATCCTCCTTGAAGGTAAGTTTTTCCAGGTAGGTTCCTTTATCATTTGCATTAGCATTTCGTGCATCATATAAATTACATTAATAAATGGGATTCATTTTTCGACAAAAAAATCATTCACTGTATGTGCATGGTCAAAATTTAGATTTCAATTCGTCTTCGAAGGCAACCTCTATGAGCTTCAAAGAGGGCAGCTGCCGACACCTAAATTTTGGCGATCCGGTCATTTATTTATTGCATAGAAAATTAGGGGTAGTTTTATCCCTGAAAAAATATTAATTGCATAGAATATAAATTTAGGTGTATTTATTTTTAATTTGCATGTTTTGCATTTTCTTTATTGGACCGGTGGTGGATAGGTTTGAATTAACGTTTTTGAGCTCTAGCTTGGCAGGCTAGACTAAGCTCACGAATCGAGCAAATTATCCCGAGCCCGTTTTCTTTTAATGAAAAAAATTACCTAAATGGAGATTTGATATGATATTATGATGGACAATAAGAAAATTGCATTGTAATCTTATCTTTTGAAATAGGCGATAATATCGGTAGAGAATATTCGGGAGATAAGGAAAATAAGAAGATTTTTGTGATCATGAGGTTATAGGCTATCTTTGTGTATATTGAAAAAGGAGATGAAATATTCTACAAAGATCACCTTTTTTTTACCTATAAAAGCAACCGTGTACGGTGAGAAATGAGGCTCTCTTGGTCAAAAAAAAAAAAAAAAAAAAAGAGAAGAAATAGTGAAAGGAACAGAGAAAGGTGAGTGAGACGTAGCGGGGCGAGAAAAGCACAAAAAACAAAGAGTGATGATGTGAGAAGATAAGGGATAGAGAGAAAGAGAGAAAAATAAAAAATAAAAAAAAAAAAGAGAAGAATACAGAGGGAAGAGAGGTGCGACCGATCTTCTTCTTCGGTGAACCCTCGCCACTCGAGTCACGCCCGCGCACGCGCCGCCGCCGACCACCACCGTGCTAGCGCCCCCTTTGCGTCGCTAGCTGCCCGCAAGCACCTGCATTCATCGATCCACCCTGTTGTGCCCCCACGAACACACTGTGTGTCCGCCGACTTGCCTCCGCCTGATCCGTCACGCTCACCCGCAAGCTCGCACCGCCATGCCTCGATGCTTCCACTTGTTGTTGCCGCGCCTCAGCAGCTTGCCTTCATCGCCATCACCCCATGCCGGCCACCGCTCGTCCCCCTTGTGACACGCCGCTGCCCCTACTTACCCACGAGATCTACGGCCGAGCTCTTACATCTATGTGGTACCCCAAAACACCTTAGGTCGCCACAGGCACCTATCGCTACACCTAATGGACACTAGTTACATCTCTTAGTAAAAGCGTCGTAGTTCATAGGCATTTTTTTTTTTAAACGGTCCTATCACAACTTATAAGCAAAAGCATAATTCAATATCACCATCTCTCCCTCCAACAATCATGATACAATGCACACCGCTAATTACCATAGGAAAAGATAAAGCCGAGCCACTTTTATTTACATATTTTCATGATGGATTTTCTCAGGTCGATACAACAAAAGAAAGCCAAGATTTTTAGCTACACTTGGCCACATCCCAAAAGGATATTTCGACCCCTATTGTGATCACGTGACACTCTCCATCTAACAGTGGCGGCTACTCCCAAAAAAGAGACATTAGCTCTCTAACCCTCACGCGGCCATCACACCCATCCTGGTGCATCGGGCGGTGGTGGCGACAACATCCCCCAAATCACTCCATCTCGATGGACGTGAACCAACAGAAACTCCTGAATAACGGGGCCCCCGGCCAGGCCCACATCGTACATGAGCAGCACTCGCACTCGCACATATGACAGTCCAAGGATGGTAACGCAGTTAATCTCTGTACACTCTACCTCTACATCTGATGGGAGGCCATAGAAGGTGCCCCGCGTGACGGTAGGGAGCGGCATTTTTCTAATATGAAATGTTGGTCCCCGAAGGGGTGAGTACAACCACTCAGCAGGTAAAAAATCCAATAAACCACTTAATGCATCACACAATACAATCATAAAAATCATAGCATAGTACATGCCATTCATGCATCCAAGCATAACTTACCTTGCAACCATGCATATGTAAACACACTATATGTACATACATCCTCATCACAATCATATCACATACATCTCATTATGCCATAGGTGATCATCATCATGTCACGCACATATCATCATCATGCCATAGGTGATCATCATCGTGTCACACACATATCATCATGCCATAGGTGATCATCATCATGTCACTCACATATATCGTCATGCCATAGGTGATCATCATCATGTCACACACATATATCATCATGCCATAGGTGATCATCATCATGTCACACATATATCATCATGCCATAGGTGATCATCATCATATCATATATGCATGATTCAATTTCCACTTTTAACTTTCAATTTGATCACTGCATCTCTCTTTCCCGGGATCAGTAGTTGCATCCCATACTTTATCACTCGCACCCCAACCTAGCATCACGAGAAAAACCTCCAGCACACACCACCGGGCATCCGACACCCCCACATTCCGGGCATCTCGCATCCCAACTGGCATCACGAGGCATTCCCCTCGAGCACAAACCTCCGAGGCTTCCAGCACCCAACCATTCTGGGCATCTCGAAACTCCCGAGGACATCCGGCCATGTATCTCAATACAATCCGGGAATCCGGCACCCCCCATCTCGGGCATCCTGACACTCCCAGGACATTATCAACCGCCTTCAACAATTTCCTCGTTTATCATAGTTCATGTTCACCAATTTATGTCTCAAATCAGCATGGCACATGATGTAATGGCAAAGAAGATCACTTTCATCATTTTAAATTCTTATATGCATTTCCAATCATCATCATACATGCAACAAGATACAACCACAAATGACAATACAATCCATGGGGTCCATACAACTTAGAATAGTCCATATATCATGCCCTTTTTGAAATTTGCTAAATTCCAGCTTGCACAATTTTGGAAAACATTTAAATTAAATATCCATATGATCCTCAAAAATCACACAATCAGAGCATGTAATAGACAAGACATAAAGGTAAAAATTTCATGAAGAACACATGCCCAAAAGAGCTTCACACAAAAGAAACAGCTCACACCTTATGACATGCAAAATTCGGACAAAGTCAGATTGCGCAGTTTTTGAAATATTTCGATTAAAGTAGTCGAATGACCTTAAAAAATTCTGAACTTTTACCAAATTATATTCAAGACCCTAAGGTATATTTTTCATGAAGACATCTAGGCCAGATTCGTTCTAGATAATTTTCTACAGACGTTCTAAGTTCCTGTTTCTAGTACCAAACAGTCCAGTATAGCTATCTCCAAAATATCGAGGTTTCTCCTACTTATCTTTCTTCGTTTCCTCTGAAATTTTGATATATTTTGCCTCAAGATGTCCCCTACAACTTTCACTAAGGGATCTAAGTGAGATTCTCAAAGAATAGTCACCATAGAGTCTAAGAAGTCTCGGATGTCCAGTACCGTATTTCTAGATTTACTGGCTTCAAAAGAAAATCGTTTCACTAGGCTACACTTGCTGATTTTACCTCAAATTTGATTATGTTAGTATTTAGGATGTTATTTACAACTTTCATCAAGAAGTCAAAGTGAGATTTTCGGTAAAAAAGCAACATGCAACCCACAAAACCACCAATACGTCGACAAAGCCGTTCCAAATCTGGTGTCTTCATAGAAGAAGGGTTTCACCCCTTAAAACTCAGCTTTTTTGTCTCAAATTTTAGTATGTTATACTTTGAGATGTTGTATACAACTTTCATGAAGGAATCAAAGTCAAAATACAACTCAAAACATGCATGCAAGCCTCCACAAAATTCTGGGTCAGGCGGTATACACGAAAACAGCAAGCTATTTCAAAAACAAAACACACTAGCTTCGGTTTCTCACTCCTAAAGACCCAAGATTCAACACCATTTCAAACACACATGCAAGACACACATGCAAGAGTAGAAAATGGATCCTAACTTGCCTCCAAAATCAAGCAAACACAGCACATGGTCGGCGACGGACGGACGAACGAACGGGCACCTCTTCCTCGCGCGATCTCTTCTTCCTTTCTCTCTCGGTTCCTCTCTTTCTCTCGCAACTCTCTCTCTCTCCTTCTCACCTTGGACGATGCCCTCTCTCTCCCTCTCTTTCTCATTTCAACCGGCCACTATCCCCCTCATGGTCTTCCCTTCCATCATTAGCAATGATTGCTAATTGCATGATCTACACTTGGCAACTAGGAGGAGACACATGGTCTTCTTCATGCAAGATGGGCCTCCATCTCTCGGCTGGGCTTGGGCCAGCAAATGGGCCGACGACAGCTCCTCTTCTTGGGTTGTGCGGCTAGGCCCAAATGGCTGAAAATAAGATGAGGTCATGGGCTAGTTTTAAGCAAAAACCTTAGCCCATATCTCATCCTATTAATTTACCTAATCTTTCATTATATAAACTCCTAATTGAAATTCATAAATCATAAAACTCTGCGACCTATCTTAATAAATTCCAAATCCAAAATCCTTCACGGTCAAAATAGAAATTTTCATCAAATAATTATTCGCCACAGGCTTGGCCAAAGTCTTAATGCAAGACATTAATTTGAGCATCCCTAATGATAGGCAAGGAATTTCAGGATGCCACAATTCTACCCCGCTCACCATCTCCGAGCATCACCGCATGCTGCAATCGGACGTCGGAAGCCGCAGTACCCGCTGAAGTTCCGCTCCTTGCTGAGCCCCTTGCTGCTGATTGCCCCACTCGCCGACTCCCTGTCCTCACCACACAACGACCCCGACGCTACTCCTGGTCTGCCCGTCGCCCACAGCCTCTACCGTTGCCGATCTACAACCCCAAAAGCCTCAACGCTGCTGCTTCGACGCCCAACAGATCTGCCCCGACGTCAATAGATCCCAAGCTAGTCAACGTGCCTCCGCTAGAGCCGAACTTGCGAAGCCATCGCTGTCCCATCTCGCCAGAACCCTCGCGCTTCCGCCAGCCTAGCCTCGCTAGCCACCTCGGTGAGCACTTGCACCTCTACCGATCGCCCTCCACCGGTCTCTGCCGCTCCTGCGCCCAGCACAACCCAGTCGCCCGCAACAGCCCGAGCACCGTACCTCACGCCCAAGCGATGCCTAGTCACCTCCATTCCGATTAGTGGCGACTCCTGGATAATAATCATTTGCATGTTAAATATTTGAATCTTAAGTCACGAATTGGTATGGGCTTGGGAGAGCCCAAGCTAAGTTTAAGGACTTAGTAGTCTATTAGCTTAAACTTAGGTGGTGAACCCGAATTTTAGGTCGCGACAGGCTGTGGCTAGGGAAATCGAAGGAAAGTAGTGGAGCAGGGGGTTGTTGATGGGTTTCAGCCTGATATGAGGGTTGGATAACTTGGGGCCGAAGTTTAGGGTTTTGAGAAGGACGCGTGAGATGAGGATAAGGTAGGTAAGGAGATACGGAAAGAAGCCCATAACTAAATTAGGGTTTAGAGGGGGATTAATAAAGGAATACTGGCTTGAGACAGTTACAAGAGTTAATAGGGTTTGAAAATACAAGGGAGACGACCGAGGAAAAAGGAATTGGTGTCGGTCGGGGTGAGCATCTTCATATCGAGGAAGGATGAGGTTGATAGGGAGGATTGGAATGGAAGAAATGCTAGAGAGGGCGTCGAAGGAATCGAGTGAAAGCTACCATGCAGTAGAGGAAAACCCGGAGCACCTTGGAGAAGAGTCCGATAGTTGAATGCTCTGTTGTCCTTTGACGTTTGTGATTTTCATATAATTTAAGAGCTAACTTTTTCTTTTGGAGAGGTTTTTGTAGTGGGGCCCAAGGATGGGGAGAAGCAATAGGTCCGGACAGACAGATGAATCGATGGGTGGGGAATGAAAGTACGTGATGAGACGGCCAGAGCATGATCGACGGTGGTGATTTGTTGAGGAGGGGCCGACATAGGAGACCCAAATACGGAGCCCATAGAGTGGGCACTCCTAAAATTATACTTTTGCCCTTACTGAGCCAAGATAATCAAGTGCTTTTAGGAGAGCATTTACAAAGGGCTTTGAACCTTTAAAAGTCCTTAAGCTGAAGTTTTGGCGTTTAAAACATGGTTTCAAATTTTTTATGTATTGAAATTGCTCAAACCTCAAGACAAACTCCAGCTTTGGGCTCTAGTATTTTCAGAATGGAAACTCATAAGTTTAATATAGTTTTGTTCTTCCAATCTTGATTTACTAATATAGTAGTATTTTAGTTTTACACCTCCAATCTTGGATTGAGACATAAAGAAAGCCGTGGTCAATTGTGGCTGGGAAGCTTCGCAAAGGAAGTTGAGGGATGCAATGGTTGGGGGACATTGGCAAGCTTTGCTACAGGTCACTTGATGCCAAATCTAACTCACCGAGAGTTGCCCAATGCTAGACGTAGGTCATAGAGAGTCGGGCGTCGAGTTGCCTAGTCATGCGAATTCAACATTGTGCCGCCTAGAATTGTGCGGCACTAGCACATTACATGGGCTCGCACGATCTTGGCAGTGCGACATTTAGGGCCACGGGATGTCGGCACCAGTGCTATTGTTGTGCCCAAGACCTAGGCTTTTGTTTGCAGTCGCAAGTTTCCCCATTCTCCTTTAGGCATTTTTTTCGTCTTATTTTATTAAATACTTTGCAATACGTATCTTATAAGGGGTTCACTATTTGCTATTTGCTATTTGCTTATCATAAAGATTCTTTTGAGTCAATGTCCTTTGCATAAATGCAAAGTCTCGAAGCTAAAGCTCTCCCTTTGTACCTATCGAATGCAATCTGCCAAGTAGCAACAGGGGAACCAACTAATTTTCCCTATATAGACCTTTCGATCTTTGAGACAATTCAAACAATACTTTCCTAAAGATATAGATTATACTATATCCAACAAAACTTACTATCTCAGAATTTTAAAGGATGAAGTAGTGGCATCATTAATTGGATTAAGAGAGGTGACGGAGGTCCACGCGGTAAATTACACAGAGCAACTTGGAAGATCATGGCCATTCAACAAGCATCCTCTTAATTTTGGGTTAATGCACTCTACATCACAAATCATAAAGAAACAGAGGGCAAACAAAATAATAATAATGTTCCTTAGACATGTCAATAGCAAGATACAAAACCTCTATTTTATAATGATCTTGAATTCTAATTGAAGGAGTTGATACTTACAAATTTCTAATAGAGACCCAAAAGGGAAAAGCAAAAGTCATTGGACTCTATAATCTCAACATAGTTATGACCATCTTATCTTCTTTGCTAAAGGTGATGAGCTTTCCTCTCCATCTATTTCTTCTGAGTCTTCCCATAAAAACTTCAATTTATTTCTACCGGCTAATGGTGTTGGGAACATCCCTCGGATCTGTTAGAGAAAGTTCTTTATTGTTTTGAAACAGACAAAACATTTCCTAAAGTCTAGTCTGAAGACTTGCAGACTTAAGTGTTATAGTCTGAAGAACTCCTGGTGCTAGTGTCAAAGTTTGAAGACTACTAGACTTTAATCTCAAAGTCTAACTACATTGACAGATTCTAGACCGAAGAGTGAAGACTTATCCAAATGTGGGTTTATCTTCAAGGATTTGGTTCGTATGGTTTGTGGAAGATCTTATGGCTGGATATAGCATCTTATGATCAATTATTCTTATTGAAATCAATTTGGATAATCAAATCTCTTGAAAGGCGAAGTATACTTGGAAGGTTCTACTTATGAAAACCAAGATCTTGATTGTATGGGCGAACAAGATTGATGAGCTTTTACCACATTCCTAAAACGATTCGAGATATTCTTAATTGATTTTGTCCAACAAATAGATTGGAAGAACTCCTCCTTTGGAAAGTGCCAACGGTAGTAAAGGCATGGAGGAGTATTTAAGGCAAACTTGCTAGTTATTCGAGAGTGTGCGTGAAAGAAAAATTTCAAAGTCTAAAGCTTCCTAGTTCTTTGCTATTTCAATTGTCGAGCTTAACTTGTACTCAAAAGAGAGAGCAAACACTTGTGAGACTTTGAAAGAGTGTAGTAAATTTTCTACACTATAAAGTCAAGGACGTAAGATTGTAAAAACTCTTTTGATTCATAGTGAAATTTAGCCGATAGGCGTCGGTGCGCGAGAGTGGATGTAGGCTTGAACTAAGCCAAACCACTATAAACTTTGTGTTTCTATTCTCTTTGCCTAAACTCTTTACTTTAATTCGTAGCTTTATATAACTGTTTATAATTAATTACATCTTCAGTCTATTATCTTCTAAAAACAATTTACTTTCATTAAATCTTGTGAAAATTTTATTTACACCTATTCATCCCCCTCTAGGTGTTCTTACTAGCTCTTTCAATTGGTATCGAGCCTATGTGCTCATTTTATTAAAGTGTTTCTACTTCTTAGTTAAAGATCTATGGCTAGTATTTTGGCTCCAGGTTTGGTTGAAGGCCAAAGCAACACTAGACCTCCTTCCTTTGATGGAAAGGAATACAATGTGTGAAAAATAAGATGAAGGCATTCCCGAGATCGAAATATCCCTTGGAGTGGGATGTAGTAGAAAAATGGATTATTCCTAAAGCTACATCCATCTCAGAAAGAGGAAAAGAAGTTGCAGATGTTGGCGAAATGGCATAAGAAGAAATAACCAAGAGACAAGCTCTTGATGCAAAAGCCATTTACTCTTTATATTGTGCTTTGTCTCCTACGAGTATAACAGAATTTCATCTTATGAAACAGCAAAAGAAGTTTGGGATAGGTTGCACGTTACCTATGAAAGAACTAATGGAGTTAAAGAAACAAAAATCAATATTTTGTTCGCACAGTATGAAGCCTTCAAGATGAAGCCAAGAGAATCTATCATTAACATGTTTAGCCGTTTCACAGAAATTATAAATGGTCTAGCATATCAGGGACAGCCTATCTCAGGACCAATGAAGGTTAACAAATTACTGCATGAACTCTCCAAAAACTGGAGTCACGTGAAGACTTCAATAAGAGAAACCCAGAGGATCATGTCGCTTTCTCGTAGACGAACTAGTTGGCACACTTCAATCATATGAAGTGGAGTAAATCAATGAGAAAGAAGATTCTAAAGGTAAGAAGTTAATTGCTTTAAAATCTAACAATGATTCTGACACAGATTCAAAAGATGATATGGACGATGGAGAACTAGCACTTATGATAAGAAAATTCAGAAAGTTGAATAGAAAGGGAAGAAGATTCAACTGGAAGAAGTAAGGCACTCAAAAGTTTGAGAACAAATCAAGCGAGGATGATGAAGTCAACAAAGATGTATCTGTTTTGAATGCAAGAAAAAATGGCACATTAGACCAAGTTTGTCCTTTGTTGAAGAAAACAAAGGAAAGAACCGAGAAATACAGAAAGGCTCTCAAAGCAAAGACATGGAGCGATGCTGAATGCAAAGAAGGTGATGAAGAATATGCCAATATATGTCTAATGGCAAATTCAGAATTACACTCGAGACTACGAAATAGATTTAGACTCAGACTCATACAACGAAATCAAGATTAGTAATTTAAAAATTCCTGCTAAAGTCTCGAAGTACATAAATGAACTTTGTCTCAATCTCAAAACCTCGCTTAAAAGGATTTCCAAGCTGAAGAGGGAGAATTCTAAACTTCAGCAAAAGGAAACTTTTGGAAAGAAAAGTTTGAAAATCTAAAGAAAAATTTTGTCAATTTGAAAGAAAATGCACATTCTCTTTCGAAGGAAAATACTTTTTTTGAAAGAGGACATTTCAAAAATTACAAAATGGTTTTCAATAGGATCTGAGAAGTTGGAAAAGATTCTTTCAATACAAAAACCTTATTTCAATAAATCCGATTTGGGTATGACTCGAAACTATTCCTCTAATTGATTTTCCAAAAATAAAGGAAAGGATCAAACAAAGACATACAAAAACATTTTACAGAAATCATTTTGAAAGAGTTTTGTAAACACATTAGCCGAAGTGCTCTCCAATATTCAAAGTGTAATGGCTCAAAACATTTTGAGAAAGAATGTTCCAAGGTTTGAAGACCTATTGAGAAGGACTTGGCAAAAACTGTATTTTGTACTAACTCCCTGGATCCAAGAAGATATGGGTATCAAAGAAAGCTTGAGTTCTTTTTATAATTGCGAGTCCTTTGTCAAGAAAAAGATAAAGTGGTATTTGGATAGTTACTTGTTCGAGACACATGATAGGAGATTCAAGTTGTTTTATAAAGCTTGTAAAATTAAATGGTGGAAAAGTTTCATTTGAAGGAAACAACAAAGGAAGAATAGTTGGATGTGGAACTGTGAAAATTGGAAATCCCACATTCAACAATGTCTCATTGGTGGAAGGATTAAATTACAATCTACTTAGCATAAGTCAAGCGTACAATTTTGGATTCAAAATTAATTTCTAAGAAGACATTTGTTCGAGAACTAATAAAGATTTCTAGCAATCCTTTACTAGACGAAGACATGGTAATATGTATCTTATGGATATAAAATTAGAAAGTTCTCAGTGTCTAATATCCATCCAAGATGAAGCAAACCTTTGGCATCGAAAGCTTGGCCATGTTAATACGAAGCGGATTGCCAAGATCTCCTTTAAGAAACTTATTCGTGAACTCCCCAATCTAACTTATCAAAAGTCTGATCTATACACGCCATGTGTTTTGGGAAAATAGTTTGCCAAGAAAGTTTAGAATGAAAAAGGATATGCTATTTCAAATATATGGACAGACCATGGAGGTGAGTTTGAAAATCAAGACTTTGCTAGATTTTGTGATGAATCTAGTTTCTAGCATGTTTTCTCTTCTTCATATACTCTAGAGTAGAAATGGTTGTGAAAAGAAAGAATAGATCTTTGTAGGAGATGGCAAGAACTCTTTTAATTGAAAGCAATATTTCTTCTCAATTTTTGGCTGAAGCAGTTTCTACAGCTTTCTATATCATTAACGGAGTATTTTTAAGGCTTATTTTAGAGAAAACTCCTTATGAAGTTTTTAAAGGGAAAAAGCCAAATGTTTCTTATTTTCATGTGTTTGGTTGTAAATGTTTTGTTTTGAAAAATGCAAATGATCGAACTATTAAGTTTGAGGAAAACTCAGATGAATGAATTTTCCTTGGCTACTCAACCTCAAGCAAAGCCTACGGGGGAATATTCAACGGGAAGACTCGGTCTATGGAAGAATCTATAAACGTCAAAATCCAAGACTCTATACAAAATCAGCTGAATCAAAGACTCAACTTAAAGATTCTGAACCCGTTCCATACCTTACAAAGTCTACTTCCCTTGAAGTGGTTCAAACTTTTGAAGAACAACAACAAGAAAAACCAGTAAATTCAACGAAGCGAAGATTAGCAAACCTTTAGACCAACTAGTAACTGGAAGCATAAGTCTAGTCATCCAAGGAACTCATCATTGGCAACATTGATAAAGGAATTCGCACCAGATCCAAAATGCGAGAAGAGTTTAGTGCTCTAGCACTCATTTCTAAGATAGAACCCAAAAGTATAAAAAAGCCCTGTCTAATGAAAGTTGGATTGAAGCTATGCAAGAAGAGCTCAAACAATTTAGCATCAAAAGGTAAATCTATTATTGGAACTAAATGGGTTTTCAGGAACAAAATGGATGAAAAAGGAAAAGTGGTCAGAAATAAAGTAAGACTCATGGCCAAAGGATATACGCAAGAGGAAGGGATAAATTATGATGAGGCCTATACACCAAAGTAGCAAGGTTAGAAGCAATTAGACTATTACTTGTTTTTGCTTGCTATAAAAATTTCAGATTATTCCAAATGGACGTCAAAGTCCATTCCTTAATGGTTTTTCCAAGAAGAAGTCTATGTAAAACAACCATCTAGATTTGAAGATCAAAAAGGCCGGACTCAATCTTGAATGAAAAATGCACTATATAGATTAAAGCAAGCACCTCGAGCCTGATATGACAAGTTAAAGTAAATTTCTAATTCAAAATGGTTTTGTTAAAGGAAATGTGGATACTACTTTGTTCATTAAAAGAGAAGGTAAAGATTTTCTACTCGTTCAAATCTATGATGATGATATTATCTTTGGATCATCTAATGAAAATTTGTGTAAGAAGTTTTCTAAGTCTATGCGGGATGAATTTGAGATGAGCATGATGGGTGAATTATCTTTCTTTCTGGAATTAAAAGTAAAACAAATGAAGGAAGAAATTTTCATTCACCAAGAAAAGAATGCAAAAGATCTCATTAAGAAGCTCGGATTGGAGAATTGCGAAAAAGGCGATGTACCAATGGCAAGCTCTTGAAGCTAGATAAAGACAAAGGAGGAGAGAAAGTTGACCGAAGCTTTACGGGAGTATTATTGGTTCACTTTTTTATATAATTGCTTCTAGACCTGACATTTTGTTTAGTGTTTGTATTTGTACTAGATTCCAATCGGATCCCAAATAATCTCATCTAAGTGCTATAAAATGCATCATCAAATATGTTGCAATCACCTCAAAGCTAGGTCTATGGTATCCCAAAGACCATCATATATTTTATCAGTTAAAGTTTGAAGATGATCAGACTTAGAATAACCAAAAATTTTGATTGTAAGTTAATTATGTACTAGTAATTTAAATTCTTGATGAAAATTTGAAATGGTACGTTTACTTTTTGAATCGTTACTTACTTATTTTATTAATTATCTTTTTAGTTTTGAATTTATGGCGGTTTTTCATTTTCAAAAATGTAGCTTTTCAAAAAGGTAGTTTTTACTTTTTCCTTTATAACGATCCATATACCCCCATTTCATCTGCTTTATATACTTTTGTCAATTTTCTTCTTCTCTGTTTTCATTTATAAACCCTAGAATATAGAACTCTTTTTTTCTCATACTTTCTCTCTAGTTAAATCCGAAAAGCTTTCGCATTTTTTTCACGATCGAGTTGAGAAATCTCCCAAAGAAAGTGACAATGTCTTCCCAAAGAAAATCCTCTAGAATCACAAGCGGGGGACCACAGCATGTGCGTGAGGGTCCTACGTACTTTGATTTGACCGAGGAAGAAAACTCTCCACGGCAGCAGCAGCAAAGTCGACAACAACATTCTCAACTGCGTCACTCTTCTCAACCTAGGACTCAAGTTCCTCCACAGCAAGATGCTGAAGAAGAGATCGTTGTAGACGCTAAACCTATAAGGACTTTTAAGCCTGAATTCCTTTTCAAACTCTACTCTAAGTTAATGGAGGGTGGTACTGCAATGACTTTCATTGATGAGTTTTGAGCGAGAAATGATACGAAGTGAAACTCATTTTTTAAAGTCAATGGAAAGCATGGGCATTGCGCCTATTGGTTTAGCGGTAAGGACTTTTGCAAATTTTCCAAGTGATCCACGGTTTAGATCCTTTAATCAGCCTAAAGTGAAAGATGATGATGAAAGGATGTTCACAAATTTTCAGTTTAGGATGGGTGTCGCTGCAAATGTTCATGGTGAAAGGACGGATCTTTTCGTTCTAAGGACCACAAGAGGGCTTATTCTAAACTACTGAAGCAAGGGGTGATGAACCCTAGAAGTGTGGACTTTGATTTTCTTGATTCATTGAAAGTGTAACTGAGGGAGAAGTTTGCATTCCTTTGGCTCGAACATTTTTGTTCTAAGACAACTATTGCTCACCCAAAACTTACGGCTTACTTTTATTCAAATCTATCATTTGTAGATGCAAATAGATTCTCTTTTATGGTTAGCAACAAATATTTTGTGGTCGATGTAGACATTCTAGCTGATGTGATTGGGGTGGAAAGGGGAAGTTTCCAACCAATCGGTGTGTCTGTTGCTCACACTACTTTGGAGCTTGTTCGAGATAGGATTTCTTAAGGCATGATTTCTTACTCTAGAATGAATGCCTCCAATATTTTGCTTCACAAGATTGTGATTAACTGTCTCAGACCCAAATCCACCTCAAAAACTGATGTCTCAAACTCTGAAGCGAAGCTGATGTACGCCATCAACATTGGCTACAAGTTCTCTCTGCCTCACACTATTCTTATGCACATGTATAGGACAGTGGTGAAGGACAAGGGGCAACTCTCTTATTTTTCTTTTGTTACTCGATTATTCAAACATTTCAATATTCAGCCTCCTAAAATTTTGTGTGTTCGAACCATTGCTCAAATGGTAGTTAAATTGAAGATGGTTTCCAAGATGCGTCTAAAGGAGCTGAACAAGGTTTTGGAGAGCATTAAGGTGAAGTCCCCTATCAAGATAAAGCAAGACTTTGCAGCAGGAAAAAAGGAAAGGAAAAAAAGCCCATGAGCACACTAATCAAGAAGAGGAGAGCACTCATCTCGCGGGATGAAGAAGATGAGGATGACATTACTCTCTCTGCCTTTGCCTTAAAGAATTTACAGAGTTTTGTTAGCTTTCAAGGGCCAAAGGACCGAAAGCATAGAGAAAGAGAAGAGACAGAGCAAAGAGATGCAGAAAGAGAAGAGAGGAGAACAGAGGAAGAGGAAGGAAGAACAGAGGAAGAAGAGAGAGGAAGAGAACAAGAGGAAGAAGATGGTCAAGATAACTCTCTTGAACCTACATTTGCTAGAGAAGAAGGAGAACAACATCACTTTGGTGCTGAAGAAGAGCATGAACAGGAAGAAGAATATTTTTCTCCACCTGAAGGCACAGAAGCAGGGGGAGCTGTTGACAAAAGAGGTACTTCTTCACTTGCTTTTACTAGTGATGATGTTAGTTGTTCTCCTGCCAATCCAGAGGATGTCTATACCTCTCAATTTTCTGAAGCTAGTATTGAGGCATCATCTCCAAGTCTAGATGTTCTAGCAGAGGTTCCACCATCAATTAACACTCCTCAAACTAAACATGTTGAAGCTGGTATCGAAACAGATAATCTGACAGACTTTAAAAGACTGCTCAAGCTTGTGGAGATCAAAGCTCAACTTTATGGATTGAAGTGTAAATTTCAGAACATGCAGTCAGCTCATCAAGCCACTTCAGTCTCTCTACATAATAAAGTACAAGACCTTAAGCTTCAAGTTCAAGCCACTACAAAGGGTAAGGATATTGATCAACTAAAGGAGGACCTAAGGAAGCTGGATGAGACTATCAAGTCTATGGGGGATTTCCAAAGCGTTTGCATCCCCAAACAGACATGATTTTTATCCAACTCTTTTTATAGTTTTCTCCATTTTTTGCTGTTAACAAAAAGGGGGAGAGAGTTTGTGCAAATTTGATTTGAATTATCTTCGGATGACTTTTTGCTTGGTTTGACTTTGGTTTGATTTTGATGACTTTGGACTTCGACTATTATTTGGGTTTGAATTTGTATGCTTGCAATAACTAAGCTTGTAGTTGTGATTATGGATGGATAGTTATTTATCTTGCAGATTTAACATGTTTTATGTGGTTGCAGAATCAATACTATCCAGTACCTAATTCATTTATTTTCATAAGACATCACGTGTTGCTTAAGTGTTGTTTTGCAAGGACAAAAATTTTCAAATTTCCAAGAAAGTTTTGTCACCATAAAAAATGGGGAGATTGTTAGAGAAAACTCATTTATTGTTTTGAAGCTGACAAAACATTTCCTAAAGTCTAGTCGAAGACTTGCGGACTTAAGTGTTATAGTTTGAACAACTCTAAAGACTGCTAGACTTTAATCTCAAAATCTGACCACACCGATAGATTCCAGGCCGAAGAGTGAAGACTTATCTAAATGCGGGTTTATCTTCAAGGATTCAGTTCATATGGTTTGTGGAAGATCTTATGGCTGGATATAGCATCTTATGATCAATTATTCTTATTGAAACCAATTCGGATAATCAAATCTCTTGAAAGGTGAAGTATACTTGGAAGGTTCTACTTATAGAAACCAAGATCATGATTGTATGGGTGAATATGATTGATGGGCTTTTACCACATTCCTAAAACAACTCAAGATCTCCTTAATTGATTCTGTCCAATGGTAGATTGGAAGAACTCTTTTGGAAAGTGCCAACGGTAGTAAAGGCATGGAGGAGTATTTAAGGCGAACTCGCTAGTTATTCAAGAGTGTGCGTGAAAGAAAAATTTCAAAGTCTGAAGCTTCCTAGTTCTCTGCTATTTCAATTGTCAAGCTTAACTTGTACTCAAAAGAGAGACCAAACACTTGTGAGACTTTGGAAGAGTGTAGTAGAGTTTCTACACTTTGTGAATTCAATGATGTGAGGCGTAAAAACTCTTTTGATTCATAGTGAAATCCAGCCAGCAGGCTGTCAGTGTGGGAGAGTGGACGTAGGCTTCAACTAAGCTGAACCACTATAAGCTTTGTGTTTCTATTCTCTTTCCCTGAACTCCTTATTTTAATTCGTAGCTTTATATAACTATTTATAGTTGATTACATCTTTAGTCTATTATCTTCTAAAGACAATTTACTTTCATTAAATCTTGCGAAAATTTTACTTACACTTATTCACCCCCTAGGTGTTCTTACTAGTGCTTTCGAGATCATCCTCCTATTGCTCACATATTAAAGGGAATCCACACCTTTTTATGCTTCCTTTCGGTGAACTAACGCAAACTTGGACATGGCTCCAATAATTTCGCTGGAGCTTCTCTACTCCACTCATTTTACTGCATGGGACATAGTAAAGCCACACGCGATTAGATTCCAATAAATGGAGGTATCTCATGTGTCAAGCCACTTCTTGGCAATTAAAAGATACATGGACCTCACATGAAAGATCAACCACTTTTCCTTCCTCCAGGTCAAAAATAACATAGAGTGCTAGTCCTAAGAACTCATCACACATGTCTCGAGAAACCATGAAAGATATGGATCCCTCTTTACTATCAAGAAACCATTCTAGCATCTCTCTGCCACTTTGGATAATGTCAACTGCTTGTTTCTTCAAGAGTTCCTATCATACAATTAGTAGGCATATCAAGCATTCAAATTTAGAGAGAGAGAGAGAGAGATAGAGAGAGAGGGAGAAATAGAGAGGGAGAGTTTGACCTCTAGTAACGATACATTAGCCAAATTGACCCCTCTGTGGAGTAATTCACTACATAAAAGACAATTCCACTTGAAGATCCCTGGAGGAATGACCATACAAAACTGGGACTTTTGTAGAGATTCGCAACTATTTGCATTTAGAAGAGACAAATTTGATGGAAGGTTGGGAATCTCCTTTAGTTGCTTGCATTTATCAACAAACAAGCAACACAAATCATTGTACTTGTTGACGCATGTTGGCAGATGAGTAAATTTGTTATTTGAAAGATTTAGATGCCACAATTTAAGAAAACTTGAAGAACTCTCAAGGAAATCTACTTATACTAGGTTGCAGCCACTAAGTACTAGCTAGCCTAGATTTTGGAATCCGTAATCACCATCGGGATCAATTGAATGCTTCATGTTCTTTGGAAACATGACCAAATTCGAGCATTTTCTAATTATCGAGTCTTGAGATTTTTCAACTTATAAATGTTCGATGGAAGCCTTGTGAGGTTTTGACAAAATGTTAATTCTATCTCACTCCACAGAGACAAAATTTTCAATTGATGCAAGGAGTTCTTTAATAGCCATCCTTTGTAACTTAAGACATTTTAGATGTTATATCTTTTCCGAATATCGGGGAACTTCTCAAGTTTAGAGCACCTAGATAGCCCAAGGATTTGAAGGTATTTTGTCTTGAGTGCATTAGGAAAGATACTAAGATTAAAATGGCCTTCTACACTCAAGAGTTTCAAATTCTCAAGACACCCGATAGATTGGTGAATCTGTACCAGGCCTTTGCAGCCATCAAAACTCAAGCTCTCTAGATTTGGAGCCAATGAAAGGTCAAGAACATTAGCCAAGGAGTTGCATTCATGGAAATCGATAGATTTCAACTCTCTACGATTCTGCAAAAACATAGTGGTGGAGTCATTAAGCTTTGCAAATATTTTAATAGCTATAAAAAGGGAAAGTTAATCTTCATAAGGGCTTACCTGAAAGTTGCCCCTAACTTGTCGATGTGACTT